>JANRMT010027041.1:8607476-8620691 GCA_026402145.1 Polypterus bichir lapradei | reverse complement strand
TTCAGAAAAGTCGTGTGACCCACCTTGATGACAGCCGGGATCGTCTTAGGGTCCCTGCTTCTGGCGTTCATCCTGTAGATGTCGTGCTTATCGATGTGTTTCAGGAGCCGCTCGCACAGGAGGTCCGACGCACTGTTGGATGGGGCGCAGGCCAGAATGTGGGAACCTGGCAGGCATTTGAGCACCTGGAATGGAGGACACAGGATGGGGTCATAATAAGGTGACGGTCTGAGCCTCAGATGCCCCAGAATTGGGAGGTGTTTGTGGGTTTTTTTTTTAAACTAATTTACCGTTATTTCCTTTATATACTTTACCATGTTGGACCCATTTTGTTTTGTTTTTTAATTGACATTAACTTTTACTTTCTTCATTAAAATATTTTTAGTGTTTTTTTCATGATGTTATAATGTTACATTTGAACAAAGGAATACACACTCCCAAAAATGTTTGAGCGACAAGTCAGTTTTATTTATACAGCACATTTAAGAACAACAGACGTCGACCAAAGTGCTGTACAGCTTTCATAAATACACCAAACACATACCATATATACCAAATTTTATAATATTACAATAAAAAAATCTTGGGACGAGGTGTGACCTTTTTTTGAAGAGACTTTTTGGGATAAAGTACCGTGAGACGGAGACTTTTAACATGAGATTCTTTCAAGTCACGCACTACTTACAACTATTTTCAAACAAGACCACGGTCATCAAACCACTCAGTCGTGGGAATGCTTTTGGCAGACACACTTCCTGTGCTATCAGCTGTTAAAAATTTTATCAGGACAATAATTTTATATGTTCTAGATTCCACGTCAACGACTAAACCAAGAGGAAAGAGTAGCACGTCGAAAAGAGACACGAAAGTGTTGGACAGAAAAGAATGCAAAAAAGAACAAATAATAATCCGTGTGCAAATTCTGAAAATAAGGAAAGTAAAAATCAGCCCGGACAAAGTGGGCTTGAAAACCTCGCAGGTCCAATCGGGGTCAGAAATAAAAGACAAAGAGTAGAAGACAAAGTAGAACTTCATAGAGATGTTCAAAAACATTGGGGCGATACACATTAGCCAAGTTTCCATCCAGTTTTTTGCGACGTTTTGTTATCGACAAACAGAATATACGTAAAAAAATGTGCGAAATTTGCTGTCTCCAGCCTGTTTCCATCCAACTGGCTTTTTATCGATAAAATGGTGTGTGTGATGACGTCATCCCCCCCCCAAAACGAACTGTCGCATAAGTTTTGTTGTATCGCGAAAAAAATCTGTCCTTGAGCCGTTTCCATACATAATTTTGTGTATGTCGCAAATTATCTACCTTTTGTTTTCCACGTTACACCCCCTCCACTAAACAAAGAAACAAAGAAACGGAGAGATTATTTAGACAGTTTTTTGAAATTTGCCAGCTTACTGTTATTTCAGTTACACAAATAATTGGAATTGTACATAATATCCGAAGATGACAGCAGAATGAAGCAGTTGCTTGTCTGATAGCCCTAGAGCTCGAAGAAAGTACCCCAGTGTGACGGAACCCACGGGTATGCGAGAGACGACGGAATAAGACCTTCTGGGAGGAGGTGGTGGAGAGACACTTCACAGAAAATCTCTGGCTGCAACATTTTAGAATGACACGGCCGACTTTTGAGATGTTGTGTGGATTCATCAGTCCTGATGTTGCGCCCATCACAGGTTGCCACCGATCACCGGTTCCAACCCAAAAGCGGATTGCCATCGCCCTTTACAAGCTGGCAACCTGCGCTGAGTATAGAGTAGTTGGAGAAACTTTCGGGGTTAGTAAAACTACCGTCCATTGATGTGTATATGCTGTGTGCACCGCTATTAAAGAAAAATTAATGCGCCGTTATATCAGACTTCCGACTGTAGCGGAGGCCAATGAAATTGCATACCGCAATTCCTTGGTGCATCTTGTGCCGCAGATTTACGGTGCGCTGGATGGCACGCATGTGCCTATTCTTCCCCCGACGGAAGGCTACCACGATTACATTAATCGCAAAGGGTGGCCATCTATTGTTCTCCAGGCCCTTGTTGATGACAGGTACATGATACGAGACATTTGCGTTGGCACTCCTGGAAGTGCCCATGATGCAGCTGTGTTTGCAGCATCGGATCTGTACAGGTGAGCCCACCTTTCAACATCCCTTCTCAGTGCGATAACAACTGAATTAGTACTGTAACCTGCTTCCCTTAAGGTTTTTAATTAAAACTGAAATTTGAATTAATACAAAATAACGACGTTTAATCAAAAAAAACTAAAGTTAATATTAATGAGAGAATTTCTCATATATGCCAAAACATCTGCCATTTAATAATAAGAAAAACATGTTTAGATAATGAAACACACGGTTTATTAAATATTTTGACTGGCACAGTAAATTACCTTTGCGGTTTTTGTATTATTTAGACATCCTGAGAGACACCCCCAGGCTACAGTTGATGTGGAGGGAGTTCAGGTACCCCTTTTAGTAGCAGGAGACCCAGCCTATCCGCTACTGCATTGGCTCATCACGAGAAATAACGAGTCTCTTCATCAGACCATGCAAACCGCTCCGCTATTCTCGTTTTGATTGCACGTGATGAAAATGTATCATGTGACACATTTATTTGCGTTAAAGCCCTTTTTTCCGACAAAAAGTGTTTCCAATGTAGTTTTTGTGACATCTGAAGTATCGATATGGAATTTATGTGCTAAAGTTAAACGGAAAAACTCCTTGGATGGAAACCTGGTTACTGTTGTGATGTGAGATTTTGCATATAACTTGATAAATACTTTGTATGTCTTTATTTGTAATTTAGGCAAAGCAATGGAATTTAGTGTTACTTTAGTGAGAAGCATTCATGTTTCGGCCCCCCCCCCCCCCTTTTATGACTGAGTCTTTTTGAATTTTACGACAGAGTTGGGGAGAAAGAGCCTTAAACTAGTCTGACAAATGTTTCTCTGCTAAAGTCTTTCAACCCGCGCAAGAAAGCCAGGCTGCCTAACTGCCAAGCTTTACCTTAACATATGGTTTGGGGGGTGGTAGGTGTGAAGGTGTTCTATTCCTCCCATTGGTCTGAAATATGGCTGTTTGGAACTGGCTTGTGTCAGAAGCTTTTAAGTACCATGATGTCCTATTGGCTCTAGGGGTTGGACAGAACACCTATAAAATTTACTTGGTTAACCTCACACTATCTCTCTCTTACTAACATCTGATGAAGGAGCATCTCACACCATGAACTGACAAGGACAACAAAATGAAGAGCACAGCTCAGCAGCCATATTGAGACAGGCATGCGGCCTGTTCTGAAGAAAGCTGACCACAAAATGAGGCCTTAACTAGAGACAACTTACAAGTCTGTGTGCCACCTGAAACTACACATCAACATTTATCAGGTTTTATGGTTACCAATATTCAAATGTACTTTGTATATTGTTATTACTTATGAATAGTATCAATTATACATTATTTTATGTGTAACTTAACTCCTGCTTGTCTTTTACTACACCTAATTGACTGAGGTTATAAAGATTGAAGGGAAGGTGGGGAGAAGTTCTATACTACAATAACTTATAAACAGTGGTAAGTCTGTGAGATTTGAGGCATTCTGATAAAGACTACATATTAATGATACAAAAGGGGAAAGTAGGGTAAAATATATTACTCTACCAGGACAAAACACATGCAGAGCAGGACAAGAAAGGTAATGTAGTTTATCTTCAGCGGATAACATTAGACAACAAAGGAGATCTTGATATGCCATTTGTATTAAAACGTTAATAGTTTCCTGTTAGAATAGCTTTTGCTATGACAATTAACAAATCACATGGACAAACATTCAAAAAAGTTGATTTATTTATTAGAGAGAACGAAACAAAATTCACTCACAGGCAGTTATAAAGTTGCATTGTCACGATGAAAGTCCAAACACGGAATCGGAATTAAATGTTGGTGCTAACCTCATATAAAAAGGATGACTATTCCAAAGCTTAGGAGCTGTGAAGGAGAGTACGGGTGTAAGATAAACGGGGGGGGGGGGGGCTAAACTATTCAGGGACTTAAAAACAAACAGTAACTTTTTAAATTCAATCCTCTAGCAAACAGGAAGCCAGTGAAGAGAAGCTAAGGCTGGTGTGATGGGATTCTGTATTCGTGTGCCTGTCAGAAGCCTAGCAGCAGAATTGTGGATGAGCTGAAGAAGAGCAACGGATGACTGATCAACCCAAATGTATAAAGAGTTGCAATAGTCAAGCCAAGGTGAGACAAACACATGCATTAGTGTCATCTACAGAGAGAAATGACTTCACTTTAACTAATCCCCTCAGCTGATAGAAACAGGCTTTAACAATGGAGTTCTTTTGTTGATCAAATTTGAGGGCATTATCAAAAACTCACACCAAGATGTTTTGAAAAGGGTTTACAGTAAGTTGTCAAAGGGCAAAGATTCATTTCTGTAGCACAATATTATATATACAGTGGAACCTCGGTTCACGAATGTCTCGGAACACGTACAAATCGGTTTACGACCAAAAAGTTTGCCAAACTTTTGCATCTGTTCATGACCACACACTCTGGTGACGAACAAGCCAGTTTCCCTTGTGGTTTGTGCGCGCCGATGATTTCCGCATGTGTTCAGTCTCTCCCTGTGCATTCCCTGTTAGTTTTCTCTGTTGTTCAAGGTTTTCTCAGTGTTATTCAATGTTTTTACATTTAGTTTACTATTACGCTGTGCATTCTATGGTATAATTAACTATTTTTGTTCTTAAAAATATTTAAAAAAAATATATTTATATACAGTTCGTATGGTCTGAAACGGATTAATTGTATTTACATACAATTCTGTGGGGGAAATTACTTTGGTTCACGACCAAATCGGTTTACGACCAGAGTTTTGGAACGAATTATGATCATGAACCAAGGTTCCACTGTATATTGTGACAGATGGGGGTGCTATCGCTCCCTTGAACCTTTGGACAATAATAATAATAATTAATTACATTTATATAGCGCTTTTCAAGGCACTCAAAGCGCTTTACATACAAGGAAGGGGATCTCCTCAACCACCACCAGTGTGCAGCATCCACCTGGATGATGCGACGGCAGCCATAGTGCGCCAGAACGCCCACCACACACCAGCTTACTGGTGGAGAGGAGACAGAGTGATGAAGCCAATCAGTGTATGGGGATGATTAGGAGGCCAAGACGGTCAGAGGCCAATGGGCAAATCTGGCCAGGATGCCGGGGTAACACCCCTACTCTTTTCGAAAGACATCCTGGGATTTTTTAATGACCACAGAGAGTCAGGACCTCGGTTTAACGTCTCATCCGAAAGACGGTGCTTTTTTACAGTATAGCGTCCCCATCACTATACTGGGGCATTAGGACCCACACAGACCACAGGGTGAGCACCCCCTGCTGGCCTCACTAACACCTCTTCCAGCAGCAACCTAGTTTTTCCCCAGAAGGTCTCCCATTCAGGTACTGACCAGGCTCAACCCTGCTTAGCTTCAGTGGGCAACCAGTCTTGGGCTACAGGGTGATATGGCTGCTGGCAATATGTCAGACACCAGATAAAAGTCCAATAATTGACTTTATTAATTAACAACAGTGCACAAAGCACCCTCCTCTCCACATTACTCATCAAATAATCAATCACAATAACAATAATCAATCCCCCTCTCCCAGACGCGTTGCCACCCTACCACCCAGCTCAGCTCAACGTCTGGGATTTCCCATTGTCCTTTTACAGTTCCTGACCCGGAAGTGTTCCCAATCCTTCAGTCCATGTGACCTCCTATCACTTCTGAGTCAGATAAAAAGTCCTTTTCTTCATCCTGGAAGCACGTCATTCCTGTTGTCCATGTGACTCGGGCGGCAAATAGTTGCTGCTCCTCCCTGCAGCGTCCTCTGGCAGCCCCCATAGTATCCAGCAGGGCTGTGAATAAACACTCCAATGTCTATGATGCCCTGCTGGAATTCGGGGTGCCTCCATGCTACAGGGAGGGCTCCATCTGGTGGCGTGGGTGTATTGGCCAGGATGAATGGCTGGCCATATATCACAATATTATATATTATATATATATACACACACATATATACATATACACACACAGTGGAACCTTGAGATACAAGTTTAATTCGTTCCAGCACTGAGCTCGTATAGCGAATTTCTCGTATCTAGAACAAACTTCCCCATTGAAAATAATGGAAATCCAGTTAATCTGTTCCGCACCCTCAAAAATATCAACATAAAAATCAATTTTCCTAACAAATAACACTGATAAATAATATATACAAGTGGAACCTCGGTTTGCGAGTAACTTGGTTTACGAGTGTTTTGCAAGACGAGCTAAATTTTTTAATTAATTTTGACTTGATAAAACGAGCGATGTCTTGCAATACGAGTAGTATGGATACACTTTGTCTGCTGAGCGTCATGTGATCATAACTGAGCTGATGGTTCTTCTCTCTCGTGCGCGTCTCTCTCCCTTTATCTCTCGCGCTCACACGCACGCCTGCCCCCCCCCCCCCCTTTCGCAATTGTCTCCTATTCTCCGTCTGCATGTCCGCGATATTTTTGGATACGCTTATATGGCGAACTGCTACAGCGAAACAATGAAATCACAAGCGCACAAACGCGTAGATCCTCACGCTACGGGAGAACAAGGATCACTGAGTGGGCTGACGGGCTGGCAGCGTCAGCTTGGGTGAATCCCCGAGTCGAGGCGGATCAGGAAACGCGTCACGCATACCCACAGCCTGGCTCGTGGCTCGTTACGCGAGCCAATGCTCATATTTAGATCCGAATTTTTCGCTCATACTTTCCTCGTATCTTGAATTTCTCGTATACAGAGCTGTTCGTATCTCGAGCTTCCACTGTATATATACTCTCTTTATTATATATATATATATATATATATATATATATATATATATATATATATACAGTAATCCCTCGCTATATCGCTTCGACTTTCGCGGCTTCGCTCTATCGCGGATTTTATATGTAAGCATATGTAAATGTATATCGCGGATTTTTCGCTGCTTCGTGGATGTCTGCGGTCTTTTTATTTCTGGTACGTGTACTGTATATGCTTCCTCTGTTGGTTTGTCCATTTGAATACAAACAAGGGACACTATTGGCGGATGGCTGAGAAGCTACCCAATCAGAGTAGTTAAGCTCCTGGGTGCTGATTGGCTCTGCGACGGGGAGCGCAGAATTCGATTTCGCTTAAAGCCGGCATCTCGTCTCGCACATTCAGCTAATCAACGTGTTTCTTTGTGAAGTCGGCATCTCGTCTCGCTCATTCAGCTAATCAACGTGTTTCTTTGTGCGTACTGTAGTCAAGCCTTCGTTATGTCTACAAAACGATCTGCTGCTGCTACTGCTTCTGGGGCCGTGCCCAAGCGCCAACGGAAGATGTTAACAATTGCTGAAAAGGTACAATTGTTGGACATGTTGAAGCAAGGGAAAAGCTACGCTGCTGTAGGACGCCACTACGGCATCAACGAGTCCACGGTTCGTTATATTAAGAAGGATGAAAAGAGCATACGATCTACGGCCGCAGTGTCCTTTAACCATAGCGCGAAATGAATTGTAAGTGGACGTAATAAGGCGATAGTCCGGATGGAATCTGCTTTAGGAATTTGGATCGAAGACTGCCGGAAGAAAAACATCCCCGTGGACACCAATATCATCCGAGAAAAGGCCAAGCAACTTTATGATAGGTTTGCGGATGCCGGAGATGCTCTAGACGACGATCCTCAACCTGGAACTTCTGCTGAATCCCCCAGCGAGAGCTCTGAATTTACTGCCAGCAAGGGCTGGTTTGAAAAATTCAAAAAAAGGTTCAACTTGGCCAGTGTGAACCTGCAAGGAGAGGCTGCCTCCGCAGACAAAGCCGCAGCCGAGAAATATGTCGCGGACACGTTCAAGGCGATCATTGAGGAAGGCAGATATCGGCCTGAAACTGTGTTTAATATGGATGAGACAGCCCTATTTTGGAAGCGGATGCCGTCTCGTACTTTTATCATGAAGGAGGAGGCAAAAGCCCCGGGGTTTAAGGCTCACAAAGATCGCATCACGCTGGTCATGTGCGCCAATGCTGCGGGCTTTATGATAAAGTCTGGGCTCGTTTATAAGTCCAAAAACCCACGGGCCCTGAAAAGTAAGAATAAAAACCTACTGCCTGTGTACTGGATGAACAACCCGAAGGCTTGGATTACGAAACGCCTAACGTCGGATTGGTTTCACCAATGTTTCATCCTGGAGGTAAAAATCTACCTGGCAGAGAAAGGGCTGGAGTTCAAAGTCCTTTTACTTCTGGACAATGCTGGAGGTCATCCCTTGGATCTTTCTTACGAAGGTGTAAAAGTAGAGTTCTTGCCGGCGAATACAACGTCACTGATTCAGTCAATGGATCAAGGAGTTATCCGGGCTTTCAAGGCATTGTACACCAAGAACAGCCTGCAAAACATGGTCGAGGCAATGGACACGGACGATGCCTTTTCCCTGAAGGAGTACTGGCGTAAGTACGTGATCACATCGTGTATGGTGAACGTGCAGAAGGCCCTTAACGATATGAAGAAAGGGACGGTTAATGCCTGCTGGAAGAAATTGTGGCCAGAAGTTGTGCACGACAAGGGCTCTTCTGCAGAAGAAATTCAGCACTCGGCGGTTGACAAGACAGTCAGGCTGGCAAAACTACTAGGAGGAGAAGGTTTCAACGACATGACCTGTGATGACGTCAACGAGCTGCTCGATGCCCACTCCGAGCCGCTGAGCGAAGAAGATTTGGCCGAGATGACCAAGTCAGCGAGCGAGGAAGAAGAAGACCCAGCACAGGAAGAAGACGACCCCGGCCTAACTCTTGAGCGTCTCGCGACCATTCTACGTATGGCAAAAGATCTACAGACATCAGTCGAAGAATGGGACCCGCAAATGATTCGTTCTTTGCAATTTAAAAATGCTATTGACGGCGCCACGGAAGTGTACAGGAACCTCTTTACACAAATGAAAAAGCAGCGCCAGCAACTGCCCATCACGATGTTCCTCACCCGCAAAACACTGCCTAGTATGCCTTCAGTGGAAGAAGAAAGTCCAGATGACGGTGCTACACAGTCGCCTGAAGGGGCTCCTTTAGAACAGCTGTGACAGTGCAGTAGATGTCATCATTATAGGACAAGTCGTCGTGTCATTGTTGGTGAGTACCCATAACTAATTTTCTACATACTTAGTACATGTATGTACGTTTATTGTAACTGTACACACATTTCTATACGATTTTTCTTGCATTGTAGGTATTTTTTGCCGGTGGCCTGTCTATTGTAATAGTTGTAACATCTGTGATATCGGAGACGCTCCACAGTATCTTTAAAATAACATTTTGGTTTTATGTACAGCTTTTACATGTTATATATTTTTCACTTTGTATTTTTATTACCTAATCAATTACAATATATTTAAAACTGTATTACGTATTAAATAAAAGTCCTCAGTGATATACGATACGTACGTTTGTGAGTACTGTAGTACTGTATATAAACAGTGTGTTTACATACATAATTTCAATGAATCTTACCTAATAACTAAGAGAATATAAAGGGTTTATGCTGTATAACTGTATGCTGTGGGGAATATTTATAAACAGTGTGGGAGAGTTTATAAGGGCTTAAAATATCTAAAAATAACCATACAAACGTATGGTTTCTACTTCGCGGATTTTCACCTATCGCGGGGGTTCCGTTCCAGAACCACCCGCGATCGAGGAGGGATTACTGTATATATATATATATATATATATATATATATATACATACACACACACATATACTATGGGGTTCCCCCCTGCTTGCTTCGCTCACCAGCCACTTTGCATCTCTGCCGCTCGCGTTGTGAAGAGGGGAGCTGAATGCACCCCAAGAAGACGCAGTTGCTCCTCCAAAACCCCCTCTTAAAACAGTGATACAACGGGAAACAAAGTTTTTTTTTTTTACCTCCTCTTTGCTTGATCAGCATGATCATCATCTCGCACGGCGTTTCAAACATTTAAAAGCCTGTACAGCGGTTGTCCTACTCTTTGTCTTTTATTTCCGGCCCCAGGCCTGGTTAAATCTCTTGGCACAAAGTCCCATCTTGCGAGACGCAAGTTCTTGATATTTTTTAGTTTCTAGTTTAAAAATGGAATAAGAATCTGAAAATCTAACAACATTAAATTAAAGTTTGATAAATTCTGAAAAGAATGAAATATATATTGTCACGCTTGGGTCACAGATTTGCACAGAAACACAGGAGGTTGTAGAGACATGAACTTAATTCAAACACTGCAAACGAACATTTGTCACTTTTTCAAAAGTTTAAACGTGCTCCACGACAAGACAGAGATGACAGTTCTGTCAGGAGTAGAGAATGTTAGAGAGAGAGAGAAAGAAAAGCAAACAATCAATTCCAAAGCTGACAGGTTCTGTACAAGGCTTCACCTGAGAGGTTTATCACGCGTTAGAGCACAAGTAAGGTAAGGAGCAGTGTGAATGAAGGTAGTCTGTCAACATTTTTCAGGGGTTTTCCCAGAAACGTCTGTATTCTCTGAGGGTGCGATCAGCCCCCCAGCTATCTCTATTAGAATAAAAAAATCCTGGGACGAGACGAGACTTTCTCAGAAAGACACTTTCACGTCCCACGAGACAAGACTTTGTGCCAAGAGATGTAACCACACCTTGTAGCCTGGGGCCGCAAATAAAAGACAAAGAGTAGATGACTAATTAGAAAGTCGTAAAGAATTCAAAAACATTGGCGTGGTACACATGCAGAGCAGGTTAGAGATAATGGAAGCACGAAAATTCGAAAGTCTCAAAAAAATGATAGTAAAGATCGCATTAGCGCAAACGAATGGAAATTATTACTCTCTGAAATAGTGGAACAGCAAAAAGAGATTGAATATATTGTTCGGATTTAAACTTTAAATTGGAGACTCATAGATCGTCAAATTCGTGTTGCCATCAGGGAAAAAATAGTGTTTCTTCCCAATGAAGAGGCCTATCCAGGAGAATTAAAAGATTTGTTGTTTGGTGAAAGTGAAATCCACGTACGCGCGCGCGGCAGACACACGAAGTGGCTGGCGTGTAGCGCAGGCCGAGGGGAGGTTGGCCCCCTAGTGTGTATATATGAGAGAGAGAGAGAGAGAGAGAGAGAGAGTGAGGTGTTTTAACGTTCAAATTACCGCATTCCACTTTATATTTTTTCTACTTTCTATCTTTTGAATTTTTGTTTTTTTTGTAAATGTGCTTTTAAATCTTGCGACTATTGATTTTGTAATTTTGGTAACACAGTATTAATTTCTATACCAACTATATTGATTCTATTTATCTCTCATTTACAAAGCTGGCTCAAATCTCGTCTCACACTCGTCTCCTGGTCTTCGAGTACATCTGCCTGTTTATTTAATACTTGGATTTGGTTGTGAATTTCGAGAGATCCAGTAGTTGACGTTTGATTAGCATATGGTAATTCTTACAATTTAATTTTTTTTCTGTTCTCCGGGGTGTTTAGGTGAACTTTTGCAGGGTCAAATTAGAATTCTGATTATGCCATTGGTGGCACCACTTTGAGGAGCAGTGGCTACCACATTACTAAAGAAATGACCTGGACGTGAAGTCGACATCAAGACTGTATAAAGGTGACATGGAGCACTTCTTCATTACCCGAGTAAGCGGAGAGAAGAATACATTAAGTCTGCGTTTATTTACCATTTCTTGCAAAATGACTTTTGTGTAACGAATACCAACAATGATTCATAGGCTTTGGTTTGCTGATTTGAAGACAGTGCTGCTCATTTGATTTCCTGGTTATGAATCTTTGCTTGTCTGTTGGATCACATTGTATAGTCAACAGACTGACCAGAAAGTTTTAATGGGGAAACCAGGAGATGAGCATAAGCCAAAAAAAAGGAGGCTCAAAACCAGGAAACCAAAGAATACCAGAGACAACAGGCAACAGGCGAGACGAAAATCAAAGTCAAAAACAAGCAAAATTACAAGATCAAAAACAACAAAACTAATATGAAAACAGCTGATGGCTTTCCTTCCAGTTCTTCATTAAAATATCTGCCATCGCCATCTTTGGATGTCTACACAAGCTCAAGATGGTGATCGTCACGTCACACCACCATGGGACAAAATAAAGCCACAACTTTCTAACTCCCTTCACCAACCTGCTTGATTGCCTCCACAATGGTGACGGTCTTGCCAGTTCCAGGAGGTCCAAACACCAGATAAGGAGCAGGTCTGGATGTGCCGGACACAATGGCGTTCACTGCTTTCACCTGCTCGGGGTTCTTCTCCAGATTCTTGTCATAGAGGCTGAAAAAAAGAAAAGAACAAAGAAATGAGCTGAAGTTGTGTCTTGTGCAGGAATAAACATTTCTGAACTGAGATGAGGGAGGTGGGATGGATGGATGGATAATGTGGCGGACAGCTGGGGATCCTGCCCAGCCGGGACGCTTAGAAGGACCAGGAGAGGGACAAAACCTCCCCTGGGCCATGAGAGGGCGGCCATCTTGGCCACCATCAGGGGGCACCCAGAGGATTATGGAACCTTGGAATGCAGCATTTCCACCACAACTGGAAGTGCTGCCGGAAGATCATCATGAAGCACCTGGAGCACATCTGCGGTATTATAAAAGGGGCTGCCTCACTCCAGTAGACGAGCCAGAGAAGGGAAGAAGAAGACAGAGATGGTGAGAGGAGGAGTGATGGTGAGAGAGAAGAAGAAGAAAAAAAAAGAGACAGAAAGGAGAGGACTGTGTGCTGATTTGTGCAGTGTTTAGTGCTGTGTACAGAAGGCAGCAATAAACGTGTGTGTTTGGGGACATTGTTGGTCTGTCTGTGTCCAGGCTTTACGATCGATAGATAGATAGATAGATAGATAGATAGATAGATAGATAGATAGATAGATAGATAGATAGATAGATAGATAGATAGATAGATAGATAAAAGGTGCTATATGACAGATAGATAGATAGATAGATAAAAGGTGCTATATGACAGATAGATAGATAGATAGATAGATAGATAGATAGATAGATAGATAGATAGATAGATAGATAGATAGATAGATAGATAAAAGGTGCTATATGACAGATAGATAGATAGATAGATAAAAGGTGCTATATGACAGATAGATAGATAGATAGATAGATAGATAGATAGATAGATAGATAGA
>JANRMT010027041.1:8596628-8607466 GCA_026402145.1 Polypterus bichir lapradei | reverse complement strand
AGATAGATAGATAGATAGATAGATAGATAGATAGATAGATAGATAGAGCACTATAAAACAGACAGACAGACAGATCAATCTTTATTTGTCCTGTTAACTGTAGCCCCTTTTGGTGCCCACCTGCTCAACAGGTCTTCATAAAGGACATGACACCAAAGGATACTAAGCAGGTCGGTCAGCTTACTCAAATATGCTTTTACTTCAAAGTGTCAGAAATTGAGGGAACCCCAAGGCAATGCAGCAATCGTCAATGAGGTGCCACTGCTATGGAGGACACCCTGTGCTGTTCCTGTACCAGTGAAGTCAGGCGCCTCTTCACCAGGGGCCTCATGTATAAACGGTGCGTACGCACAGAAATGTTGCATAAGAACGTTTACACGTTCAAATTCGTGGTGTATAAAACCTAAACTTGGTGTAAAGCCACGCACATTTCCACGGTACCTCATACCCTGTCGTATGCAAGCTCTCCGCTCGGGTTTTGCAGACTGCCGGCACCCAGCGTCAAAGCAGTGCTACTGTTCCTGTGTGGTTATCCTTTCTTTTCCTGACGCGGCTTTATAAATACACTGAAATTAACCGCATATTGTTTATAAGTTTAATGCATCTGATTGTAATTAACCAGTAACAATATAATGGTCCACAGAATGGTCAAATTATTCATAGCTGCTTTAGCGTTGTTACTCTCACTGCACCTTCTTCTTCTTCTTTCAGCTGCTCCCGTTAGGAGTTGCCACAGCAGATCATCTTTTCCATATTACTCTCACTGCACCACTCGGAGAAGCTGATCGGAAAGAGAATTATCGGTATACAGCATCAAGCACACGCTGCCTCAGCCACGCTGCCTATTTGAACTGCTCTCATATGACAAACTTTTCAAAGCCTTTCCTGTACACACCTCGCGGTTCACAAACAGTTTCATCCCAAGAACTCTAAACACACTCAATCAGTCCATCAACTGCTCCTTGTAGAACTGTTAGTACTTATTAGTACAATCACCTCACTGTAAAATTGCAGTGCAGTTATAATATTGCACAATTTGAGCCACTTCAGTGTGTATTTACATATGATGACGATATCATTTTTAAGATGAAATGCAGCAAAATATGTTTATTATATTATACAGATAAATTGTTAACATCATTTAAATAATCTGTATTGTTAATAATTAAAGGTTGTTCCTGCCTCGCACTGTATGCTTCACTGAGACTGGCGTGAAGAATAGAATAATTAAACATGCACTACGAAGATATTTCAATGTTCCTTAAAAGTTTTGAAGAATCAGAGTTATAAGCTTACAGATGGCTTAACGTCTATTACAGAGCTGAATGTGTGACGATTGGGGATTTGGAGAAAGAAAAGTAAGGACAGGAATTGGAGGTTAGTACGTTTGAAAGAGA
The DNA here is from genome assembly GCA_026402145.1 of Polypterus bichir lapradei. Taxonomy (NCBI): domain Eukaryota; kingdom Metazoa; phylum Chordata; class Cladistia; order Polypteriformes; family Polypteridae; genus Polypterus; species Polypterus bichir. The sequence goes on along the minus strand of JANRMT010027041.1, from coordinate 8,606,069 downwards.
CAGTACTGCAGGGGCGGCCTTGGGCATGTGCAAACTGTGCACCTGCACAGGGCCGCCACGCCAATATATATTGAATATAAAACAGAAAGAGAAAATAACGGCACAGCTAAAATTGCAGCGGCAAATTTCGACAAAAGTTAAACGCTTGTGTCACGAGCACGAGACGGCTATGCAGTGTCCGCAACGGACGTGGACATCCGCCGTGCACAAGATACCATATTGACATTGGCGGGCGAAGGAGCCACCGATTCTTTCTCTGCCCAGGGCTGCCACAAGCCTAGAGCCGCCCCCAAGTACTGCTGCAATAAATAATTTCATCGAAGGTCGCACACAATCACTGCAGTACCGTGTTCCCATGTTTAATAACATGTTTTAACTCCTATCATCATGAAAATGATATCACATATACATCTCAGTATTTTAATTATTCAGGGAGCTGTAATATCACGAATGTAATGGATTCTGTGTCCAGTTGGAGGAAGAAAGCCGGTTTAAGAAGCAAGTAGTGATTCACACACAAAGAGCACATAGAAGATCACATACAAAACAAAGCATTTAATGTGCTACATTAGTTACGATGTGATTTGAGAAACTGGTTAATTAAGCAATTTTAAGATGAAGTTTATGTTGTTTTACTTTAATAACAAAATAAACTACGTGATTAAAGTGAAATTTCGAGATTAAAGTTGACATTTCGTGCTTCTTTCTCCACTGTGTGTAGTTTTTTCTCTGTACCCTAATAAGGTTTCATATGACACTCAGACGGTGGGCTATGACTCGTCTTTTCACGGCGACTTTGATATCTTTTTTATTTCCGGCGCTGTGTGACTTTGTGAACGTGAGCTTTCGAGTTTCTCCAACACGCTATGTCACTCGATCAACTTCCTTTTGTTGTTTATACCACTGTTTAAACCAACAAATAGTACGTTTTTCTTTGCCTCCACTTGGTATTCGCTGAAATTCTTCTATTTTCCCTCGTGCTTTTGCCACTGTCTTTTCACAAAACGCAGGGCGATTTATATTGATTTGCATATTCAAAGAGGCGTAATTCTGGGAGGAGCTGGGGCGGGACAGAAGGCGCGTGCACGAGCGTTACTTTTCACGCTGACCGGGATTTATGTAGCAGAAGAACGTAGAAGTTGGCGAACGCACAGATTCCTGCATCTGGATTTTTCTGTGCGTAAGCACATTTCGGCTTTTGTGCTTACGTCATGTTTTGGTGTGAATTCTACGCACGGCGTTATACATGAGGCCCCAGATGACTACAGACCAGTGGTATTAACGTCTCACATCATAAGACCTTTGAGAGGCAGGTCCTGGACTATATGACTCCTCTTGTGGCAGACCACCTCGACCCACCGCAGTTTGACTATTGGACAAAGATTGGGGAGGAGGATGTGATTATCCATCTGCTCCAAAAGGCTTATTCTCACGTGGACATGAGGTTGACGTTTTTTCATTTCTCCGGTGCCTTCACTGCCATCCAACCATCACTGTTAAGGGGTAAACTCAGAGACATGCAGGTGGATAACCCAGAAAAGGTTTTTCTTGATGGACCGGGTGAAATGTCGAGGTTGAGAATAACACGGCAATGAACAAAACCAGTTATTAAAAAAAGAGAGGAACGCCAAACCCAATAACGAAAGTCAAAGAATTAAGCAAAAAATTGACCCTAAAAATTCACAAAAGTAAATTGCGGAATAACCCCTGGAAAAAAAAAAAATGTGCAAGTCGTTTTTAAAGCTTTAGGAAAGCCCAAGAAAAAAATTCAAAAAATTCAAATATTCATATTCAAATATAAATGTGAATTACAACACTAAGGTGACATGGAGGTCCCGTTCAGTCATCAGGATGGCCTGTCCAAGGTGGCATAAGACAACAGAATATCCAGATGTCATTTTTATGTAGGCTCTACTGGGGGGCATCCGGAGAAGGATCGGGGTTATTTACTGGGAATACTGGGAAGACAAACAAGACCAGGATGTATAGAGCGGAGAAGTGGGCAGTAAAAGGGGCGCAGAAGGAGAAGAAGGCGGATGTGGCAGAAACGAGAACGTGGAGACAGATGTGTGGAGTTACAAAAAAAGGACAGATTGACAAATGAGGTGATCAGAGGGTACAACAAAAGTGGGAAAGACAGCTAAGAAAGTGCAGGAAAGGAGATTGAAGTGGTATGCACACTTGATGAGGAGGAGAGACAAGGAATACGTGGGCAGAAGAGGGATGGGCATGGAAGAACAGGGGAGGAGAAAGCGAAGGACGGTTAAAGCAGAGGTGGGTGGATAAAGGATAAGAAGATCTGAAGGAAAAGGGCCTGACTGGCGAGGAGGTGCAGGGCCGAGCTCTTATGGAAAAGGCCGATCCAGCACATCGACCCTACAGAGACATGAGAAAAAGAGGAAGAGGAAGAAGCAGACGACGAGTCAGAAAATCCTTCCACAGACATCACCCTTAAGAACAAACAGCCTCACCTGAGCTTTCCAATTTTGTGATCCTGGGAGTAAGAGATGGACGGCATGAGGACATCGCGGAGATTGAGCCCCCTGGCACTTGTAACTGTCCTGTGCTGTAGCCTGAGAGGCAGCCTGTTGAAGGTGAAGGTCACGTCGAACCTCATGTTGTCCACAAATTTATTCAGGAGTCTAGGAATAGCAGAAAGTAAGAATTGGGAACAAAGCACTCATTACCACCAGCCTCCTCTTTTCCAAATTGAATTAGCGTTGCTTACTGGAAGCCATAACTCCTCCAGCAGCGTCTCAACACGGACTATTTAGATACCCAGCAGGCAGCTGCCCCAACTCACTTGTACAGAAAATGTCCCCACCACATACTTTGTAATCCCCTACCACGTTTTGCCCCCAGAATACACAAGCAGTTGACCAAACGGCTGGAGATGTTCTTGTCTTCTAGAATTATATAGTCAGGCTAACCCTAGGCACTGCAAGCCCAGCGACTCTTACTTCGGTGAGAAGCCCAGCTTGACTTTTTCCAGTTCCACTGCGTGCACATAACCCTTGTACTGAGTGAGGATTTCAAACTTCCTCTCCTCACTCAGGCTCGCCAGCAGGTGGTCTCCTCTGAGGACTGATGGTCTATGCTCGGCCACGCCAGGGACCTGGAAGAAAAAGCCAACGTTATTCTACGCATTCAGAGAGCTGCACGTCTCAGGATTCGCTCGCAGTGAAAAGCGGGTTCGTACTAAAGGATCGATCTTCATGGCATTAAAGCCCACAGATGATCCAACTTCACACAAACGTTCACGTAAATGTGAAAAAAAAAAAAGAGAAATCCAGACTGTGCTTTGTATTTAAACCGATGTCACATTACGTGACCTTTCTGTCATGGGGGATGTCACATTAGCCAGTTGTGTTCACATGGCACCGTGTCAAATTACACGACTGGGAATCGCAGCTCACGCCCGCATAAGGAAAAGTCATCTCTGATGGAGGATCGCAGGGGGTCCTTTCTTCGGATTGGCTGGCCCAGAGCTGACTCAGCCAATAAGGTCAAGGCTGTTTGACACTTGAAGTCTCCAGGACTCTGAACAAATCCAAATCTTATTCTGTGATATCATCTACTGTTGAATTCTGCTCTGTTCTTGTAATATTTCTATTGCACGATTATATTGTATTGAGGATGACTTGTGTTCTGTTCTGTGTATTGTATTGTATTGTATTGTATTGACCCCCTTCTCTTTGACACCCACTGCACGTCCAACCTACCAGGAAAGGGGTCTCTCTTTGAACTGCCTTTCCCAAGGCTTCTTCCATTTTTTTTCCCTAAAAGGGTTTTTTTTGGAAGATTTTCCCTGTCTTCTTAGGCTGGGGGGGGCTATCAAAAGACAGGGTCTGTTAAAGCCCATTAAGGCACTTCTTGAGTGATTTTGGGCTATACAAAAATAAATTATCCAAAGCCAATAATCTTGTGTTTCTCCATCACCTCTGGTCAAGAGTCTGGGTGTCATCCTCGACAGTACTCTATCTTTCCAATCTCATATTAATAGCATCACCCGGTCTGCTTACTTCCACCTACGTAATATTAAATTGCATCGGCCCCTCCCTCACTCCCCATACCACTGCCATTCTTGTTCACAGTCTTGTTAGTTCTCGTCTGGACTCCTCTCTCATAAATCTCTCCATAAGCTTCAGCTAGTGCAGTATTCTGCTGCCCTCATCATTCCTCAGATCCCGTCTATTCACCATATTACTCAGGTCTTGCAGCAGCTTCATTGGCTCCCGATTAAGTTTCGAATTGATTTTAAAATTCTGCTGTTAACATTTAAGGCCGTTCATAATCTCGCTCCTCCATATCTGTCCAAGCTTCTTCATGTTGCCATTCCCTTCCGTAGCCTTAGATCCTCTTCCTCCATCCATCTGACCGTCCCTCTCGCCCGTCTAACCACCATGGGGAGCAGAGCATTCAGCCACTCTGGAACTCACTACCTACTGAGCTCAAAAATATCATTTTCAACCTTCAAATATAAACTTAAAACCCAACTGTTTAAAATGGCTTTTTCTCTATGATTACAGTGGCTTTGTTGGGTTTTGAGTTTTATATTTTCTGATATTTTAAGTTGTTTATAATGTTCTTTTTTTTATTATTTGTTCTGTGTCCTTGAGTTTTTAGAAAGGCGCCTTGTATAAATAAAATGTATTATTATTATTATTAAATTGTATTGTATTGTGTATTTATTGACTGAGCACAGATCTTTCTTTTTTATGCAACCTTTTTGTCATGAGGCATGTCACATTAGCTAGTCGTGCTCACGGCACCATGTCAAATTACACGACTGGTAATCACAGCTCACGCCAGCATAAGGAAAAGTCATCTCTGATGGAGGAACACTGTAATTGTCGGGAAGAGGGGTCCTTTCATCAGATTGGCTGGCCCAGCGCTGACTCAGCCAATAGGGTGAAGGCTGCTTGACACCCGAGGTCTCCAGGACTCTGAACAAATCCAAATCCTATTCTGTGATATCATCTACTGTTGAATTCTGCTCTGTACTTGTAATATTTCTATTGGACTATTGTATCGTATTGAGGATGACTTGTGTTCTGTTCTGTGTATTATATTGTATTGACCCCCTTTTTTGTTCCCCCCGAGAGTCCAGCTGCAAAAACAAGACAGTCTGAAGCCTCACACCGATTCAGCCACCTTAGACATGCCGAGGCCAGTAAGATGACGCCCCTATCAGCAGCATCTAGTTGACTCCGCCCACTCTCCAAGAGCCACTCCCCATGTTTCGCTGCTCTACTGATGCTTCTATCACATGCCCGTCATATCAATTTCAATTCCTTTTAGTCCCTCCTCCAATTATTTTTTTGTCATAAGTCAATGTAACTTTTTTGCATGGAAAAACTTAAATGAATCAATTTTCAACTGTGGAGGATGGCATTGAAATTTTGGGGTCCATGGCCAGGAAACTCCCAAAGGTGGGTGGACAAACACAAACCCACCAATTCTAACAAACTCCAAGAATGGGCAGCTGCCATCAGTCAGGATTGGGCCCAGAAGTTGATTGACAGCCTGCCAGGGCGAATTGCGGAGGGCTTGAAAAAGAAAGAAGTGCCAACACTGTAAATATGGACGCTCTGCATAAACTTCATGTCATTGTCACTAAAAGCCTTTGAAACTACTGAACTGCTTGTAATTCTACTTCAGTACACCATAGAAACATCTGACAAAAAGATCTCAAAACACTGAAGCAGCAAACTTTCTGAAAACCAAAACTTGTCTCATTCTCAAAACTTTGGGCCATAATTTTAAGCTGTTGGCGGCACACTCCGGGGAAACCAATCACCTAAATTGACAAACCCAATGACTGACACCAACTAAATGGCAACTGGCAGGAATAAAGTCAGACAGGTTTGGTTTTCTCTTTGGTGGGCTCTTTGTGTGCCAGAACTGAGGACCAATGAGCCAGAAGTGCAATGCATAGAGTACAGCGACGAGGAGGTGGAATGCACTGTGGCCACCAGAGGGAGCCACAGCCACCCAAACACCCGACACTGACAAGACAGACGCTAAGCACAAGTCCAACACGTTTATTGAAGAGGGGAAACACTTCTCCCTCGCTCCCCACAGCAATGCACAGCACAATATCCAACACTAAGCACGCTTCTCTTCTTTCTTCCTATCCCAGTCCTTCCACCTCCACTCCTCTTCCAGCAAGCCTCGTCTTTCTTCCTCCTGACTCCTCCTTTTTAAGCCGCACCCTGGAGTATTCCAGGTGACTCACCAGGGTGGTCTGGAGTTACTCCAAGGTGTGGTAGAAACCCAAAGTAGGTCTCAGCAGCTCCCCCAGGCAGCATCCAAAGAACCCAACAGGGCTGAGCCGACAAATACCAAGTCCCATCCAGCCCTGTGGGAATCCGAGGCTCCGTTGTAACCCCGGGTGGTGCTGCCAAGTACCAGTTTGGTGGAAAAGGCGCCCTTCATAAGTAGTTTCCCCCTGTCCTTCCATTATGGAAGTGTCCCGGGCTGGGTAATTGTGTTCAGCCACCATCTGTCACAGCACCATAACTGTTAACCCTTCACAAAGCACAAGTACAGCGCCGTCTCCGTCTCCGTGGACCTCACAGATGGAAGAGAAGCTCGTCTGTCTGACGTCTCCTATTTTATATTCCATTGTAGCAGCGCTGCTTAAACTGCCTACAACTCCCAGCAGCCTTGGCAGTATTACGCCATAGGGCAGACTCAGAGGGCACAAGGGTTGCTGGGAAGTAGGATAATCAAGCAGTCTCTATAAAAAAAGGGGGCAAAAAGACGTGGAGGCATGACGATCATCTGTGTAAATTTGTTTCTACGCATCACTCACTACTAGACTACAACTTCTATCTGGATGTATGGGCCTGTCCCATGCCTGCTTGTCTATGTGACGTCATGTTGGTTGGGAACGCCTTCATCACCCGATGTACTCGTCAAGTTTATATTTATTTATTTATCGATTGTTTGATTGTATTATCTGTCCTGCGAGTCTGTTTCTTTGTTTTTTAATGTTGCTAAATACGTCTCACTTCCCCCCCTTTGGGATTAAAAGTTTTCCTAATCTACATTAAGCAGAGTTTCATTTATGTCATAACAGATTAACCTTTTTTTACTTTACTTCTCTTTAAAATCTGTGGACTACTTTCCCCTGACTTTGACTACATTTTACTAAAACATTAAAGTCAACAAGTGTTCAGGTTTCTGGGCATTGAGCTGGAGGTTGACCTGACCTGGAGTGCCAACACCAAGGAGCTATTGAAGAAGGCACAGCAGAGACAATATTCTCTGGGAATCCTCAGAAAGAACCATCTCCCCAAAAATCTGCTCCTTGCCTTTTATCACTGTTCCATCGAGAGCGGGCTCACGTACAGACTGTGTGTGTGGTACGGCAGCTGCACTTCCTCAGAAAGGAAAGCTCTCCACAGGGTCGTCAGGACAGCGGAGAGAACAATTGGCTGTACCCTCCGTACTCTGGAACAAACCTACACCTCCCGATGCCGCCAAAAATCAATAGACATTTCACAGGATTCATCACATCCCGGTCATTGACTCTTCCAGCTTTTGCCATCGGGCAAGAGATACAGAGCAGTGAAAACCAGGACAAACCGCCTTTTATCCAAAAGCACTCATGGCCCTGAACTCAGAATAAAACTTCTCCATATCATTCTCCCAATGTGCAATATAGACCCTTAAGTTAACCAGTGCAATTTGTATATTTTGTAAAGTACTTTTATTACTATTCCTTTTCTTGTTTTTAAACTCTTATGCCACACTGAGTCGACAGCACCTTCAATTTTGTTGTTCTTTTGTAAAAGTGACAATGACAATAAAGATCTATCTTATCTTAAAATGGAGGAAAAAAAAAATCAGAAATCGTTTCCACTGAACTCATTTGGTGCCAACACTTTAACAAAAGAGGGGACCCCCACAGGTCTATTTTGACACAGCATCTTAAACATAATTATTACTAGGGGGTTCGCTCCCTGCTCGCTTCTCTCGCCAACCCCTCCCCAGCCTGCGCTACCCGTCAGCCACTTTGCGTCTCTGCCGCTCGCGTTGTGAAGAGGGGAGCTGAACGCACCCCAAGGAGATGCAGTCGATCCTCTGAAACCCCCTCTTAAACGGTGATACAATGGGACACAAATACAGGTTTTTTTGTTTACCTCCTCTTTGCTCGATCAGCTGCTGCTGCCATGCTGTGTGATCTGAATCTCGCGCGACATTTTGAACATTTAAAAGCCTGTACAGCGGTTGTCCTACTCTTTGTCTTTTATTTCCGGCCCCAGGCGTGGTTAAATCTCTTGGCACAAAGTCTCGGCTTGCAGGATGTGAGTTCTTGATATTTTTTAGTTTATAATTTAAAAATGGAATAAGAATCTGAAAATCTAACAACATCACATTAAAGTCGACAAATTCTGAGAAGAATGATACCAAACATATATATGTAGGTTTTAAAACATGCTAGACAAAAAATGTGACATAAAATCGTTGTACTTTTAGGCTTAGGACTTATAGAGTGGAACCTCGGTTTGCGAGTAACTTGGTTTACGAGTGTTTTGCAAGACGAGCTAAATTTTTTAATAAATTTTGACTTGATAAATGAGCGAGGTCTTGCAATACGAGTAGTATGGATACACTTTGCTGAGCGTCACATGATCACAACTGAGCTGATGGTTCTTCTCGTGTGTGTGTGCGCGTCTCTCTCTCTCGTGGGTAATCGTCTCCTATTCTCCGTCTGAGTCGGCGTGCCTCACTCATATAGTCAGCATCCGTACGAGCGTATACTGTTTACTACAGCATTGTGACTGTGTGTGTGCTGTGACGTGCGAGTCCAGCAAGGCTTTTCAAAGAAGTATCGGGCGTGCTAATTGACAATATTTTTGACATAGTAAATTCGTCATTAGATACGGGGGTCTTCCCAGACTGTCTTAAGACTGCTGTAGTTAAACCCCTTCTTAAGAAACATAATCTTGACCCCTCGGATCTTGAAAATTTTAGACCCATCTCTAACCTGCCTTTCTTAAGCAAAGTTCTGGAGAAAGCAGTCATTATGCAGTTAAATGACCACCTCAATAAACCTGCTATTCTTGATAAATTTCAGTCGGGTTTCAGAACAAATCACAGCACAGAAACTGCACTCGTTAAAGTAGTAAATGATTTGCGAGTGAACGCAGACAGAGGCCGTATATCTGTTCTCATCCTCTTAGATCTGAGTGCTACATTTGACACCATTGATCACAATATTCTTAGAAATTGCCTTAGTCAGTGGGTGGGCCTCTCTGGCAGTGTCTTAAATTGGTTTGAATCCTACCTGACAGGGAGAAAATTCTTTGTTAGTTGTGGTAATTACAACTCGAAGACACATGATATCCAATATGGTGTTCCACAAGGCTCTATCCTGGGTCCGCTGCTCTTCTCAATCTACATGCTTCCGTTAGGTCAGATTATCTCAGG
>JANRMT010027041.1:8579728-8596528 GCA_026402145.1 Polypterus bichir lapradei | reverse complement strand
TCACTAACACAATGTCTGACTTGTATCTCAGAATGGATGAATAGTAACTTTCTCAAGTTAAATAAAGAGAAAACTGAAATCTTAGTGATTGGCAATAATGGATACAATGAGGCTATTAGAAATAAACTGGATACATTAGGATTAAAAGTCAAGACGGAGGTAAAAAGCTTAGGGGTAATTGTTGACTGTAATCTGAATTTTAAATCGCATATTAATCAGATCACTAGGACAGCATTTTTTCACTTAAGAAACATAAGTTAGATCTCTTATATCACTGAAAGATGCTGAGAAATTAGTTCATGTGTTTGTTTTCAGTCGACTAGATTACTGTAACGCACTCCTCTCAGGACTACCCAAAAAAGACATAAATCGTTTGCAACGAGTGCAGAATGCAGCTGCTAGAATCCTAACTAGGAAAAGAAAATCCGAACACATTTCTCCAGTTTTAATGTCTCTACACTGGTTACCTGTGACATTCAGGATTGACTTTAAAATACTGCTTTTGGTTTATAAAGCCTTAAATATTCTCGCCCCATCTTATATATCGGAATGTCTGACACCCTATATTCCAAATCGTAACCTCAGATCCTCAAATGAGTGTCTCCTTAGAATTCCAAGAACAAAACTTAAAAGAAGCGGTGAGGCGGGCGGCCTTCTGCTGTTCTGTACCTAAAATCTGGAATAGCCTGCCAATAGGAATTTGCCAGGCTGATACAGCAGAGCACTTTAACAAACTGCTGAAAACACATTACTTTAACATGGCCTTTTTATAACTTCAATTTAACTTAATTTAACTTAATCCTGATACTCTGTATGTTCAATTTCCTCATAATAACTATTCATGGTGGCTCTAAAATCCGTACTGACCCCTACTCTTTTTTCTGTTTCTTTTTCCGGTTTCTTTGTGGTTGTGGTCTGCGCCACCTCCACCTACTCAAAGCTTCATGATGGTCCAACAATGATGAATGGATTAAAAGGCAGAAGTCTACGTGACCATCATCATCATCAAGCCCTTCCGTGAGAACCCTAAATCCAAAGAGGACTGTTTCATTTATGTTAGGTAGAATGCCCAGAGGGGACTGGACGGTCTCATGGTCTGGAATCCCTGCAGATTTTATTTTTTTCTCCAGCCGTCTGGAGTTTTTTTTTGTTTTTTCTGTCCCCCCTGGCCATTGGACCTTACTCTTATTCGATGTTAATTAATGTTGATTTATTTTGTTTTCTTATTGTGTCTTTTATTTTTCTACTCTTTATTATGTAAAGCACTTTGAGCTACTGTTTGTATGAAAATGTGCTATATAAATAAATTTTGTTGTTGTTGTTGAGTCCCCATCTTGTGCCCCAAAACATGAAGCTGAGTCAACAGCGTGGTTATTTATTGTAGCAGGATCTGCCACTCTCTTATACAGGCAGGGTCGTGGCCAAGCAGTACTGTGCCCTGCGCGTTTATAATGTTCCATGTATCACCCTTCGACGGCAGGCACTTATAGCATGTCCACGATCTTTTCGGATTTGCTTTTACGGTGAACTGCTATAGCTCTGGGTGCCTGCGGTTGCTTCGGGACGCTCTTACGCGTGTCGTCCCGTTGGGTGGAATCCCACAAGAATTTAGAAACTCACTCACACCAGCCATGATTCTTTTCAAAGGTAAAGTGCAGGTTAATTTGCTTTATGTATTTTTACTTTATATTTTGTATTAATCATTTTTATATGAATAGTTTTGGGTTGTGGAACGAATCATGTGAGTGTCCATTATTTCTTACGGGGAAATTCACTTTGATATACGAGTGCTTTAGACTGCGAGCACGTTTCCGGAACGAATTATGCTCACAAACTGAGGTTCCACTGTATATACAGTATATATTCATAGCATCTGTAGTCTGCGTCCTGATCTGAATGTATGGGTGGTTACCTACCAGGTAACGCATGTGGTTGGTCTGCCAGTCGGAAAACATCCACCACGCCCTCTCAGTTGCAAGAAGCAGATCATAGAATGTTGCATAGTTTACTGTCAAATAATGCAAAGAGTGTGAGACACGTGTTTCACCCTTATTTGGGCTCATCAGGTAGTAACCACCCATACAATCAGATCGAGACTCAGACTACGGATGCTATGAATGTAATTACTCCAATTTCCAGGCTGTCAAATAAACGAACCACACGCCATGGCGCAGCGTAAACAGACTTCCTCTCTGATGCTGACATCCGAGGTTCGATCCCCACGTGCAGTGGAGTGTGTACGCCTGATGAGCCCAAATAAGGGTGAAACACGTGTCACGTACTCTTTGCATTATTTGAGAGTAAACTATGCAATATATATATGTGACGATGCAGGTTCTGCTCCATGCTCCCATCGCTGTTCGGGAGCTCTTGAACCCAACACCATCGATAGTTATAGCCAAGATGAGCTAGACAGTGAGGCAATAACAATGGAGCAAGGGGATGATACAAATGCGCTAAAATGCTTTTATTTCAAACAGTCAAACAAAAACCAGTGTTCAAAGTATATAGTGCAGTGCTTCCCAAAAGGTCTTCAGTAAATAAATAATCTATTAAACAAAACGTGGAGGTTTAAAATCAATAAATAGAAAAAAAACACAATCCTTTAAAACGAGGTTAAAACGTTGCTGGAAGCATTCTTAAAACAGTGTTTCTTTTACTCCAGCATCTCTCCTGCTTCACCCGTCTAGGCCCCGCAGCAACTGTCCTTTCTCCTACTTACACGGGTCTGGAGACCTCCCGATAAGTGGCTTCGGTCACGCACTCATCCCAGGCCCGAGACTTGGTTCTCGCCCAACAGCCAGGACGCACATGCAGGGGAATCCACCACCAAGCCTCCCGACTACCGCTGCCTTTCCGGTCTTCTGTGGCCAGTCGCCCTTCACGGGTCACTCCCGCTACTTGATCACTCAGCGGGAGCGACTTCTACTACGACTCCTGGGTGTCGGCCTAACACCCAGGCTCCCACAAAGCTGCCTGCAAGCATTCTCTTGCTCGCTCGTTTTCCACCCACACACCGGCTCTCTCTCTCTCTCTCTCTATCTCGCGTCCTGCCTTCTCCAGCCACCTCCATCTTTCGTTCTTTCTTTGTTATTCTTTTTTCTTTTTCTTCCCTTCTCCTAACCGTCTCGGGCTTCTCTTTATATGCAGAGAGGACATGGCAGCTGCAGCACATTAGCCACAGAAACAATCTCGGATGTGGGCAGTCCCTCACCTGTGCACTAGGTGAGAAACGCCCACACCGCAGATCGCCCTGTGGCTTGCTACAGCCACCACGCCCCCTCCCTAAGCCGGTGATTATTTATTTCATTAAAACGGCCTTTGCTAAGAGGGCTGTGGACCTGCTATACTACAATATATTGCATAGTTTACTGGCAAATAATATATATATATACATATATTGTCACACACGTGCGCATGGGAGACAGCTAAAGGGCTTGAGTAAGGGCAGTTCCGAGACATACCGGGATGTGGCAGAGTTCACTGACTCTTTTTCTCCCTTGCCTGCAGACCATTCACGGGAGATTCCACCTGGTCCTCTTGAAATCACTTCCAGGACCGAGCCAATGGAAGGAGACCTTGCTGCCTCCGGCCCCTGTGATGTCACATCCGGGCTCGCACCAATGGCAGAAGACCTACATGAGCCCGACCCCTTTTACTTCACTTCCTGTCTTCCCCTTTAAAAGCCTCCACCTTTTCCCTATTCCCTCAGTTCTGTTTTGGACTCGGTTTTGTGCACATCAGTGCTGTATCTATCAAACGCTGCTTTGCAGACAGGAAAACAGATTATATGGGTGGCTGCCCCAAACCTTTATATGACTCTGTCTCGAGTTTGTGACATTGGCGTAGTTGGCAGGATGGAGAAGTCCCAGAAGAGAAGGGGACAGGACCTGCAATGCATCCAGTTGGGAGTGTACTGGGGCCGAGTGTTCAGGCGGGGAGGGTGTCCCGTGGTTCGGCGAGACCCGGTGCGGGCTCCGCTCCCGGTACACTTAACTAGGCAACCTGGAGAGGCCAGGGAGTTTGCAGGAGGAGCTCACAGAGTTGGGCTACCCCGGTGGGGAGAGGCAAATGTGTCCGCCCCCCTGTGAGACCAGAACCCCGATTTCCACCTAGGGGTGGCCCAGACTGGCAGGTGGATAAAATAAAAAACTGGAGGTTGGACCCAGAGTGGCCGACACACAGACAAGCCTGGTCCTTCTGGGCAATGGTAGGGCAGTGATTACGGCCAGGCAGCCTGCTATCTGCTCCTGAAAGTGCTACCCCATGGCTTCACCCAGCCAGTCTGGGGTAAACAGTTTAAGAACATGGCAGAACTCATAGAGCTTCTGGAGACACAAAGGGCGGCCTCACACTCTGGGGGAAATAGGAAACCAGATTATATGGGTGGCTGCCCCAAACCTTTATATGACTCTGTCTCGAGTTTGTGACAATATATATATATATATATATATATATATATTATCTATACTAATAAACGGCAAAGCCCTCACTCACTCACTCACTCACTCACTGACTGACTGACTGACTGACTGACTCATCACTAATTCTCCAACTTCCCGTGTAGGTAGAAGGCTGAAATTTGGCAGGCTTATTCCTTACAGCTTCCTTACAAAAGTTGGGCAGGTTTCATTTCGAAATTCTACGCGTAATGGTCATAACTGGAAGCTATTTTTCTCCATTTACTGTAATGGAGATGAGCTTGAAACCCGTGGGGGCGGAGATTCGTCTGACATCATCACGCCTCCCACATAATCACGCAGTACGTAGAAAACCAGGAAGAGCCCCAAAAAGCGCTTTAGAAAACATGCATTATATAATTGAGAAGGCAGCGAAACAATAAGAAGCGAGCGAGTGAAATATACAACCATATTCATGAGTTCTGCTACTTCGGAAACAAAGCACAGTGTAAACCAACACTTTAAATTAAGTTCATAGACAGGCTGCCACTGGCGTTTGTAATTTAGTGCCTGCCCATATAAGGCCGTCCGTCAGCGGCAATCCAATAGAAACACTCCCACTAAATATTCACGGGTGAAGGACTGTGCTTATGCAGAGGAAGATGAGATGGTCAGGGTGGTGTTTGGCACAAACTCAGCGAAACTGCGAGAGAAAGTTTTAAGTACCGGGACTTCGGTAGCATTAGATACAGCCATGGACATAGCACGACATGGCAACAGCACAGCTGGGAACCTTCGATGCCTGTACACCGAGCGGCTCATGTGAACTGACGCAGTGCACATACAAAAAGCAAGAGCTCCGAAGAGCGCTGAACAAAAACCGAATTACACAATTGAAAAGGCAGTAAAAAAATATGAAGCGTCTGATACATACAAGATAAGTATGTAATAAGTACAGCTACTGCAGAAACAAAGCACACGGTGGAAAAAGTGAATGTCCCGCTAAAGGAAGACAGTGTTAAAAAAAAAAAAACCCGTGCATGCAGTGTGTCAGGTCTCAGATAAAGAAGAAGACGAGCTGTTTATTGATGCAGTAAGAAACGTGTATATATATACCCCGATCTACATACTCGAATAATGAATACTTTATTCGCAATCAATGATTGTTTTGGTAAAGCCATACTCAGTGTATTCATTAGATGAACGGTAAAAAAGTAAGAGCGAGGGGAGGGTCACTTATTGAGGCATGCAGGCAAAACCACATTAGCACGCGGGCTCGATGTACGAAAAAATATATCTTTTCAAGTTCTATTTAGTCCATATGTGTCAAACTCAAGGGCCACGGGCCACATCCGGCCCGGCGTGTAATTATATCTGGCCTGCGAGATCATTTTATATACTGTATTATTGTTATTAATGGCCTGGGTATATGAAGCGCTGGTAACACAATAAACTACAGATCCCATAATGCAGCGCTTCAGAAGCCTTACCGAACACTTACCGCGTTAATCAAGTCTAGCTTGCAAGTTATTGCGAAGCTAGCCCACACGATGCTTAAGAGAAAAGGTGATTCTGAAAATAGAGCCTTTAAAAACCGATGGGAGGCTGAGTATATGTTTACTGACATTGCCGTTAAACCCGTGTGTCTCATTTGTGGAGCTAATGTGGCTGTAATTACAGAATTTAATCTAAGACGGCACTATGAGACAAAACATCAGGGTAACCTGAAAGACCTGAATGCAATGCAGAACATACAGAAAGCAGAATTAAATAAGAATCTGACACTTCAGCGGACGTTTTTACCCGTGCACAATCACAAAGTGATTTCAAGTGAAGCTGCTTTTATGGGAGACACAAATGCACCAGTGCAACTTGCCCCACTTTCCCTATTGCCAAGTAATGTTGAACCAAGTCGTCACTACGGTGTTCCCAAATACGCACTTTGCTGATAAACTGAGCGCACGGCGCGTTGGTGACTTTGAAGAACAAAAAAAGTCCGTCTACATGCGGCTCGAACCTTGTGCATGTTTGGTAGCACATATCTGTGTGAGAAGCTCTTCTCAGTGATAAAGACTAACAAAACAGCACACAGGAGTCGCCTCACTGATGAGCACCTGCAGTCCATCCTGAGAATCTCCACAACACAGAAACTCACACCAAACAGAAACGAACTTGTTGCCAAAAAAAGATGCCAGGCGTCCAGCTCTAAAATGACATATGAGCAAAGACAACTGAATGATTTGATTTGTTATTGCTGAAAGGAACACATTTTATTTATATTTCCAGGTTTTGTTATGCAGCATGTTCATATTTGAATTTGTATAATTTTGACAGGATATATTTTTTATGCAGAGCAAAATCTTTTGGGATATTTAAAATCTAAGTTTATTTTTTATATAAAATTACATAAGAGTAAAGAAATTTGAATGTTTTTTCTTTTAACGTTTACTTTATTTCTAACTTGTATAATTTAGACAGGATATATTTTTATGGAGAGCAAAATATTATAAGTTGTTTAAGGTTTGAGTTGATTTATTCAGGAATAATAGTCCTGTCTGTTTTTACCATTCCTACCAAAGATATTTCTGTCGACTAAATAAAAATTCCTTCTATTTAAAATTTAAATAGAACTTGAACAAATACGATAGTTCATAATATCCACGCAGACTTGCACGTAAGAGCGGGAGTTATCCATTTTAACAAGCAGCGTCTTGCACTGATACGAAATAGCTGTGTGTGTATATATGTAGATATGTATGTATATGTATATATATGTTTATATATGTGTGTGTGTGTGTATATATATATGTATATGTGTGTGTGTATGTATGTATGTGTGTATGTATATGTATGTGTATATATGTAGATATATATATATGTATGTATATATGTGTGTGTGTATATATATATATGTGTATATGTATAGATATGTATATATATATGTTTGTGTGTGTGTGTGTAAATATATATATATATATATTTATATATGACAGCAATACTCATCACTCACAACAGTGACAAAACAATTACATTGACAATCATGTTACGTTATTTTCAAAATGTTTCCTTTTCTTTTTCATTGCTTCTTTAACACACTACTTCTCCGCTGCGAAGCGCAGGTATTTTGCTAGTATATATATATATATGTAGAGTAGATTACTTCATGTTTGGCCGACACCTTCATCCAAGGCAGATTAAAACATTTAAGATACAATTGGTTTTATTTCTTTTGTTCTTTTCAATTCAGGCCCAGGCAGGTAAAGTGATTGCTCTGGGTCACACAGCATCAGCAGCAGGATCCCAAAACCTGAGCAGTTTAAAGTCTTATTCCACCACGCCACTCTGTCGGAGTCATGAACCCATGCATGCTGGGATTGGTTAAAGACATACAGTGAACAGATAATTTAACAAAATGTACTCACATTAAGAACGAGTAAATTCTTTTTCCTGTCATCGCGCACCATTGGGGCGTTCCTCATGTCGTACTTCCGGATGTCCACCTCCATCTGGATCTCTTCTAGGTGCAGGAGGAGCTGGAAGCGCTCTCCATAATTTTCCATGGTTAAGGTGGCATTGAGCAGCTCCCTACACAAAGGCATAAAAAGTCTCAGATTAAGGGTCATTATTTGGGCTCTGAATTTCGTAATTATGGTTATTCCCGAGTCAGACGTGGGGTGACATGATAATCCGCTTTACAGTGTAAAGCCCGAATGGCACTCGCGACCGCATTCTGCTGCCATCTAGTGGATAAAAAAACATCATAAATGTGGTAACAAGGCTTCTGTAGGAGAACCTGTGGAAGGTTCATTACTAACCCTTGTGGGGCACAGCGCCAGTGTGTCTGTCCTCATTTGAACCTCACTCTATTTTTCCCCATAGGATTGTAGCACTGCCACATACATTTATTTGCTGGTTTGTCTTTTGTCTCCCTATGTGCACCCTGTCTCTGTCTGAGTACTTCTAGAGTACAGTGTAAGATAGGCAGGTTGGATATACGGTGCATCCGGAAAGTATTCACAGCGCATCACATTTTCCACATTTTGTTATGTTACAGCCTTATTCAAAAATGGATTAAATTCATTTTTTTCCTCAGAATTCTACACACAACACCCCATAATGACAACGTGAAAAAAGTTTACTTGAGGTATTTGTAAATTTATTAAAAATAAAAAAACTGAGAAATCACACAGATAACCAGAGGCCAGTTCCATTGCCTCAAAACACCACTCACATCTACAGTTACTCCCAGTTTCAAATAAAACCTATCAGCGTCAGATCCCTAGGGCGGTAGTATGTATCGTGATCATAACTGAGAGAATAAAAGTGGAAAAAAAAGGTAACTTTTACAAATCCTATAAATGTACACTGTCAGTTACAGACGCAAACCAAATGTATGTGTATACTGTATAGTATTAACAATAAGAGAAGCTCACTACTGAAAACGGCAAACATAGGAGGAAGTGGGGATTGAACTGGGGACTCCTGATTACAAGTCAGCAAATCTTACTACTACGCCACGGAAGCTGATGTCTTATCCTTGAACCTTTTGTGAAAGTGTTTATTTGATCTTTGGACTTCAGGTTTCACACATTACACAATCCACCAGGTTACAAGTAGCCATTTTTCTCAACTAAGACACAGAATCAAGTGCTCACCTCACTTTTGCCATTTCATCCTGAAGATCTGATTTCACAGGATTGGGATTTTCCAGACCATGAGTCACTAACTTCTTTAATGTATCAGAGTATTTGTAGTCTGCTAAAGAGACAACCAGTTTCAAGCCATCAGGTGCATTTCTAGAAAGGGAGAAACACAAATGACATCAGAGATTTCGTTAAATTGCAATCACACTTTGGCAGGACTGTGCTGTGAATTGAACTGTGAAGACCCTAAAGGTGGTGTAGTTACTGTCCCGAGAGAATAAAGTCATTCTTCAACAGGTCCAGCCCATCCCCATCACAGCTAGCGTCTCTGTCTACAAGTTGAGGAGATTCTGGAATCACAACTGCCATTCTCTACCCTGCACGGCCTTCCCCTTCAATGAGAATCACATCTGTGGTCTCCAGACCCCTTTCACTTCCTGGACTGTGTGTGTCTGCTGATCTGGGGAAACAGATGGAATCGGCCCCAGAGTGATGAGGGGAAAAAAAAAAAAAAAAAAATCGGTGGAGTCCTCCAGTACCTGATCTCGCTTCCCCCCCACCCCACAAGTTTGCAGAAGGTTCCCCAGCTGTGGACAGCATCCTATGTGGTGCCAGTGCCAAAGAAAGAGCATTCAAGTGATCCCAAAAACTTTGTACATCATGTAGACCTTTGAGAGGCTGGTCCTGAAAGAACTATGACCCTTGCTTATCAGGCACAGATAGGTAGGTGTGGAGGACGCGCTGATTTACAAGGTCCACAGGATCTACTCCCACTTGGACAAAGTTGGCACCACAATCAGCATCAAGTTCCTTAATATTAGATTTAACACCATTTCTGTCTCATCCACTGGGGAAAAAGCCAGAGATGCACCCAAAATCTCCTACATCATGGACTACCTGACCAAGAGACAGTAATTTGTGAGACTGAGGGATTGTGTGTCAGAAATGGTGGTGTGTAATACAGGAGCACCTCAGGGAGCTGTAATGTCTTCCTTCCTGTCCACCCAGACACAACAGACCTCCAGCATAATACCCACACTTGCCATCTGCAGAAAGTTTCAGATGACTCCTCCATCATAGGCTGCATTAATAAAGGAGATGAGTCAGAGTACAGGAAGTTTGTGGAGGACTTCATCTTGTGGTGCAGGGAGAACAACTTGAAAGTCAAGATCATCAAGACAAAAGAGCTGGTGGTGGACTTCCAGCGTGCCAAGAAGCCTCCGAGATCAGTCATCATTCACAGGGAGGACGTGGATGTGGTGCAGAGGACCTGCAGTAGTGCTGGACAAGAGTCGGAGCAGACTGAACCTCCTAAAGAGACTCGCGACATTTGATGTTGCAGCAAGCTGCTGGAAATGTTCCACCAGTCCATAGTAGCCAGTGTGGTATTCAAGCCCACACTTTGGGGAAACAAAGTGAGCTCAAAAGACGCACAAGGTCTGAACAAACGTATCAGGAAAGCCTGCTCCATCACAGGGTGAACCCTGGACATACTGGAAACTGTGGTGGAAATGAGGATGGCAGCAAAACTGGATGCCATCATGAAAAATCCCCTCCAGGAAATTTAAAGCTTCCTCCTGGTGTCTCTCTTGGCCACAGGATCATTTCACCACGGTGTACTAATAGAAGACGTTCAGCCACACACGAATACCGAGGAAAGGCATTGAAGGTGCACATCGGGCAAGAGATAGCAAATATTTTTTAATTATTTTATTAGATGTCTTTAACAGGTACTGTGGCTAGTAATAAATATAGAATAAAACACCAAGGTGTTGGTGGAGGTAGCTAAATGTGCACCAGTGACACAGATTTTTAATCATTATAATAATAAACAAACAGAATTCCGACCATTATTTTTCATTTGCATTAATGAGAATTGTTTTCGCATTAAACAAAAGTTAGTGCTCACAGGTTTAGGGGCGTTTTAGGACCAGGATCAGAGATGTGTTTAGAAAAAAATGGCGGTGTCTCATATGCATGTCTGAGGATCACCATCCAAGCTCCTCCCAGATGTGTGATACCATCCCGGGCCGAGAGGGGGCACTGCCGCTAACGGTGTTGCCATTTTCTTCCTCCACAGCCTTGTCAATCCTCCCAGTTGATGGCAACTGACCCCACCCCTTCTGGTCCTGGAGCATCAAATGTGACGTCTGCTTGGAAGGAGGCGCCATTGATCATGGAGACAACCTGACGGAAGGAGCTCCAAGGCAGAAGACCCAACGCTTAGACGCCACTTGACTACGTGGCATTTACTTTTGTTGTATTTCCTCACGCCATTGAGCATGGTTCTTGTTTGGACCTGATGCGTAAACGGGGAGGGCCATGTTAGCACCTCAAAATCTTCCAGTTTCTTTGACCCGACTTCACCCAGACGACCACATCTGTTACTCAAAAAGCGGAGAGGTGGGACAGATAAAACTGTCTCAGACTATGTGGTCTGCTAGGGTGGGTGTTTAAGAGTTACTAATGAAGATAACCAACTTATGAAAAGGCTGATCTGCAAAATTTCATCCATCCATCCTCTTCCGCTTATCCGAGATCGGGTCGCGGGGGCAGCAGCTTGAGCAGAGATGCCCAGACTTCCCTCTCCCCGGCCACTTCTTCTAGCTCTTCCAGGGGAATCCCGAGGCGTTCCCAGGCCAGCCGGGAGACATAGTCCCTCCAGCGTGTCCTGGGTCTTCCCTGGGGTCTCCTCCCGGTTAGACGTGCCCAGAACACCTCACCAGGGAGGCGTCCATGAGGCATCCTGATCAGATCCCCGAGCCACCTCATCTGACTCTTCTCGATGCGGAGGAGCAGCGGCTCTACTCTGAGCCCCTCCCGGATGACTGAGCTTCTCACCCTATCTTTAAGGGAAAGCCCAGACACCCTGCGGAGGAAACTCATTTCAGCCACTTGTATTCGCGATCTCGTTCTTTCGGTCACTACCCACAGCTCATGACCATAGGTGAGGGTAGGAACGTAGATCGACTGGTAAATTGAGAGCTTTGCCTTACAGCTCAGCACCTTTTTCACCACGACAGACCGATGCAGAGCCCACATCACTGTGGATGCTGCACGGATCCGCCTGTCGATCTCACGCTCCATTCTTCCCTCACTCGTGAGCAAGACCCCGAGATACTTGAACTCCTCCACTTGCGGCAGGATCTCTCTCTTAACCCAGAAAGGGCACTCCGCCCTTTTCCGTCTGAGGACCATGGTCTCAGATTTGGAGGTGCTGATTCCCATCCCAGCTGCTTCACACTCAGCTGCGAACCGATCCAGAGAGAGCTGAAGATCGCGGCCTGATGAAGCAAACAGGACAACATCATCTGCAAAATGCAGTGACCCAATCCTGAGCCCACCAAACCGGACCCCCTCAACACCCTGGCTGCCCCTAGAAATTCTGTCCATAAGAGTTATGAATGGAATCGGAGACAAAGGGCAGCCCAGCTTTGAAAAGCACGTCTGGAGCAACACAATGCGAAAACCAGTTGAACATCAGCCTTTGTCTTCGAAGAAGACCTTTTTCAAACAAATTCGAATTATACTCTGCAAGGGCCATGGAGGACGGGTGGGCATCCTGGCCAGGATGGTGACTGACATAATGGAAGGACAGCAAGAATGGAAACACAGCCTGGCCAGAATGTCTTGTAATCTTCATCCCGGCTGGGATCGAGGAATAAGGTATGGACTGGGTAAAGGTCGATACCAGGAGCAGTTCATACACCTCTTGGCTAATCCCAATTAGGACACCCGGCAGGGTTGCATGGGACCCTGTCGGGGTCATTGGGTGCCACCAGAGGGCGCTGCCAGGAAAGAGCAACACTGGTCTCCACGTGACCTGAAAATGCTCCCGTCATGCAGTGAAGCGATACCAGCCTGTCCCGGGTCTTACTGAAAAGGAGCCAAAGGAGTCAGAGTGGGGATGCAGCGAACGAAACTCACCCGGAGGACATATTTGTATTGTGACATTTGTGGCAGTGTACACTAGAAAGGAGGATCACGAAAATTCAAATCTACTGTTTTTAAACCTGAGGCTGTGTTGGGTGACGTGGTGTCTAAGGTTTGGGACTCAGTGGTACCCCCTTGTGAGTACAACTCGAATAGGGAAGTTTGATCTCATAGCCCTGTTGAGATTGCAGTTCAAAGTGTCTCACGTGATTAACTTCCGCTATGACTGAGTACCGATGCCATACAGAGCAGTGCAGATAGATGCAACTTATTAAACAAAACATGAATGCCAGCTACATGCCAACTTCAAATTGTTTACAGGGCACGACATCTGTGAATCGCTCAGCTCACGACTACAGGTGCTGAACCGATTTGCAAGACCCTCTCGGAAAAAGACGCACTTCTTTGCAGAAAACACGTAGTGACTGTGCCTTGCCTCAGATGGCATTACTGAACATACCAGTCATTATGGAGACACAGATGGAGCTCTCTTACCTCTCGGGTGGCACGCCATCCTCCAGGGTGAATGTGAGCGGCTTGCGGGTCACCTCTTGGTATGGTCGATATGGGGCTTTGGGGGCCAGCTCCTTAGCAAGTTGGCTACGGCCGATCCCTGCGATCCAGCGGACGAGATAGAAGGTCTTCTCAATCCCGCTGGAGGAGGAGCTGAACTCGAAGACCAAAGTGATGGGGTAGTAGCCATAGAAGTTTGAAGAAAACGTAACTTGGATCTCATAGGAACCATCTGAAACACAGAAGATACGTCACTGTGGAAAGGCAACTCACTCAAGAACTTCAAAGTCCACAATGATGGGGTAGTAGCCATAGACGTTTGAAGAAAACGTAACTTGGATCTCATAGGAACCATCTGAAACACAGAAGATACGTCACTGTGGAAAGGCAACTCACTCAAGAACTTCTAACACCCACCCGATGGCAGTCTCAGAGCGGATGTGTTTTTGCAAGTCAGCTTGGGTAAAACAGGTGGCTTTTTTGGAGGAGACCATCAGACACCAGGGCAGTCTTACCAGCAATTCTGATGAATCGATCAAAGGCAGTTTGCTGTTTTCTATATAGAACATGACCGTAAGCAAAATAATAAAAAGAACTTCCCGAAATCAAACTCAACTTTAGTAGACATTACCTCACCAGTGGTTCAAGCAGAAGAAGGAGCCACTTGTTGATCTTCTAAACCAGCAATGACCGATCTGATCTACGTAGATGGAAGGCAGGTGGGCCAGCGCTTCTTAAATCCTGTTAAGGCCCACTGTTGTAAAATTACATCATTACCGTCTTTCAACGGTTGCGTAAATAATCAAAAAACCTTCGCTACTGGATTGAAACCAAACCTCGTGAACTTCATCAGGGACCCCTGCACAGCGAGCACACGTGTTACAGTTTGATGCGCCATTGCAGAATTTGGCATTGTAGGCCTTTACTTTTTTGAGGAGAGGGGGAGCAGCGGTCACCGTCACTTCAGATCGTCACATTAAACGGTAGAGAACGGGAAGAAATGGACGTGGTGGATGCCTGGAGCAACAGCTCATACGGTGCAGAGATTCATGCAAGTTTTGTGGGAAATGTTTCCGGGGAAGCTGATCTCCCTGCGCGACGATGCTGGGTGTCCTTCACGTTTGCCTGATCTCGCTCTGTGTGATTTCTATCTCAAGTCAAAGGTCTACACACACCGACCTCAAAACCTTGAAGCCCTCAAGGACGCTACTCGCCACAAAATGGCCGCTACTCCCCTTGAAATGGCCAAACGAGTCATGCGAGCGTTCAGACATCGACTCGAAGAGTGTATCGCTAATGATGGCCACCACCTTGAAGACATCATTTGTAAAACACAGTGGAAAACAAATCTATTTTGTATACCATTTCTTGTGTCGTATCTTGTAGCGTTTTTGTAGAATAAACGTTTGGAATGTGCTACTTCATTTTGGCTCATTACTCTACGTTTGTAGCTAGAGATCCACAAAGGGAGAAAATCTGTCCCGTATCTTCCAATAGTTTTTAATTCCTAAGCTGTCGACAACCTTCCAGGTGTCATCATCAGTGGAACATGATTAGACATACAGGAATCAAAGGTCACATATACAGTGGGTATAGTAAAGGATCCATCCAGCCATTATCCAACCCGCTATATCCTAACTACAGGGTCACGGGGGTCTGCTGGAGCCAATCCCAGCCAATACAGGGTGCAAGGCAGGAAACAAACCCCAGGCAGGGCGCCAGCCCACCACAGGGTGCACAGATACACACACACCAAACACACACACTCGGGACAATTTAGGATCGCCAATACACCTAACCTGCATGTCTTTGGACTGTGGGAGGAAACCCACGCAGACACGGGGAGAACATGCAAACTCCACGCAGGGAGGACCCGGGAAGCGAACCCAGGTCTCCTAACTGCGAGGCAGCAGCGCTACCACAGCGCCACCATGCCGCCCCTAGAAAAGAATCCCCCTTCAAAATATTCCCTTTTTTTTGCTTTACAGCCTTAAATGAAAACACACAAACCAATATTTCTTCCCAGATTTACTTCTCTAACATCCAAGTGAAAGATATCACAGCTACAGTTCAGAAGAATCAAAAACAAGAAATCCTGAGATGAGTAAAGGATCCCCCCCAAACTCAATCAGTTGTAGTGCCCACCATTTCTATTGCAGTTACTGACATCCCTCCACCTGTGTTCAGTTGTAATGAGTGTGATTAGTGAAGCTGTTCCTGGTCCATTCATTCTCATGCTTGGTAGAGCAACTGACAGCAAACAACTGACTATGGATGGCAGTCCACTTTCAAAAGATCTCAGGGGTAGATTTGTGGACGGACATAAGGCAGGACAACGACATGAAGCACACAGCAAAATGGACAACACAGCGGCTGAAGGAGAAAAAAGTGAATGCCCTGGTGTGGCCAGTCAGAGCCCAGACCTAAATCACACTGAAAATCTGTGGAAAGATCTGAAGATAGCAGACCACCAACGCTCACCATCCAATGTGACCGACCTTGAACAGTTAAACTGAAAAGAAGAGTGGGGGGCAAATATTGAGTGGGCTCAGTCAGGATGTGCAAAGCTGATAGAGAAGAATCAACAGACTCAAGGCTGTCACTAAAGGAAAAGGGGGGTCAACACAATGACATTGACATGGGGGGGGGTGATCCTTTATTAATCTCAGGATTTCTTATTTTTGATATTTTATAATTGAAATGTAGCTGTGATATCTTTCATTTGGATGTTATACATTGTGTTGAGTAAGTAAAGCTGGGAAGAAATATTGGTTTGTGTGTTTTCATTTAAGACTGTAAAGCAAAAAAAATGGGAATATTTCAAAGGGGGGATTCTTTTCTATACCCACTGTAGCAGGTGAAGGGTGGGGATGGAGGGGGCGGTTGTAAGGGGATTGGGGGGATTAGTAAGGTGGGCTTCAGAAGGTGTTGGTCATAATTTATTATTTATTATGTGGATGTTCTTTTTTTTTAAGCCTGCATATGCTGAGTTTTTCTGTCCAAGTGTCTGTTAATG
Source organism: Polypterus bichir lapradei (assembly GCA_026402145.1). Taxonomy (NCBI): domain Eukaryota; kingdom Metazoa; phylum Chordata; class Cladistia; order Polypteriformes; family Polypteridae; genus Polypterus; species Polypterus bichir. Next base: position 8,580,023 of record JANRMT010027041.1, on the reverse strand, counting down.
GCGTTTTCATTAGAGAGCCACAGTCCGGCCAGCTCTCTGGCACTCTGAGTGTCGTCCCTGAATTTTACCTTCACAGTGTCCCAGTTAAACACGTGTCCGGTGAAACTCCTATGTGTGTGTAAATCAAATAAAGTATCTATCTATCTATCTATTATATAGTGCCTTTCACTCTATCTATCTATCTATCTATCTATTATATAGTCCCTTATCTATCTATCTATCTATTATATAGTGCCTTTCACTATATCTATCTATCTATTATATAGTGCCTTTCACTCTATCTATTATATAGTCC
>JANRMT010027041.1:8553844-8579718 GCA_026402145.1 Polypterus bichir lapradei | reverse complement strand
TCTATCTATCTATTATATAGTGCCTTTCACTCTATCTATCTATCTATTATATAGTGCCTTTCACTCTATCTATCTATCTATCTATTATATAGTGCCTTTCACTCTATCTATCTATTATATAGTGCTTTTCACTCTATCTATCTAAATCAGTGACTGCTGGACTTTCCTTCTGACGGCACTGAGGTCTTCCTGCATAAGGGCTGCGAGTCTTTTAGACGTTTGTCCCATGTATACCGCTGGGCCTGCCTTTCACGGAGACAGGAAACGCAGTTTACTTACAAACATCCAAACATTAGGGTCCCTGAAATGAGGAAGGGGGCACCGTGTAGAAAAAGTGTCATGTGACCGACATGTTAAAAAATTCCCAAATGAAAGTCTGCGATGTGCACTTTAATCATGATGCCTGAATTGTCTGGAGCAGAGGGGGAAAAATCAAAGAACAATGTGTCTTTGTCCTAAAAATTACACAGGGCACTGTATACCTTTTCTACTTTCTCGTAGGATGTAATCATCTTTTACATCTTCGCCTTTGAAGAAGGGGCCTGAGTCGCCTCGAAAGCTTGCATATTGTAATCTTTTTAGTTAGCCAACAAAAGGGGTCGTCATTTTGCTTGACTTTTCACTTCATTCATAATGGCTAACACGGTACAACACCCTAGTACTACTTTTCTTGTAGGAAAGTATTGTATTCGTCCAAAAATTCGACCTCGAGATTTTAATGAATCAACACTTTAGAATTTCCCCGAGTCCAAAAATACCATTTTTGAAATTATGTCTGTGCCTCTGTGTAAACACGATAACTTTGGTAAACCAAATTTTGCAGACAAGTATTAGGTACAAAATGTGGATTTCTATCAACTTTTGGGCTATTTCCACTAACCGGAAGTGGTACATTTTTTTATTCATGCAGCGTCAGAATCTTGATTGTATTCCTCTTTACTTTTATAATAATTGTTCAATATATTATTAATTTGATTTGTTGCCGACGGTTCTTTAATGTATATCTCTCTATTATAAAAACAAAAGACTGCGACGAGATGTGATCTTTTGAAGAGAGAGACTTTGAGAAGCAGAGAGACACTTTCACGTCCCGTAAGGAGGCAGATCACGTCATACTTACAACCCTCAGATGCAAGTCCCATGATACACATGCAGAGCAGGTTAGAGATAATGGAAGTAGGAAAATTCGAAAGTCTCAAGAAAATGAGAGTAAAGCTCACATTAGCGCAAACAAACAGAAAATATTACTCCGTGAAATAACGGTATAGCGAAAAGAGATCAAAAATATGGACACAGGTGATATGACAGAGGTATGTAGATATTGTTCGATTTAAACTTTAAGTCGGAGACTAGTAGATCGTCTAATTCGTGTTGCCATCGGGTAGTGAAAAGTAGTGTTTCTTCCAAATGAAGAGATGTATCCGCGAGAATTAAAAGTTTTGTTGTTCGGTGAAAGTGAACTCCACATATGTGAGCGGCAGAGACCTGAAGTGGCTGGCGTGTAGCACAGACTGGGGGGCTGGCGAACGAAGTGAGCAGGGGGGTGAAGCTCCCTAGTATAGAAGAGTGAAGACTAGGAACAAGGGTTAATAAATAAAGCAGATGAAATATGAGCAAGCTGTGGTCTGACGTAAGGATCGATGGATCAAAAGTAAATGGAAGAGGTACGGTGACAAGGTGTGGAATGAAGACGATCCAAGATCGAATAGTGTGTGAGGATGTCTGGGGGATAAGAAGAGACAAGTGAGTGACTTTAAAACGTTTGAAGCGCCGCACAGGAGCAGAAGCAAGCCAGCAGCTGATCGAGCAAAGAGGAGGGAAAAAAAACCCAAATGTTATTTGATTCCCATTGGATCGCCACTCAAGAGGGGCTTCGGAGGAACAAACGCGTCTCCCTGGGGTGCATTCAGCCCCCCTGTTCACAACGGTGCGTAGCGTTTGGCAGTGGAGGTGGTTAAGGGGAAAGGGGTTGGCGAGTGACGCAAACAGGAGGAAAGCCCCCTATTAATATAAAAAATATAATCATTGTGTTGCGGTTTATTCCTCAAATATCCATCCCCATATCTGAGTATACGAGAAAGTCGAGGGGAAACCACTCCCGATTTTTTTGTACAATATTTGTTTCTCTTCTCTTAATATTTCCACCATGGTTACTAAAAGAGGGTTATATACAAATGTGAGCTGCTTTTCTAAAAGAACAGATTCCCATGGAGCACGCGCCCCCTGCCAGACACAGGCAACCACCCGAAACCCCCCGATGGGAGATCCACCCTGTGGTTAGTGCTGCTGCCTCACAGACTCGCTCCACTGTCTTGGGTTTTAATCCCCCCCACAGTTACTGCGGAGTTTTCCATACAGTGGATTCAGAAAGGACTCCCCTTTCTTTTTCCACTTTATTGCGTTGTAGATTTGATTTCAAATGAATAAATTTGGAGGTGGCACGGTGGCGCGGTGGGTAGCGCTGCTGCCTCGCAGTTAGGAGACCTGGAGGTTTGCTTCCCGGGTCCTCCCTGCGTGGAGTTTGCATGTTCTCCCCGTGTCTGCGTGGGTTTCCTCCCACAGTCCAAAGACATGCAGGTTAGGTGGATTGGTGATCCTAAATTGTCCCTAGTATGTGCTTGGTGTGTGGGTGTCTGTGTGTGCCCTGTGGTGGGCTGGCGCCCTGCCTGGGGTTTGTTTCCTGCCTTGCGCCCTGTATTGGCTGGGATTGGCTCCAGCAGACCCCCGTGACCCTGTAATTAGGATATAGCAGGTTAGATAATGGATGGATGGATTTATGAATAAATTTGCCATTTTGCCCATCAACTTACACTCAATAACCCACAATGACAAAGCGAAGATCTGGTTTCAGAGTAAAAAAACCAACTCTCTCCAGTGTCCTGGTCGATTCCATTCTTTACTCTGAAACATTACACAAACCCATTCTTCTTTTCCTGTGAATGTTCCTCCAAGTCCATCCATGTTTTTTTTTCCTGTAGAGGGCTCCACAAAGCCCCAGTCCCCAGACACAACCTCAGACACGCAAGTCCCGGGTTCAGATAACTGCTTTACTTCAACAGCACTTTTCTTTCTTATTCCAAACACAAACATTGATACTCCACTCCTCCCAAGTTGAGCTTTGACTTCTTCCACCCGACTTCCAACTCACTGGGGTAGGGCACAGCGGCTCCTTTTGCGTATCTAAGGACCAGGATGTTCTTTGGATGCTAGGACATTGCATGTAGGAAGGCTGCCCCACAGGACTACAATTCCCAGCATGCCCTGCAGGTGTCCACACAGGTACAGTAACCAATTCTGAACGATTCTCTCTTTGTTATTTTGGTGGAGGCTCCCTGCTTGAAATTGCTATACAATACCACACAAAGTTGCCAACAAAAAGCCTGAACCTTGGGGGGGATTGATCTTTTATCCCACGAGACAACACATCCATAACCAGATCAAAGAAGACAGGACTTCAAGAAGACCTCTGGTGCAGACCTCCTCAAACTGGGACCTTGTCTGTTACCCCAACACTGCTTTTAACCCGAGTCCTCACTCCCTCAGACATATCCTGCACAATCCTCGCACACTTCTCTGGTCCCCCTTTCTCTCTCATGCACCCCCAGACCTCTTCACGTGGCACCTTCTCCAAATCAATGACCACCATATGCAATCCTTTCTGCTTCTCTAGGAGTTTCTCAATGCAACGACTACATCGGTTGCTGCTCTCCCTGGCATAAAACCAAACTGCTCCTCCCCTATGGTGGTCTTGATCCCTAAGCCTTATTCTCTTGAAGCCTTTCCCAAACTTTTTCATTGTCTGTCATCTAATGTGATGGGGGAGCACACAGTCTTGGCAGGTTGTCTATTCCCACCCCTCCATTATACTGTCTTCCCAGCAAGATCAGAATCTTCTGTCCAGCCCTGCCAGCGTTATCTACTTTTACAGTGGCATCTCCCTGGTCACTCACTGCCTTGGCCCCCCCCAGATCCATGAACCATCCTTGCCATTACAACAAGCCATGCCCACCATCCACAACACTGCTTACCCTGAATAGGGTCACAAATAGGAAATTGGGAGTCCATTTCATTGAGCGTAAAAAACAAAGGACAGGCTGCCAATCCATCGCAGGGTGAACACACACACACACACACACACACACACACACACACACACACACGCCATGTGTATGAACTCTTGAACCCTATTGGAGATATCAGCGCATACAAAGGCTGCTTGATCGATGGAGAGAACCTCTCTTACCTTCATGCAGCAGAAGTGGATGGCTTCTCGATACTCCTTGCGGGTCTTGGAAGGTAAAGCCATGGATTTTGCGGAGTGGCTCATAAAGGCTGAAAGTCACCGTCTTCGACCCTTTATTCTGCACATACAAATTGAAGCTGCATGCTTTTCCGGGGAGAAACTCAAATTTGATTCTGCCATCTGACACGTCATGGTCCGAGTTCACTTCAATCCCTTCTGCACTCGCTACAACTTTGGACCTTTAGGAAGACAGAACAACAAAAAAAAAATGACAGTTGGCATGATGGGGCTAGTGGAATAGGACAGACTGGCATTGTCCATTTTGCCAGGCAGGAACCCAAGTCCTGACGTACCAAACTGCTACCAGCTAAACAAGTCAGCACTGGCCTGACAGGAAACCCTTCACCAGAACGCATCTTCGTGTTTTATTTAGTAAGATGACCGATGCCAGACTTCGCAACATCAGCAGGGGCGTCTCACAAAGGCACGAGCTGCTCACCCACGTTCTGTACAAGAGGACCATAAAACAAGGGTGAGCAACCCTGACGGACACAACGTTGAAACCAGAGGTCAGCCAAGAAGGTGGGCTTATGTGCGCCCCAGAAGCCAATAACAAGACCCCCATTCCTTACTTTAAAAACATCACTAACTGGTCTTCACATCAAGCTGCGGATCAACCTGGCAGCCCATAACTAAGAGCCATAGCTGACAGGGTGGCGTCAGCAGCGATTAAAAATGTGATGCTGTATAGAAGGACACCTACGACCGTTCTGCTATTTATGTAAGCTTGTGAGGATTTCTGTATTTACTTCGTGTTACGTATTCTTTATCTTCCCTAATTTCATTTGTTTTTCTTTTCATGCGACTTTCTCTTTGACATCACTTTGAACTGCAACCCCAAATCAGAAAAATTTGGGACGGTATGGAAAACGCAAATTAAAAAAAGAATAAGAACAAAATGCAGTGATTCTTAAATTTACTTTGAATTAATTTTGTTGCGGACAGTAAGAACCCAAGATCTCTCATGTTTTGTCTGCTCAACTTACTTCATTTGTTATTATGCACCCATTTCTGCATTTGAGGCCTGCCAATCCATTCCAAAAAAACTGGGAGTGCGCTCCCCTCGACTTTCACTTACAGGTGCTGGTCATAAAATTAGAATATCATGACAAAGTTGATTTATTTCAGTAATTCCATTCAAAAAGTGAAACTTGTATATTAGATTCATTCATTACACACAGACTGATGTATTTCAAATGTTTATTTCTTTTAAATTTGATGATTATAACTGACAACTAATGAAAGTCCCAAATTCAGTATCTCGGAAAATTAGAATACAGTGATCTCTCGCTATATCACGCTTCGACTTTCGCGGCTTCACTCTATCGCGATTTTTTCTCATACACGCTTACGTCACTACGCATGCGCTTTCTGAGAACTTTTATCTAAGCCCCACGATGGCTCCTAAACGTGCTGCTTTTTCTAAGCCTTCTGACAATAAAACTAAGTGCCGGAGGAAGATGCTTGCTATCCAGGAGAAGGTGAAACTCTTGGATATGATCAAAGATAGCAATACCCTACAAAAGCCTCCTCACGCATATGAAAAGACAGCGCCAGCAACTGCCTATCAAGATGTTCTTCAGCCGCGCACCCAGATACCCACTGCCTACTCTTAGTACTCCTTCAGCGGAAGAAGACAACGATGCACCTGCTGAAGATACTGCACCACCTGAAGACTCTCCTACTGAGGTTGTGCCTTCATAGGTTAGTGGTTGTGTGTAAGAACTGTGTTTGTGTAATTAAATGTACAGTACAATAATCTACAGGGTGGGCCATTTATATGGATACACCTTAATAAAATGGGAATGGTTGGTGATATTAACTTCCTGTTTGTGGCACATTAGTATATGTGGGGGGAAAACTTTTCAAGATGGGTGGTGACCATGGTGGCCATTTTGGATCCAACTTTTGTTTTTTCAATAGGAAGAGGGTCATGTGACACATCAAACTTATTGGAAATGTCACAAGAAAAACAATGGTGTGCTTGGTTTTAACGTAACTTTATTCTTTCATGAGTTATTTACAAGTTTCTGACCACTTATAAAATGTGTTCAATGTGCTGCCCATTGTGATGGATTGTCAATGCAACCCTCTTCTCCCACTCTTCACACACTGATAGCAACACCGCAGGAGAAATGCTAGCACAGGCTTCCAGTATCCGTAGTTTCAGGTGCTGCACATCTCGTATCTTCACAGCATAGACAATTGCCTTCAGACGACCCCAAAGATAAAAGTCTAAGAGGGTCAGATCGGGAGACCTTGGGGGCCATTCAACTGGCCCACGACGACCAATCCACTTTCCAGGAAACTGTTCATCTAGGAATGCTCGGACCTGACACCCATAATGTGGTGGTGCACCATCTTGCTGGAAAAACTCAGGGAACGTGCCAGCTTCAGTGCATAAAGAGGGAAACACATCATCATGTATCAATTTCGCATATCCAGTGGCCTTGAGGTTTCCATTGATGAAGAATGGCCCCACTATCTTTGTACCCCATATACCACACCATACCATCAATTTTTTTGTTCCAACAGTCTTGGAGGGGTCTATCCAATGTGGGTTAGTGTCAGACCAATAGCGGTGGTTTTGTTTGTAAACTTCACCATTCACATAAAAGTTGGCCTCATCATTGAACAAAATCTTCTGCGTAAACTGAAGGTCCTGTTCCAATTTTTGTTTTGCCCATTCTGCAAATTCAGTGCGCCGATCTGGGTCATCCTCGTTGAGATGCTGCAGTAGCTGGAGTTTGTAAGGGTGCCATTTGTGAGTAGCTAATATCCGCCGAAGGGATGTTCGACTAATGCCACTCTCCAGTGACATGCGGCGAGTGCTATGCTGTGGGCTCTTGCTGAATGAAGCTAGGACAGCCACTGATGTTTCTTCATTAGTGACAGTTTTCATGCGTCCACATTTTGGCAAATCCAACACTGAACCAGTTTCACGAAACTTAGCAAGCAGTTTGCTAACTGTAGCATGGGAGATGGGTGGTCTCGTAGGGTGTCTTGCATTGAAATCTACTGCAATGACCCGGTTACTGTGTTCACCAGACATCAACACAATTTCTATCCGCTCCTCACGTGTTAACCTCTGCGACATGTCAATGGCTGTACACAAAGAGAAACTTGTAAATAACTCATGAAAGAATAAAGTTACGTTAAAACCAAGCACACCATTGCTTTTCTTGTGAAATTCCCAATAAGTTTGATGTGTCACATGACCCTCTTCCTATTGAAAAAACAAAAGTTGGATCCAAAATGGCCGACTTCAAAATGGCCACCATGGTCACCACCCATCTTGAAAAGTTTCCCCCTCACATATACTAATGTGCCACAAACAGGAAGTTAATATCACCAACCATTCCCATTTTATTAAGGTGTATCCATATAAATGGCCTACCCTGTACTATATAAAAGCGGGCCGGGATTGCAAAGCGTAGCGGTATTCCGCTTATCACAGACTTACTACTTGCAGCTTGCGGTACGAAGTGACGCGATGTGAGCAGAGTTCTGGTGCTCCCGTCGTTCCCTTGCTTTTGTGTGCGATGCGCTTTAAAAATAGACAAAATTATGTCTCTGGAAATAATTAATGTTGATGGAGTACAAATGCCTCACCGCGTAGTAAATATCAGGGGAGATGAGATAGTGCTTGCTTATTCTCATCTATAGCTTATTTAGTGCACGAAACTCCGTCTTTAGCGGTACAGATTCGGGCTGACATTGTACGACTTTGGACAGGCACTCAAGGGGATAAAAACAAACTTTGGTTTTCGGGAGATGTTATGAATGGTCACCTTAATGTTCTCATTCCCTACACTTACATGCCTGATGTACACATGGAGCGCACACAAATTGAGGCTAAAAGTCGGTCGCCTTAAAAGGCGGGTGAGCCTAGTAATAATATATTTGTAACGTCTAATATGTCTTATTTTGTCTAATATATTGGGTAATACGAGTGTAATGGTGACTAAAGTGTGTTATTTCATGTCTAGAGGGCTCTAATAATGTTAAAAAAACGTATTTAGAAGGTCGTAAACAGGTTTTCTATACTCTAACTGCAAAAATATTCGATTTATAAATAAAGAATCCTACTTTGCGAAAATTCATTTATCACGGTAGAGTCTGGAACGGATTAACCGCGATAAACGAGGGTTCACTGTATTGTGAAAAGGTTCAATATTGAAGACACCTGGTGCCACACTCTAATCAGCTAATTAACTCAAAACACCTGCAAAAGCCTTTAAAATGGTCTCTCAGTCTCGTTCTGTAGGCTACACAATCATGGGGAAGACTGCTGACTTGACAGTTGTCCAAAAGACGACCATTGACACCTTGCACAAGGAGGGCAAGACACAAAAGGTCATTGCTAAAGAGACTGGCTGTTCACAGAGCTCTGTGTCCTAGCACATTAATAGAGAGGCGAAGGGAAGGACAAGATGTGGTGGAAAAAAAGTGTACAAGCAATAGGGATAACCGCTTGTACCCTGGAGAGGATTGTGAAACAAAACCCATTCAAAACTGTGGGGGAGATTCACAAAGAGTGGACTGCAGCTGGAGTCAGTGCTTCAAGAACCACCACGCACAGACGTATGCAAGAAATGGGTTTCTGCTGTCACATTCCTTGTGTCAAGCCACTCTTGAACAAGAGACAGCGTCAGAAGCGTCTCGCCTCGGCTAAAGAAAAAACTGTTGCTGAGTGGTCCATAGTTATGTTCTCTGATGAAAGTAAATTTTGCATTTCCTTTGGAAATCAAGGTCCCAGAGTCTGGAGGAAGAGAGGAGAGGCACAGAATCCACGTTGCTTGAGGTCCAGTGTAAAGTTTCCACAGTCAGTGATGGTTTGGGGTGCCATGTCATCTGCTGGTGTTGGTCTATTGTGTTTTCTCAGGTCCAAGGTCAACGCAGCCGTCTACCAGGAAGTTTTAGAGCACTTCATGCTTCCTGCTGCTGGCGAACTTTATGGAGATGCAGATTTCATTTTCCAACAGGACCTGGCACCTGCACACAGTGCCAAAGCTACCAGTACCTGGTTTAAGGACCATGGTATCCCTGTTCTTGATTGGCCAGCAAACTCGCCTGACCTTAACCCCACAGAAATACGCCAGACCCAACAATTCAGAAGAGCTGAAGGCCACTATCAGAGCAACATGGGCTCTCATAACACCTGAGCAGTGCCACAGACTGATCGACTCCATGCCACGCCGCATTGCTGCAGTAATCCAGGCCAAAGGAGCCCCAACTGAATATCGAGTGCTGTACATGCTCATACTCTTCATGTTCATACCTTTCAGTTGGCCAACATTTCTAAAAATCCTTTTTTTGCATTGGTCTTAACTGATATTCTAATTTTCCGAGATACTGAATTTGGGACTTTCATTAGTTGTCAGTTATAATCATCAAAATTAAAAGAAATAAACATTTGAAATACATCAGTCTGTGTGTAATAAATGAATCTAATATACAAGTTTCACTTTTTGAATGGAATTACTGAAATAAATCAACTTTGTCATGATATTCTAATTTTATGACCGGCACCTGTATACTCAGATATGGGGATGGATATTTGAGGAAGAAACCACAAGGCAATGATTATATTTTTATATTATGTACATTAAAGAACCATCAACAACAAATCCAATCAAATGAATAATATATTGAACAATTGTAATAAAAGTAAAGTGGAATAAATCGGACTCTGCAGCTTTATGAATAAAATGTAAAAGTACCACGTCCGGTTAACGGAAATAGCCCAAAAGTTGATAGAAATCTAAATTGGTACCAAATACTTGTCTGCAAAATTTGGTTGTTAATTTTTGACAACCTGCTCAGAGGACGCGTCAAATGAATTCTGGGAACGCGAGGCAGTCATGACGAGTGTGTGTACGCGTTCTGAGCGTGAAATATAAACGAGCCCTTAGCCTTTCTACTTAATGAAGTTTCTTTTCTAACTGCTGAAATTACAATCGAGATAATCATTTGGAAAGGACAAAAGGATAATGGGGCTTTTGACCAGGAGATGATGACACAAACAATGGATTAATAAATAAGACATCGGGTTAGGCAAAATAGCAAAATACATTTGCGAAATGATCGTCATTTCACTGCCAGCGACAATCCATACAATTGATGCAAGACGAAAGTCGTTTAGTCCTGTATGGAAGAGTTTACATGTATGGAATTTTATTACATTAATTCCACTTTGTTTGTTTTTCTGTTTACAACTTGGGTGGCATGGTGGCACAGTGGGTAGCGCTGCTGCCTCGCAGTAAGGAGACCTGTGGGTTCGCTTCCCGGGTCCTCCCTGCGTGGAGTTTGCATGTTCTCCCCGTGTCTGCGTGGGTTTCCTCCCAAAGACATGCAGGTTAGGTGCATTGGCGATCCTAAATTGTCCCTAGTGTGTGTGTGTGTGACCTGCGGTGGGCTGGCGCCCTGCCTGGGGTTTGTTCCTGCCTTGTGCCCTGTGTTGGCTGGGATTGGCTCCAGCAGACCCCCTGTGACCCTGTAGTTAGGATATAGCGGGTTGGACAATGAATGGATGGATGGATGTTTACAAATTACAAACTGCTGTTTTACGGTTTCTCCATACGGAGTTCATTCTTGCCAGGTTTGCAAATGTGCATTTTTTCAAACAGGCCTCCTCTCCAAGTTTGCCATTATTTGCAGGGAGAAGGGCCGAAATCTACGGATCTCTAACTGGGGTTTTGCTAAAGGTCAAAACGATGTATATTTTGAAGTAACAGGCTAGTATTTTGCTTAAACAATTCATGATAGTACATAACTGGGGTCACAGACCATCCATTGTCTTGTGGTACATCCGGGTGTGGAATTGGGGAAAATAGAAAAAAGCTAATACAACACTTGGCTAATTAACGAATATCGCATGTCAAATTGTAAAGGACTCGGCTGGTTCTGTCTATCATTTATTGGTTCAAATATGCTTCAGCTAATAAGAAAGCCACGTACGACGTAAGGCGGAATGACTAGGGGGGCATAAACTCTTTATATTTATGGACAACTCGAAACTTGTAAGATCACCGAGGAGACCTGAATGCACCAATGTAAAAAATAATGAAAGGCCACGGAGCGGACATTACAGAAGACCACCTTGTGGAAATCTAGCGATCCCTGCCCCACTACACGATCAGAATGGATGGCTGGACGGACGCACAGACAGACATCAGGGTGGCACGGACGGCCACATCAGTGAAATGCTCAATGAAATAAGATTTTTCTGTTCACTTCATTGTCCTGCCACCTAAATCGCCCATGTAAAACTTAATTGTTTTGTATTTTGGATGGACACAAGAATGTGAGGGGACTGATGTAATTATTGAAATGTGAAACAACATTTTCTGTTCACGTGTTACGAAGCAGAAACCATTTTGGGAGCCTTTTAAACCCACATCGCCTGATAACGTAACCAAGGGATGGGCCTTGGCAAGTGAGGACACACACACACACGCACACACACAGTCAGCAATGGATTGGTGTATAAAGTTGCGGGTGCTTTTACTCCAAAATGGCTCCATAAAATACACTCCAACAATGTAGTGTTTTTTTCCCCCTCAAATAAATAAATAAATACAATCCAAACGTTCAGCAAAAAAGCAATCCAGTGTTCAAGGTGAAGGTTAAAATGTCGTTGTTTTGTCTTGACTTTCTCCTTTTGTATTATTAATGTGCAGCCTTTGTCAGAATGCCTCACATCTCCCAGACTTGCCACTGTTTATAAGGTATTGTACTTTATAACTTCTCTCCACCTTCCCTCCTACATCTATAACCTCAGGCAATTAGGTGTAGTAAAAGACAAGCAGGAGTTAAATTGCAATTTAAATAATGTATTATTGATAATATTCGTAAATAATAACAATATGCAAAGTACATTTGAATACTGGCAACCTGATAAATGCTGATGTGTAGTTTCAGGTGGCACACAGACTTGTTAGTTTGACCGATAGGGGGCGCTATCGCTCCCTTGAACCCTCAGACTTGACTCCAGACACTTATTATTTTATTTGAACTGCACAGTGCACAAGGCACCCTCCTCTCCACAATACTCATTAACAATAAACAATAACCACAATAATCAATCCTCCACACTCCCAGACGTGTTGCCACCCTTCCACTCAGCTCAGCTCAACGCTCTGGTGTTTCCTAGTCTCTTTTATAGTCCCTGACCCAGAAGTGTTTGCAATCCTTCAGTCATGTGACTTCCTATCACTTCTGGGTCAGATCAAAAGTCCTCTTCTTCATCCCGGAAGTACGTCATTCCCTTTGTCGCCTTGACTAAGACGTACTTGGGATTAATAAAGTATCTATCTAGCTATCTACTTCCGGGTTATAGGTGAAACCAAAGTCTCTGTGTCTTTCTGCAGCGTCCTCTGGAGATCTACATGGTATCCAGCAGGGCTGTGATGAAAAACTCCATTGTCCATGATGCCCTGCTGGAACTTGGGGGGCAACTCTATGTTGCTTGCAGGGCTCCACCTGGCGGCCTGGGGGTATTGGCCGAGATGAAAGGCAGGCCATATCCCACATTAGTTACTTAAAATGTCTCTAGTTAAGGCATCATTTGTAGTCAGCTTTCTTCAGAACAGGCCGCATGCCTGTCTCAATATGGCTGCCGAGCTGTGCTCTCCATTGTGTTGTCCTTTCAATTCATCAGTTTGGTAAGAGAGAGAGAGAGAGATGCTCCTTCATCAGATGTTAGTAAGAGAAAGAGTGTGAGGTTAAGCAAGTAAATTGTATAGAGTTCCTGTCCAACCCCTACAGCCAATAGGACGTCATGATACTTAAAGGCTTCTGATCCAAGCCAATTCCAAACAGCCATACTGCAGACCAATGGGAGGACAGGACACCTTCACACCTGCCACCCCCCAAAACCATTTGTTGAGGTAAAGCTTGGCAGTTAGTATGGAAAATAATATTAGTATATTCATGTATTAGCATAAATAAATATAGAAAAATATATAAGCATTAACCTTAGTGCAAATATTAATACAAGTCAGGCCTGCTTAACAAATGGTTAAATAACGGTACATGCCATATTTCTTTTTTAATTAAAGCTTAGCGCTAGCTACCTATATAACCTAGCTAGAGGACCCACGAAGGGAGGATGATGAGATGAAGACAGCTCAAGGATAGAAGAAGGGAAAGCACCTGTTGGCTCTCAGCCGACCTAAAAATAAGCGAAGCACAAAAATGAAGATGAATGACAGAAAATAAAAATACCGTGGTCATCATAAAAGAATCTGACAGGCCAGCTCCAGGAAAGGGGAGTCAGATTAAGCAGCGAATGAGCTCATTTGAGCGAGGTCAGGGTGATAAGAAATGACGATATAGACTGTGATTTTTAGACTGTTCAGGGCTCAACTTGATTTGGCCTAATTAGGTTGAGTCCGCGTTATTGTTTTATTGCAATAAAGATAATTACTCTGTTTGCCTTTTGCCCCGACGATTTCGCTTCATCATTAGGCAGCCTGGCTTTTCTATGGGAGTTGAAAGACTTTAGCAGAGAAACAGGAGCCAAACTGGTTTCAGGCACTTCACCCCAACTCTGTCGTAAAATTCAAAGAGAGCCAATCCTGGTGGCTTGTAAACATGAATGCGTCTCACTAATGTAACACTAAATATTCCATTTGCTTTGCCTAAGTTACAAATAAAGACATATGAAATATTTATCAAGTTATATGCAAAATCTCACATCACAACAGTCATAATGGATCATTTGTGCAATAAACAGTTTCAAGACTGAAGGTCAGGCTTTCCACCATTAAATCTTTATAGACTCGAGGCCCCGTGCTGTACCCGTCCTCCGTCCTGCTGCCCGTCACCAGTCCTCCCTCTGCCCCCCGTTTTACCCCCATCCTCTCTCTCTTTCCATCATGGTCTCCCTGGCTCACCCTTTGCTGATCTCACAGTTGGCGTAGACATCAGCATCGGCGGCCCCTTCTACCTCCGGGTATCGCCACGACTGCCATCCTGTTATAACGCCCCCCTCCTCCCATCTTCCTCACACGCAAAAGCTGGCACCTTCTGGATCCCCAGGGAGATTTCTATCATTCCCCCTGCCACTCCTCAGCTGGGGTACTGATTCGCCCCTAAAACGTCAAATTGCTCGTTCCTCTGCGGGGCTCTGACCGCCTGCCTCTCTCCTCCTCCGTACGGCCCGACTCGAAAACTTCCAAATTGCCTTTATTCTTACTTTTTCCTCTTTGTCTCCATTCTTTTCTTCTCGTCCTTTATTCTCCCCCATCTCCGCCGTGTAGGCCCCTTTCATTGCCTCGATTAGGCGCAGGTGTGAGACGACGCTCCCTCCACGGCACAAATGACGCACCAGACCGACGCTCACATCTGCACGGGTATGCGTGATCAGATCAACCAGGCACGCCAACTGTCCCCAGAGCGGAGCGCGCACGCCCACAATGTGCCCCATAACGAGCCCTCACATTCTAGGGCACGATTATTTAGTTCAAATATTCCCAACGCCACAGACCACTCGTCACATCACGTCAATGTCCTGCTATCTCAAGTCACTAAAATGACAACACAACACCAAATTGTCACTCATTTTCTTTCACACATGCTGTTCACTGTGCACACGTCCGCCAGTGATTAAGTATTTACATAAAGATGTCTAGCAAAGAAAATAAATAAATAAATAAATAAATAAAGACCAGCTGTGGGACGATGCAGGTTCCACTCCATGATCCCATCTTGCTTCTGGGAGCCCTTGAACCCGACACCGTTGGTAATGTCACCGATGAGCTAGGCAGTGAGGCACAACAGTGAAGAAAGGGGATGGTGTAAAAAGCGCAAAAGTGCTTTTATTTAAAAACAAAATAAATAAAAATAAAGTGCAGTGCATCACAAGCAAGTCATTAAATAAATAATCCAATAAAATACAGTTGTGCTTGAAAGTTTGTGAACTCTTTAGAATTTTCTATATTTCTGCATAAATATGACCTAAAACATCATCAGATTTTCACTCAAGTCCTAAAAGTAGATAAAGAGAAACCAGTTAAACAAATGAGACAAAAATATTATACTTGGTCATTTATTTATTAAGGAAAATGATCGAATATTACATATTTGTGAGTGGCAGATGTGAACCTTTGCTTTCAGTATCTAGTGTGACCCCCTTACTAAACGTTTCTGGTAACTTCTGATCATTCCTGCACACCGGCTTGGAGGAAGTTTAGCCCATTCCTCTGTGCAGAACAGCTTTAACTCTGGGATGTTGGTGGGTTTCCTCACATGAACTGCTCGCTTCAGGTCCTTCCACAACATTTCCATTGGATTAAGGTCAGGACTTTGACTTGGCCATTCCAAAACATTCACTTTATTCTTCATTACGACTTGTGTGCTTAGGGTCGTTGTCTTGCTGCATGACCCACCTTCTCTTGAGATTCAGTTCATGGACAGATGTCCTGACATTTTCCTTTACAATTCTCTGATATAATTCAGAATTCATTGTTCCATCAATGAAGGCAAGCCGTCCTGGCCCAGATGTAGTAAAACAGGCCCAAACCATGATACTACCAGCACCATGTTTCACAGATGGGATAAGGTTCTTATCCTGGAATGCAGTGTTTTCCTTTCTCCAAACATAACGCTTATTAATTTAAACCAAAAAGTTCTAATTTGGTCTCATCCGTCTACGAAACATTCTTCCAATAGCCTTCTGGTTTGTCTACGTGATCTTTAGCAAACTGCAGACGAGCAGCAATGATTTTTTTGGAGAGCAGTGGCTTTCTCCTTGCAACCCTGCCATGCACACCATTGTTGTTCAGTGTTCTCCTGATGGTGGACTCATGAACATGAACATCAGCCAATGTGAGAGAGGCCTTCAGTTGCTTAGAAGTTACCCTGGAGTCCTTTGTGACCTCGCCGACTATTACACGCCTTGCTCTTGGAGTGATCTTTGTTGGTCGACCACTCCTGGGGAGGGTAACAATGGTCTTGAATTTCCTCCATTTGTACACAATCTGTCTGACTGTGGATTGGTGGAGTCCAAACTCTTTAGAGATGGTTTTGTAACCTTTTCCAGCCTGATGAGCATCAACAACTCTTTTTCTGAGGTCCTCAGAAATCTCCTTTGTTCGTGCCATGATACACTTCCACAAACATGTGTTGTGAAGAGCAGACTTTGATAGATCCTGTTCTTTAAATAACACAGGGTGCCCACTCACACCTGATTGGCATCCCATTGACTCGAATTTCAACTTCAAACTAACTGATCATCCTAGAGGTTCACATACTTTTGCCACTCACTAATATGTAATATTCGATCATTTTCCTCAATAAATAAATGGCCAAGTATAATATTTTTGTCTCATTTGTTTAACTGGTTTCTCTTTATCTACTTTTAGGACTTGAGTGAAAATCTGATGATGTTTTAGGTCATATTTGTGCAGAAATATAGAAAATTCTAAAGGGTTCACAAACTTTCAAGCACAACTGTAGGTGAAAGGTGGAGGATAAAATCCAATTTAAAAAAAATCCTTTAAAAACCGAGGTTAAGACGATGGCTGGAAGCAGACCTTTAAAGCAAAGCCCGGTGCCTTTCTACTGGTGACTCCCCTGATTCTCCCGTCCAGGCTATGCACCAGGGGAGCCACCCTAACCTGCAGCAGACCTTCTTTCTGCTGTGTCCTGCTGGTCTATTCGCCTTTCCGATTCCTTGTCTCTGGTAGGCTTCACCAGACCGTGACTTGGGCTCCCCAACGACCAGGGTGTTCACGCTGGGGCTTTCACGTCCTAAGTCCCGACTTCCGGTGCCTTCTCGGCCTTATGCAGCGAGCCATCCTCCTTCCGGTCACTCGCGTTCCTCAATAATGCTCAGCGGGAGCGACCACTACCGACTGCTCCCGGGGTGCCGGCCAAACACCCCACGAGGGCTCACTGATCAGCTACACCTTCACTCGTTCATGCAGCGGCTTTCTCCTCCCTGCTTCTGGCCTTCTCTCCTTCTTAACCTTCGTCCGTCTTTTTCTTCTTTTTCTCCCATAGCTGCCGCACGCTTCTATTATTTATCACGGGGACGTGGATCAGGTGTGGCAATTAGCAGCTCCTGCAATCAATTACAGATGTGGACAACTCCTCACCTGTGCACTAAGCGAGGGCCGCCCGCATCGTGAACCGCTTCCGGCCACACTACCACGCCCCCTCTCTAAGCCGCGAAGGCGGCGATTATTTATTTAAAAAGTGGCCTTTATGACTTGAGCTGTGGACCCGCTACACCACAAGCTGTCACATGAAAACATTTTGTTGTATTGTGTTAGTAGTACGATATCCACTTTGCCAATTACAGTGGAACCTCGGTTGACAAATGTCTCTAAACACGTACAAATCAGGTTGCAACCAAAAAGTTCGCCAAACTTTTGCATCTATTCACGACCACACACTCGGTATACGAACAAGCCAGTTTCCCTTTCAGTTCGTGTGTGCCGATGATTTCCGCACGTGTTCAGTCTCTCCCTGTGCAGCAAGCGAGAGAGAGAGAGCGAGAGAGAGAGCGAGAGCAAGCGAGACACAGAGACACACACACGCCCGCCAGAGAGAGAGAGACACACACGCGAGTGAGAGAGACACACACACACACACACACACACACGTAAGTGAGAGAGACACACACACGCCTGCGAGAGAGAGACACACACACACCCGCAAGAGGGAGAGACACACACACGCAAGCAAGAGAAACACAGAGACACACACGCCCGCGAGAGAGAGAGAGACACACACACACACACACACGTGCGAGTGAGAGAGAGGGCTGGCCACATAGAGCCGAGAAGGCAGTTAAAGAATGCACTGGGCTTGTTTTTACAGAGACTGCTTCCAGCATTGTTTTAACCTCATTGTATTTAATGAAGACTTTTTTCTATTGGGTTTTAACCTCCACTTCACTTCTGTTTACATCGATCGGTTCGTAGCATGCATTGTTGCAAAGTTACTTTTCTCTGTGGTTTATTAAATTACGGATTTTTCAAATGTTCATTTTTTTCCCCTGTGTTTAAAACTGTATAAAATAGTGTTTTTAGCGATCGGGTCGTAAGGCTATAGCGTGAACTCTTGCAGTGTTAGTTTTCTCTGTTGTTCAAGGTTTTCTCAGTGTTATTCAATGTTTTTACATTTAGTTTACTATTACACTGTGCATTCGATAATTAACTATATTTGTGCTTAAAAATCTTTAAAAAAATATATATTTACATACAGTTTATACGGTCTGGAACAGATTAATTGTATTTACATACAATCCTATGGGGGAAATTACTTTGGGTCACAACTAAATCGGGTTACAAGCCGTCCTGTCGTCGAGTTTTGAAACATGACCCGAGGTTCCACTGTACAAGGATAATCATGGCAGTTACAATTCTAAAGATGCATCAGAGACAGAAGAGAAACTTAAAACTCCAGAGTGCTTGCATGATGCGCCTTGTTAACACTATGGGTACAACTGGGTTTTTTTTGGGGGGGGGGGTAATCGGACTCAATGCGTGTGGTTAAGATTAGGGGAGCCGTTAATGGTCTCAAATAATGTGAGTGGTTACACTAGGGTTGAGATTAGGGTTATGGGGGGGTCGGTATCTGTCTCAAATAATGCAATTGGTTACAACTATGGTTCAGATTAGGGTTTGGGGGGGTGTGGGGGGGATACTTGACTCAACATGAGATAAACGAGCTGGCATGGAGGTCACATGTTTCCTGTCTAGTGTGGAGCTCCCCACAGTCGTGAGTTCTGAATACACAGCTGCCAAAATAAAACACTTCCAATGTTGCCCACCGGGGGGTACACACCATCAAAATACCTCAACAAGAAACCCAAAGGACCAAGACAAAACCTTGGTAAAAATAAAAGTTTATTTTCACAAAAATGGCTGTGCAAGGACAACACTGTGAAGAGGCCCGAAAAGGAAAGGCAGACACAGCAAACAAAGCCCCAATACAGAGCAGAGGCTCAAAAAAATCAAATGAGTGACGTTCCAAAACAGAATCCAAGCGGCGCAGGGTTGAAAATTCAAGAAACACAAAGCAAAGCAACAGCACAGAAACTCGCCCAAAGGCGATGACCCGTCAGGAAACTTGGGAGGCCCCTCCCTTCAAGAGGACGGAGGGCCGTTTCACGGCAGTGATTGGCAGGTGGCCCCGCCCCCTGGGGAGCCACCCACAAAACATAAGAGACATTCACTTATAAACAAACACAAAGAAAAATGGGCATAACCAACAAAATAATCATTACGACATATAAATGGCATAAAGCAACACAAACAAGAAATGCCACTTTGAACCCCAGCCAGGGGAGACATGCTGGTTGAAGTATGACACCCACCTTAGTGACAACGGCCACAGCAGTCTCCCTCCGGCGGAATTGAGAAACAGAAAAAGACGGTTGCTAGGTAACGGGTGGCTAACATGTAATTTAACTCAATCATTAAAGCTCAGCCTTACAGTATGGCTATATAGTGCCATGGCCAGGTGACACGTCCGGCCCTTTTCGTCCATTCATTGTAAGTGGCCTCGGCTCACCTGTCCCTCTTCAGCTGCTGCACAATGGCCTTCGCTCTCCTCCGCTTCCCCATGCCAGGGGTGATCGGAATGCTCTGGCTGGGCATGTTCAAGGCGAGGCTCGGTCCATTTGCTGTCGCACTGGTTGGCATCTTGGCACGTGGTCTCCTCCACTGGTCTCCAAAATAAGTGGTAAACTGAAAAACAAAGAAAGACGGCACGTTTGTTAAACTGACACATAATCAAAACAAAACAAAAAAAAATATTCAAGGGGTCGCTCAACGGGATTTTGGAATTTCACAGGTAAAATCCAGGAAAGGCCAACTCCTCATGGAAACTTTTCCCCGGAGGGCATTGTGAGCAGGGGGCTTCCATAGCTTTAGCCCCTGACTAATGAGAGGAGGAGGAGGAGGAGGACACCCACCCCCACCCCCAGGCATGTCCTCTGTACTTTTGGCTTCTAGCCCCCCTGGATATTCACAAGTCTATTCCTTGTTTGTCCCCCTGAAAACTCCAAGAGGGACCCCTGGACCCCCCAACACTCATTGAAGATGCAAGAGGGGGTGCTACACCCCCTAATAAGTGCCAAAGCCAGCAATAATCCCACTTTTTCCAAGGATTTTTCATAAAAATGTGGGGGGGGGGGGAAATGGTGATCACGTAGAACAAGGGCTGTCATTTCTTCATGGTGGGACCAAAATGTATGCAAACCCCCTTAAATGCAGCAAGTCAGCAATGGGCACTTCAGTCACATCCGAGTTGTTTGATTTGTAATTTTGAACTGTGGACCTGGAGAATGGGGGGGGGGGGGGGGGTTTAAGGAAAAATGGGTCTGTGTCCCAAATATTATTGTGGGATGGGGCACAGTATATTCGAGTCTATGTTAAGGAGCTCTATGCATTATGTCACCCAGGGCACTGCCCTGTGAAGGACTGGCACCCTGTGCAGCGTTTGTCTCCTGCCTTGCACCCTATGCTAGCTGGGATAGGCTCCAGCAGACCCTCGTAGCCCAGTTCAGGACTAAGTGGGTTAGAAAGTAAGTGACTGACTGACTGACCCACTCAGGGGACTATGGGGATCTTCATCTGGGCTTGGCACCGGTTCATTGGTGATTTTAAATTTGCCTCATGTGAAGACAGAACCTCAAATGTTTTCATGGTTTTTGGGTCGGACATATTTTTAAATTATCTTGGGGGTCTTGGTGGTGCGATGCTTAGCACAGCTGCCTCAACCCTATAGGTGACGGGGTACAAATCTTGGTCCTCTTCCACTCCAAGGCTCACCACTCTGGCTTCCTGTGCCCATAAAATCTGATAAAAGGTTTTCAGCCTAAAAATATGGACGGGTGGAAGGATAACAAGCTGCACATTGCTGACTACAGAGAGACAGGCAGACAGACAGAGCTTTCAAAGCGAGAAGTGGGGAAAAAAACGAAACACTGGGACTCCAAGATGTGTGTGTGTGTGAAGAAAAGGAGTAGGGGTCCCCCCCCCCCGGAGGTTACAAAGTGTGGTGACATACATGGATTAAATTGAAGAGTGGGAGTGGAGGACCCCTTGGAGGTCCAAACAGGTGCGGATACACAGTTAGTGTAACGGTTGAGTGTCTGTGATTGTCTAAATACGGGTTGGTAATGCGGGCAGAGGTGCCAGGACAGACCGCTACACATGCATTAACTACCAGTGTTCACAGGCCAGAAACAGGGGGACTTCTGGTATGCAGCACTGGCCCCCCACAAGCACAGGTCCAAGCTGTCTGTGACAAGAATGAGGACTTCCTGGAAAGATGTGACGCTTTAATTGTCACTGTTCCTGTATTTACCCAGCCGCTCCACGTCCACCTCTACCTCTACATTGATAGCAGAGCCACTGGCACACTGATAAAAAAAAGGGAAGAGAAAAAGAGAGACGGCACTGGCATAAACGTCAGAACTGGGTTGGCAAAAATGATGTCTGAAATTGTCTGTCCTACAGTCAGAATGCCACACGGGCATAGCAAAAGTGCCAAACAGCGCCCAGCTATTGTGAAAAGAATGAAAAGCCTGTCTACTTGCCAGTTTAGGTAGGCAGGGGTTATCAGGGTGCTTATCACCTCTGTAAGGGGTACCAGGGCAGCAGGTACTCTGAGGGCACCAGGCTGAGAATGAGGCAGCATGGCA
Organism: Polypterus bichir lapradei; assembly: GCA_026402145.1. Classification (NCBI taxonomy): domain Eukaryota; kingdom Metazoa; phylum Chordata; class Cladistia; order Polypteriformes; family Polypteridae; genus Polypterus; species Polypterus bichir. The sequence goes on along the minus strand of JANRMT010027041.1, from coordinate 8,557,750 downwards.
GGCAGAAATCCAATGCTGTTCCATCAAAGGGAGAGGTGACAGAGGGTGACAGGGGACAAAGTGGCCAAATGCCATCTGAATAGAAGTGCAAGTATCTGTTACTCAGCCTGTGTTATTTGTCAAATGTCTAATGGAAATTTGAATCCATTCTTTTCATGAAGAACTGAGATAAGCCTTCTAACACAATGGGCTTCAAGGTGGAGGGCTGGGGTCCAATTTTGAGAACAGCAAACACGTATGTTAAAGTTAAAATACTGTTAAATGACCAACCCATTTCCAGAAAACCATCCTGTGCAGGACAGCTGGTCACACTCAAATCAGACCAGGCTTTCCCAACATGAAATGAGTACCCTAAATACACAGAGGCACAGGGCGTATGTGGAACACTGGGACCCAAAGAAGGAGGAGGTTGTACACCTTTCTGAAAACCTGTTTTCACTTCAACGTTATGGAATACTGAGTGTAGATTGATGAGCAAAAATGCCAAATTTATTTATCCACCTTAATAAAACAAGAAGTGCCTGTGTGTCTTCCATTCCAACAGATGGTGCATCACAAACATTATTACTGCTTTTACAAATCCAATATTAAATGGCATATACCACACACTTGCATTTATCATTCCAACAGATGGCGCATTACAAACATTAGCAGTAATGCATTTTATTACTACAAATGTTTGTGATGTGCCATCATTGGAGTCACAAATGCAATCCGTTTTATTATTACATGTATTACAAAAAACATTCCAATAGATGGCGCATCCCTAACATTGAACACTGTGTTTACAAATCTCATATCAAATGGCATATAACAGAGACCTATGCATTCCATTGGTCATTCCAACAGATGGTGCATCACAAACATTAATACTGCTTGCACGAATCCCATACTAAAAATGTATATAGCAGAGACATGTGCATTACATTTGTCATTCCAACAGTTGGTGCAGCACAAAACATTAATATTGCTATTACAAATTTCACACCAAATGGCATATACCAGAGACATATACATTGCACTGTTCGTTCCAACAGATGGTGAATCACAAACATTTGTAGCTATAAAAATACATAACACAGAGACATGTGCATTGCATTTGTCATTCCAACAGATGGCACATCACAAAAATTAACACGGTTTATATAAATCCGATATCAAATAGTATATAACAGAGACATACAGGGTGGTCCAGATCTAATTATGCAGATCCAGATCATCCGGATGACTTTGATTTATGCGGGGACGATTCTAGTTCGACGCGAAGACGATTCTTCATGTTATCAGTTCGCACACTTTTCGATGGTCCGGGATTTTTTGGGTGATTTTCTATGTAATAAACTTAATAAGTTATAGCGTAATGAAAATTGCATAATTAAATCTGGACCACCCGATATGTATTGCATTTCATTCCAACAGATGGTGCATTACAAACCACACTGCTTTCACGAATCCCTTATCAAATGGCATATACCAGAGACATAGTCATTGCAACTTTTCATTCCAACAGATGGTGCTATACAAACATTTGTAGTTATAAAATGCATTGCATTTGCCATTCCAACAGATGGTGCATCACAAACATTTGTAGTAATGTAATAAAATACATTACTACAAATGTGTGCGATTTGCCATCTGTTGGAATGGCAAATGCAATGCATTTTATTACTACAGGCATTACAAAATTCATTCCAAAATGCAAACACTAAAGCTTAGATTTCAACCCGTCTTAGACGTGTACCACAGCTAGTCATGAACATCGTAGCATTGCGTCATCCGTGTTTTGCTGCACCAGGTGCCAATGGAGTTCTTGCTTTTTCCATTGCTGTTTTTAAAAGGACCTGCTTTCTGTTGCCGCAGTAGTCGGAATTCATTTGCGACTTTGCAGCCTCGTGATGCGTCATCAGTTGGAATGACAAATACAATGCACACGTCTCTGTTATATGCATTTTTAGTACAGGAAATGAAAGCAGTATTAATGTTTGTGATGCACCATCAGTTGGAATGTGTGTCATCTTCCTCCTTCCAGTGCAGCCATTGCCCAAGAGTGTGTGGCTCTACTGTAAGCCACTGTTAACCTCATGGGACATGACAAACTGGATGTCACTGGCTATGACAATCATAGGCCCTCGGGGCAAAGTAGTACACTGGACGTCATGGTTTGACAGCAAAACAGAAACATACATAAGGCATCAGAAACATTGTGGGCACCTATGCTCCTGAGGCCCCTGGTCAGTGCCCACTGTGTCCATATGCTAAGATGGCCCGGAGTCTACCAAAGAGAAGATTTAACCTTATTAAAGTAAAGGTGTGTATTGATGGTGTGTGTGGTTCTATGCATTTGTCACTGTGAATATGCGCACACTTGGGCGCCATTTAAGAAATAATGGCAGAGGGTGACAGTCACCTATTAGGATCGCCTCCGATTCTTCTGTCATTCAGGGTCCTAATGCGACTCAGTTACAGTTCATCCTCTCTAAACGTAACTCAGAAGTTCACTTAACGTACAAAGGACCTGTTAGGACCACCAAAACTCGAACACAAATGGACGCGCATTTCTCTTGCTTGAATCTATAAAAGTCCACTTTGTCTTTGTCACTCTACACCTGTTTATGCGTCTGTGTCTTACAGGCCGAGGCTCTTATAGTTGGAGATATCGCGATAATCGGACACGGGACCGGCCAGCTGTCATCTATTCGGGTTCCCCTCCGCTTAATTCAGCCAGAGTCGAGTCCAAGGGGCAGTCGGCAAGAATGACTGGAAATCCGAGGCAGACAGCAGGGTGGCGCGCAACGGGGCACTGGAGGGAGTGGAGGGGTCTGCACTGCCGCGGAAATCCCGTCGGACTCGACTCCCGTGTTTCTGAGGCGCTGGACTACAATATGACAGTCGGCTGAGCAGGAGGTCAGAGCGTGCGTGAACGTCCGAGGGAATTCTTGATAAATAAATTACATTTCAAATGCATCATCGATGTTATAATCAATACGGCTACACTGTATACCGTCAAGAAAAGGAGGAAAGGCGATCGTGCGTACCTGTGGTCTCTCACTTCTTCTTTTATCGGAGTTTTCTAACAGCTCACCACAGACATTGTGATGCGTACGCATAGCCGCTTACAGGGCACGTGCACGACGGGATAACCGGGGCGAGGACTGCGATGGGTTTTCAAGTTTCCTTCACGTTTGGATCGCTTTACGTTCGCGCGCTCGTGTTCTGCTCTGCTGCGGTCGGTGCGGCTGTGCGCGCGGCTTGAAACGCGTGTCTGGGCGGCGGTCCGTCTGTTAGGAGGACCGGGGCAGGGAAATGACACACACGTGACACGCGCATCCGCGCACCTGGGACCTCGGTTCACTTTTACAATCAAGAAAATCGAGCATTTTAAACGATCATACTTTATATTCAGGTACCTTTTAAGGACTTGAGAGATGAAAAACACACTTTTAAAATGAATGTTTTAAGTTGTCGATTTGTTATTTAAGCGTACTGACAACGTCTTAAGTTGAAATGAAGACCGCTGCATTCATTCTGACTTGGAAAAAGTCCTTACTGGTTTTAGAAATGATCCACTGTTTGGAACGCTTTGAAACAGCATAAAGAAAGAGTTACCAAGTAGTCTGTCACTTACACGGAGGGCCCCTCCGTCTTTAAAGCAGTGCCGTGTTGTTCAGAGCGAACGTGAACATTACGTCAAAGATAAAAAGACAAAGATAATGCCATTCATATCTAGCGAGAGAGACAGACGTGAAAGGCACTATAAAACTGATAAACAGATGTGAAGGGCACTATATTACTGATACATAAATAAATGTGAAAGGCACCATGTAACTGATAAATGTGAAAGGCACTATATAACATATACATAAATGTGAAAGGCACTATATAACTGACAGAGAGATAAATGTGAAA
>JANRMT010027041.1:8486201-8553834 GCA_026402145.1 Polypterus bichir lapradei | reverse complement strand
TAAATGTGAAAGGCACTATATAACTGACAGAGAGATAAATGTGAAAGACACTATGTTACAGATAAGTAAATACGTGTGAAAGGCACTATATAACTGATAAACTTGTAGATAGCCGTGAAATGCACTATATAACTGGTAAAAAGATGTGTAAAGCACTATCTAACTGATAAACAAATATATATATATATATGAAAGGCACTATATAACTGACAGATATATGTAGAGGGATGTATGTGAAAGGCACTACATAACAGATATACTGTAGATAGCCGTGAAAGGCACTATACAACTGACAGACAGATGCGAAAGCATTGCTGGATTAACCATATAAACAAAGTAAGGGTATCAAGGGTAAAGGGGGCACCACAAAAATTTTTCATGGCCGAATTTATCACATAAATTATTACATTAATTAAATTTATAGCCATTTTCAAAATGTAATGAAAAATGAATAATGCCTCCCTGTACCTCCCTACTGCGGTGGGTTGGCACCCTGCCCGGGATTGGTTCCTGCCTTGTGCCCTGTGTTGGCTGGGATTGGCTCCAGCAGACCCCCGTGACCCTGTGTTCGGATTCAGCGGGTTGGCAAATGGATGGATGGCTGTACCTCCTTACGCAGTGCGTTCTGCATACTGGTGCCATCTACGATGGAGAATTCCCATTTCATGGTGATTTCCTTAAACACAATGTTATGTCAAAATATTGTGAAAATAATTCGATTCAAAACAATGTTTTTATATTTTTTAAATAATAGTTAATAGTTGATTAAAAATTATTATCACGAAATTGTGTTTCGTGAATTATCTGTTATTCAACTTAAAATACATTTCTAGTACGTAGAAAGCGTTATTTTCTGTTTTAAGCAAAAATAAAAAAATCGTCCCAGTTTGAGGAAAAAATATTCCGGTAAGTCTATTTAATTCTATTCTTGGATATTTTTAAATTCATTTACATTATGTAAAAGTGAAAATCGTACAGCTGATTTCTATTGGATAAAAGTGTTTATAACTTTTTTTACTAATAAAGATTTATTAACAAAATTTTCACAAAATATTCTTCAAATCTTGTACTAAGAATATGTGTAAATAGATTTGCTAAATTGACACAAAAGCCATAAATTAATTAAATAATCATAATGGTAAATCTACGGTTTTCATGTCAAAATGTTTTGTTTAATTTCGAATTTTTAATAATAAAATACAATTTTATTTTCTAGTTTTTTATTGTTTTAATATTTTGAATTACTAGTGTAAGGGGGCACCAAAATTACTTAGTGCTTAGGGCATCTAAGGGTCTTAATCCGGCCCTGTGTGAAGGGCACTATATAACTGGTAAACAGATAGCCGTGAAAGGCACTATATAACTGACAGATATAGATAGAGGGATTATGTGAAAGGCACTATATAATTGACAGATATAGATAGAAGGATTATGTGAAAGGCACTATATAACTGATAGATATAGATAGAGGGATTATGTGAAAGGCACTATATAACTGACAGATATAGATAGAGGGATGTATGTGAAAGGCACTGCATAACAGATATACAGTAGATAGCCGTGAAAGGCACTATATAACTGATAGATGTGAAAGGCACCATAAGACTGCTACACAATACACACGCACACAGTTTTCTAATGCATACCAACTTTCCTGATCGGACATTCAGGCTCCATACGCCCTCGTTAAAAACATGGGCATGAATATTATTAATAATAATATTTTGTCTGTAGATGTGCAAGTTTGTTTTCTAGGCAGGTTTTGCCCGTAGAAGTCGGTGCTGAATAGTAATGTGGCCCTGCCAAGTCCTCCTGGCTGTCACCTCCTTCAAGTCAAACTGCCACCTGCGCTTTTTTTTACACAAACACTGCGAGTTACAGCGACAGCGAGACAAACCGCAGTGAAGGTCGTCCGTAAACCGGACAAACGCGGCCGCCGGCAGGCGTTCATTCCACCTCAGTCACCGCCTGCCAGAAATGGCTAACGTTTCACGATCGTCGCTCTCTACGGACATGCGCGAGGTCCAAATTCCATTCTCTTGAAGATTAAAAAAAGAGAAAGACATTCCTTCTCCTTTCCGAGCGCCGAGTATTGAATTCTGCGCAGACTCCGAAACTTCGGGTGTGAAACGTCACCGATTAAACCAAATGCGGGCGGGCGGGCGGCCGGGCGGGCGGGGGTTTCTATTAAAATCAAGCAGAGCTGCCAATTCTTAGGACGAGAAGGACAAAAGGGAAGGAACTCGGAGCTCTCCGGCGTGCTGCTCCCGTTTAAGGTGCTGGTGGAGTTTACTTCTTACAATCTGATTGGAGACGTGCAGACCTTCAATGATCTGGGGGGATATTGGGGGGGTGAACTGGTTATTAACTGCTGATTAACTTAACTGTAGTTGAGAAGTAAGGGCAGTGAGAGCGTCAGAGATGCAAAGTCACTTGGATCATTTCAAGTAAGAGTTTGAAAAAGTAGGGGAAGTACACTGGGGTGTGGTGCTTTATAAAGTTATTTATTTATAGTAAATATTTATCTGAATTTATATGCAAAGTAGGAGGGGTGAACTGGGACGTGGTGGTGCTGCTGCTGCATTACATTTTATATTGTGTATGGGGTAGAGGAGCAGACTGAGACATAATATACAGTGTGGAATATGGGCGGCAGCTTATCCCGGGCCAAGACCCCCAAGCCGCCAGGTGGCGCCCTCCCTGCAATGTGGAGCTGCCCCGAATTCCAGCAGGGCATCATGGACTATGGAGTTGTAATACACAGCCCTGCTGAATAACGTCGGGCCCGCCAGGGGACGCTGCAGGGAGACACAGAGACATTTGGTTTTCCTACAGCCCAGAAGTACTTGCAGGTCACGCGGACGGAAGAAATAAAGTGAGTCCGGGCTGACGAAGAAAAGGAGAGTTTTGATTTGACCCGGAAGTGCTAGGAAGTCACATGGACTGCAGGTTAAGAAGCACTTCCGGGTCACGAACTATAAAAGGACTGTGGGAGCTCCCAGACGGCGAGCTGAGCTGGGTGGTAGGAGGGCAACGCGTCTGGGAGTGGAGGAGAGTTTATTATTGTGTAGTATTGTAGATTTGAATGAGCATTGTGGAGGAGAGGGTGCTCTGTGCACTGTGCCGTGAAAATAAAGTCAACTTTTGGACTTTTACTTGGTGTCTGGAGTCTTGGACAGGGGTTCAAGGGAGTGACAGCGACCCGAACTGTCACAACAGTCATATGAAAAAGTTTGGGAAGCCCTCTTAATTCTTTAGATTTTTGTTTCTCATTGGCTGAGCTTTCAAAGTAGCAACTTCCTTTTGATATACGACATGCCTTATGGACACAGTAGGATTTCAGCAGTGACATTAAGTTTATTGGATTAACAGAAAATATGCATCATAAGAAAATTAGACAGGTGCATAAATGTGGGCACCCCAACAGAGATGTGACATCAATACTTAGTTGAGCCTCCTTTTGCTCCTTTGAGCCCCCAGACCACGGGTGTCGAACTCCAGTCCTGGGGGGCCGCAGTGGCTGCAGGTTTTCATTCTAACCATCTTCTTCATTAGTGACCAGTTTTTGCTGCTAATGAACTTCTTTTGCCGTAGTTTTAATTAACTTGACTCGGGCCCCTTAGTTGTCTCTTTTCCCTTAATTAGTAGCCAAACAATAATGAGACATGAAACAAGGTGCCAGCTCACTTTTGCCCATCATACAATATCTGAAATTAAAGAAAGGTGAAGGAAGGTCTCTGTAAGTTTGATCTCTCAAGTCACCAAAACCTAACAGTGTTCTTAAAAGAAAAACAGACAAATCAACAGTTTTGGAAATATCTGCTGAGGCAGAATGAGAGCGGCAACAAGCCATGGAATTAAATAACGGGCTTAATTAATTAACAGCAAGAATCAGCTTGTCAGTAAGAAACTGGTTGGAGCTTGAAATACCAGTTTAGGTGGTCATCTGTTGGATCGTTTCACATCTCATTTCTGTTTGGCTGCTATTTAATGAAGAAAGGAATCAACTCAGAGGACTGAATCCTTAAAAACAAAGCAATTTAAATGAAAGGAGAACTTAATTAGCAGTGAAAACTGGTCACTAATGAAGAAGATGGTCAGAATGAAAACCTGCAGCCACTGCGGCCCACCAGGCCTGGAGTTCGACACCCCTGCTCTAGACGCTGTCCTCCTATAGCCTCTGACAAGTGTCTGGATTCTGGATGGAGGTATTTCTGACCATTCTTCATACAAAATCTCTCCAGTTCAGTTCAATTTGATGGACAGCCTGCTTCAAATCATCCCATAGATTTTCGATGATGAAATTCAAGTCAGGAGACTGTGACGGCCATTCCAGAACATTGTACTTCTCCCTCTGCATGAATGCCTTTGTAGATTTCGAATTGTGTTTTGGGTCATTGTCTTGTTGGAATATCCAACCCCTGCGTAACTTCAACTTTGTGACTGATGCGTGAACATTATCCTGAAGAATTTGCTGATGTCGGGTTGAATTTATCTGACCCTCAACTTTAACAAGGGCCCCAGTCTCTGAACTGGCCACACAGCCCCACAGCATGATGGGACCTCCACCACATTTGACAGTAGGTAGCAAGTGTTTTTCTTGGAATGCGGTGTTCTTCTTCCGCCATGCAAAGTGCTTTTTGTTCTGACCAAATAACTCAATTTTTGTGTCATCAGTCCAAAGCCCTTTGTTCCAAAATGAATCTGGCTTGTCTAAATGAGCATTGGCATACAACAAGCGACTCTGTTTGTGGCGTGAGTGCACAAAGGGCTTCTTTCTCATCACCCTGCCATACAGATGTGCAAATTGCGTTGAATTGTAGAACGATGTACAGATACACCATCTGCAGCGAGATGTTCTTGCAGGTCTTTGGCGGTGATCTGTGGGTTGTCTGTAACCATTCTCACAATCCTGCTTCTGCATATGCCGCTCTTGTATTTTTCTTGGCCTGCCAGACCGGAGTTGGTTTAACAGCAACTGTGCCTGTGGCCTTCCATTTCCTGATTCCATTCCTTATAATTGAAACTGACAGTTTAAACCTCTGAGATCGCTTTTTGTAGCCTTCCCCTAAACCAGGAGACTCAACGATCTTTGTTTTCAGATCTTTGGAGAGTTGCTTTGAGGATCCCATGCTGTCTGTCACTCTTCAGAGGAGAGCCAAAGGGAAGGAAGCCCAACTTGCAATTGACCACCTTAAACACCTTTTACCACTCATGATTGGACACTCCTGTGATGAAGTTTAAGGCTTAACGAGCTCATCATACCAAGTAATCAGCATTGAGCGGTGACAGGCATTCAAATCAACACAATGACAAGGGGACCCACATTTGTGCACATTTGATTGAATTTCATACAACTAAATACTGCGTCACTAAAAATCTTTGTTCTGAAAACACCGCAGTGCTCAGAAGTTCCGAGGAAATGAACGACACACCACTGGTATCTTTATTGTTGAAAGGAGAGTCAATTATTGTGCAGGCTGAGAGGGGCTCCCAACCTTTTTCATATAAATCCATCGTCTGCCTGTCTGTCTGTCCGCTTTTCATGAGAGAACGACTTCACGGATTTAGATTGTTTTTTTTTTTTCTATAATTTCCTTGAACATTCCAGTTGATTTTGCGACTTCTCTCGTCGTGCCAAGTATCATAGTTCGCTTGCGGTGCCGCTTTATTTGCGCAAACCCGAGAGAGGCGCAGAGGACTAAGGGGACAGGGGCGGGGTCCTCCTCATTTACACTCCAGCCTCGGAGCGTACCTTACCTCCGCTTAGCTGGTGAACGAGAGAACGACTTCACGGATTTAGATTGTTTTTTTTTTTTTGTATAATTTACTTGAACATTCCGGTTGATTTTGCGCCTTCTCTCGTCATGTTAAGAATCATAGTTCGCTTGCAGGAGCAATATATTCACACTAATCCAGGACAGAGGCTGTGGGCCGAGGTGAGGGGTAAGCGTGACATCAGGAGTAGGGAGCCAGGCAGGACCCTCCTCACCCACGCGCCAGCCTCTGTCTGAGTCCGTCTTAACGCTGTGTTTGAGTGTACCTCACCTCCGCTCAGCTGGCGATACCGGTTTGTTTGTCTATTGATTTTTAAGGTTTGTCCTGTTTTACTACAACGCAGGCGGAGCCACAGGGAACAGCTAGTATAATATAATATATATAATGTAGCGGACAGGCGGGGCCCTTACCCGGCCGGGATGTTTCAGCACTGGAGGGACCTGTGGAAGAGAAGCTTATTCAGGGCATTAATTCTTACCCAGAGCACAGGGGTGGCAGCCGTCCTGGGTTGCAGCGGTGCCTCAGACTCCCACAGGGCCCTGCTGGGTTCTGTGGGTACCACCAGGGGGCACTGCAGGAAGTGTTGAGCCCTGTGCAGCAGCACTTCTGCCACACCTGGAAGGGCTGCCGGAGGAAGGTCGCTGGACTCCTAGAGCACTTCCGGGTGTCCTATAAAAGGGGCCAGCTGTCACTACTCCAGGGAGCCAAAGTTGAGAAGTGGAGGACGAAGCTTGATAGGAGGAGTGGCGGTGGATGGAAGAGAAGACGAGAGAGAAAGAGAAAAAAAAAAGAAGAAGAGAAGTGTGCTTTGTGTGCTGGGAACTGTGCTGTGAAAGTAGGAAACGAGGGAAAGCGTTTGTATCTGTATCTCTCTCTCTCTGTATTATTAGGACTTGTGGCAGGCGGCCGGGTCCCATGCCCGGCCGGGACGCCTCTGCACACTATATACAGGGGGAGCAGCCCTGGACAGTGCAATACCTCCTCCTGGACGCTAGATGGCCGCCCCCCTAGGTTGGAGCAGTGCCTCGGTTTCCCACAGGGCTCCATGGGAATTGGAGTTGGGAGGAAGGAGGCGGAGCTTGTGAGGAGGGGGGTGGAGGTCAGAGAAAGAGAAAGAAGACGAGTTGTTGGTAATTAGGCATTGTGGTGCTGCTGAATGATAAATGTGTGCGTTTTGGACATTCTGGGGTCTGTCTGGCCGAGTTCAGGGGCTGGCTTTCCACAAACTATATATCTACCCTAAATTGTCCCTTGTGTGTGTGTGTGTGTGTGCCCTGTGGTTGTCTGGCGCCCTGCCCGGGGTTTGTTTCCTGCCTTGTGCCTTGTGTTGGCTGGTATTGGCTCCAGCAGACCCGTGACCCTGTAGTTAGGATGTAACGGGTTGGATAATGGATGGATGGAATGGTGCCCAGTCTGGGCATTCTTCTTGCCTTGTGCCCAATGCTTCTCGGGCAGGCTCCAGCTTCTCCACAAGCATTCCCTGGATAAGCAGGTTACAAAAATGGATAGCTGGAATAATAATAATAATAAATCTATCTATCTGTATATTGTGATGGATGGCTAGGGATCGTGCCCTACTGGGAGATCTGGAGAAGCAGGGGACCAAATTGAAAATATTGTTTTTAATAAAAGTTTTAAAGTAAAAGTGAAAATAATGTATATGTAACAATTCCCATGAAAATAATAATCTCTTAAAATTGTATATCCAGTTAACCAAACACAGGGGTGGGCGCGCGACGTGCGAAATATATATATATTTTTTTTTTTTTTTTTTTTTTTTTTTTTTTTTTTTTTTTTATATATATATATATATATATATATTTATTATATAGATAGATAGATAGATAGATAGATATTATTATTATTCCAGCTATCCATTTTTGTAACCTGCTTATCCAGGGAATGCTTGTGGAGAAGCTGGAGCCTGCCCAAGAAGCATCGGGCACAAGGGAAGAAGAATGCCCAGACTGGGCACCATTCCATCCATCCATCCATTATCCAACCCGCTACCTCCTAACTACAGGGTCACGGGGGTCTGCTGGAGCCAATCCCAGCCAACACAGGGCGCAAGGCAGGAAACAAACCCCGGGCAGGATGCCAGCCCACCGCAGGGCGCGCACACACACACACACTAGGGACAATTTAGGATTGTCCTAACCTGCATGTCTTTGGACTGTGGGAGGAAACTGGACCACCTGGAGGAAACCCACGCAGACACGGGGAGAACATGCAAACCGGGAAGCGAACCCTGCAGGTCTCCTTACTGCGAGGCAGCAGCGCTACCCACCGCGCCACCGAGAGAGAGAGATTGACAGCATGCACAGATGGCACTTTGCTGCCCCCACCACACAACGACCCAGCTGGCAAGTGGGTGAAGTGAAGTGGTTGACACCTCAGCGCCACACTACAGTCTATACAGACTTGGACAAATGTTGTTGGCCCCCTTACAGCTCATTGATAAAGTGCTGTATGCCCCCTGAAAAGTGATGGCATGAAAAGCAGCTGCCCCCTGTGTACCTGCGTGCTTTTCAGATGTCATTGAGTAAAGCAAAGCAAGCGTGACAGGAGATCAAGTGCTGCTTATTTTACAAAGATCTCCTAAAAATGGCCTGAAGAACTTTGTTAGGGACCCCTAGAAGACCCCAAGGGATTTTTCAAACTCGCCGTTTTCCCGATTTCGTATGACACGCGTCTCTAATTGTGTAATCAGTCATTCAGCCCATTTAAATGAAGTAAAGTCATCCCTCTGCTGTTTGGCATCATCGTGAACGCGGACCAGAGAAAGCAAAGGACGGAGACGTCGCCGTCGGAGATCAGAAAGAAAATGACAGACCAGCATGTTATAAAGGCAAAGGCTAGCAGACCACCATCTCCAAGCAGCTTGTTGTCCCTGAGACAACAGTCGTGAATATTATGAAGAAGATGAAGGCCCATGGGACTGAGGTCAACCTCCCTGGACGCGGCCACAAGAGGCAAATCGACCCCAGAATGGGCAGAAGGACGGTGAGAATGGCAGACCAAAAGCCAAAGAGATCCAAGCTGAACTCCAAGGTGGAGGCCCACCAGTCTGTGTTGCCTTTTACTAAGACCCCAGGGGGGTCCACTATTGAAAGAAAAACATAAAAAAAAAAAAAAAGCCAGACTGGAATTTGCTTAAGGAGCCCCAGTGCTTCTTCATGGAGAGGGTCCTTCAGACGGGCGAGACCACCGTGGAGTTTTCTGGCAAGTCCACAGACACAGACAGGCACAGGTGACCTTTCAGGTGCACAGCCAAGCAGGAGGGACAGAAAACGATAAATAAGGCGCCGGCGAGTTTGACTAAACCGGTTTATAAAACACGAGACAAGGAGCGCAGGCTTATTTTCATATTCACGGCGGCCAATGACGACCTTAACTCTGCCGAAGGAGAACTCCACAAGTTTACCTGCGCGTGTAAACGCGGATCATTAGGAAGTCAGGTTTGGGCTTTTAACTGAATTATTCACCTTCACTCGATGACGTGTGTGCGTGTAGACACTCGGGTGGTCTTCTACTACCACATCTAAAAACTTCCTGCTGTTCTTCACTTTCGCCAAAAAATTCAGAACCATCAGCCAATCATCACAAGCTGGACACCCGCTGGCCTTAAGAGAAAGAAGAAGATCACGGAGTCGAGTCTGCCTCCCCGTGAGGAGCTCTGCGGCCTGCGGACCCCCTGCAGCCACCCGTTTCACAATCCGTCAGGCGTTGTTCCCCGTCATCGCCTGCCTCTTCTCTTTTTCTACATTCACGAAAGGCACAGCACTGTGCTGCTTCCACTTAGACGACATTTAGAAATATTTGTACGTTTGCCCGACTTTAAATATTTAATACCGATGTCACATTCTGCGACTTTACGTCGTGGGGTACGTCGGATTTGCCAGCCAAAGTCACTGATCTCGTTGCTGCGCCGTCGTGTCACATTACATGACTGCCCCTTCCCTCATTTAGTATTAGGGAGGAGAAGGTGAAGACAACTCGATCACTTGGGACGTGTGATACAACAGCAGCCACCACCACTACGACCAGCAATAAAAACGCTACGCTACCGAGACTAATTGTAGTCGTCAGTCAGTGTCCAACCCGCTATATCGTAACACGGGGGTCTGCTGGAGCCAATCCTAGCCAGCACAGGACGCAAGGCAGGAACAAACCCCGGGTAGGGCGCCAGCCCACTACAGGGCACACCCCCACACACTAAGCACACACACCAAGCACACATCAGGGCCAATTTAGGATTGCCAATCCACCTAACCTGCATGTCTTTGGACTGTGGGAGGAAACCCACGCAGACAACATGCAAACTCCACGCAGGGAGGACCCGGGAAACGAACCCTGCAGGTCTCCTAACTGCGAGGCAGCAGCGCTACCCACTGCGCCACCCTGCCACCTTAATTGTAGTATTTTTAATTATTATTACTACTATTTCTACTGAGAGTGGCACGGTGGCTCAGTGGTAGCGCTGCTGCCTCGCAGTTAGGAGACCCGTCTGGGTTCACTTCTCAGGTTCTCCCTGCGTGGAGTTTGCATGTTCTCCCCGTGTCTGTGTGGGTTTCCTCCCGCAGTCCAAAGACATGCAGGTTAGGTGGATTGGCGATTCTAAATTGGCCCTGGTGTGTCCTGCGGTGGGTTGGCACCCTGCCTGGGATTGTTTCCTGCCTTGTGCCCTGTGTTGGCTGGGATTGGCTCCAGCAGACCCCCGTGACCCTGTGTTTGGATTCAGCGGGTTGGAGAATGGATGGACTATTTCTACTACCAGGGCAGCACGGAGGCGCAGTGGTAGCACCGCTGCTTCACAGTAAGGAGACCACGTCTGCATGGGTTTCCTTCTGGTGCTCCAGTTTCCACCCACGTGCAGGTCTGGTGAATTGGCATTTTTAAACTGGCCCTATTGGGGGGCCTTGGGTGTGTGTGTGTGTGTGTGTGTGTGTGTGGGTGGGCATTCATCCCACGATGGACTGGCACTTCTGCCTTGTGCCTTTGCTGGCCAGGATGGGCTCCAGTAGACCCCTGGTGACTTTGCTGAGGACTAAGTGGGTGAGACAATGACATGATGACTGCTACTGTTACTAAATATTAATACTACTACTACTACTAATAAAATATGATGACTACCACTACTACCAAAAATAATAAAAAGTAAGGCTTCTACTCATAATAATACAACTACTACTAACAATAAAATAAAAACCAACTACTGCTTCTAATAATAATAATAATATTAAAACTACTACTGCTCATAATACATTTGAATATTACGAGTATTACTACCATCACCAAAAATGAATACTTCTACTACTGCTGCTTCTTCTTCTTCCTCTGGCTGCTCCCATTAGGGGTCACCACAGCAGATCATCTTCTTCCACATCGTCCTGTCTTCTGCATCTTGTTCTGTTACACCCACCACCTGCATGTCCTACTACAGGGTGGGCCGTAAGTTTCCATACATAAGAAAATAAACATTTTTTTTATGAAAAACCATTTTTATTTCTACAATATGCTCTATGTGACTGCCATCGTCTCTGCCACTGCTGACAAACTGGCATCAGCACAGCTGGAGTTCTGCTTGTAATGGTGTTGGTGATACGTCCCCAACATCATTTATGCTGATACACGATGGCCTTCAAATGCCCCTAAAGATAAAAATCAAGCGGGTGAGATCTGGGGATCAATTCGTTGCTCTTTACTCAAACGTATTTTTTAGGGTATCTGATATATAAAAAAATAAAATGTTAAAAACCATATGTATGGAAACTTCCGGCCCACCCTGTGCTATTACTACTAATATAAAAACTACTACTATTAATAAAAGAAGAAACTACTATAACTACTACTAATATAATATATACTGCTAATAACAATATTAATACTACAAATACTGCTGCCACTACCAATAATAATAAAAAATTCTTCTACTTCTACTAATAAAAAACTACTACTGTTAATAATACTAATCCTTCTATATAAAAGCGGTCGGGATTGTCCTTCCGTCCCGTGAGTGCTACGCAGGTGTGGAGTTTCACATACGCCCCGTCCATTTTGCAATGCATGATGGGATTTGTAGTTTCGTTTTTCCAGGTAAAAGATGATTTTCTACTCCAGACTGTGTGATATCTTCTTCTTCTTTCTTACTATATAAAAGCGGTCGGGATTGTCCTTCCGTCCCATGAGTGGAAAGCGTAGCGGTATTCCGCTTATCGCAGACTTACTACTTGCAGCTGGCGGTACGAAGCGACATGATGTGAGCAGAGTTCTGGCACTCCCATCGTTCCCTTGCTTTTGTGCGTGATGCGCTGGAAAAATAGACAAAATTATGTCTCTGGAAATAATTAATGTTGATGGAGTACAAATGCCTCACCGCGTAGTAAATATCAGGGGGGTTCAAAAGGGCGACCTCAATATAGAAAAAAAATTCAAATGTAATCACAAAAATAACAGAAACTACGAGTATTAAAGTAATACCGCTCAAATGCAATATAACCAAATTAATGAGTTTGTATAAAATATCAAATTGATCTACATATTGAATTGCCTTAAGAAGTGGTCAACTTAAAAGTCGGTCGCCTTAAAAGGCGGGTCAGCCTAGTCTTATATATAAACGTCTACATGTGGAAGTCTGTCTGTCTGTCTGTCTGTCTGTCTGTCTGTCCAGAAGTGCGAGGCTACAGCGTGAAGCTCAAAAAAACAGACGAGAAAAGAGGAACTCGCTTAGCCGCTGATAGACAATGGAGGCGAGCACATCGGCAAAACTAAACCGTGGAGGAAAGAGAACCTCGCTTAGCCGCTGATACACAACCGATGCGATTGATTGATTGACTGAAGTGCCAGAATCCACCATTTCTAGGAGCCCGGGCTTTTTACAGCACAGACTTACACAGCTAGTAATAAAACAAAAACAAATACTACGAATAGAAAAACTACTACTACTACTACTACTAATAAATATTAATACTACAAACTCTACTACCTCAACCAATAATAATAAAAATGAATTCTTCATCCGCCAAGTTTTCCCTGCAAGTTGATAGCAGTAGATGGTGGGATTGGCACTCCAGCCACCATAAAAGACCTCCCACTGTTCCATTGTGGGGCTGAGGGGTCACCTGTTGCACGGCTGCACTCGGGTCCCAATCCAGGTGGTTCTCTGTGTGTGTAGGGGGAGTGACAACGCGTTAACAGTGCATACTCTCAACCTCCCCTCACCTCCTGGGAGGGAGACAAGCCGTGATGTTCTCGGAAGACAATCTGACGTCCCACGAGAGACACTTTGACGTCCTGCGAGGGAAGGCAGTGAGACAACATTTAAAACAAGTCCATGGACGTCTAACCGAGCAGTTGTTGGAATGCTTTTGGCAGACACGCTTCATGTGCTCCCAGCTCTTAAAACAACGACAAGCAGAACAGGCAGCTCGCCAGCAGCAGCAACAGGAAGCCAGCAGAGGAAACCGACGGCTTCTCCTTAACGAGCGTTCAAACCCCAAATTTCACAAAGTGAATGGCAGAGACGCAAAGCGGAAAAAGGACAGCAGCTGTACGGGCTTTGAAATGATCGACGCGAAGTGCGATAAGTGGAAAACGCAGCTCGCCAGCAGATGATCCGACCGCTTCTCCTTAGCGTGCGTTCAAACCCCACAACACGAGCGCCGTTATACGTCCTGTGAGAAAGCGAAGTAACCACACCTGGGGCCGGAAATAAAGGACAAGTATTGTTTTTACAAAAGTTTTAAAGTAAAAGTGAAAATAATGCAGATGTAACAATTCCCATGAAAATAACAATCTTTTTAAATTGTATACCCGGTAAACCAAACACGGGGGTGTCTTATATATAAACGTCTACATGTGGAAGTGCGCGCGTGTGTCTGTCCAGCCCAGAAGTGCGAGGCTACAGCAAGGCGGCCCCAAGTTAGCGCATGAAGCTCAAAGAAAGCGACTCTGTGGCCAAAGTGAAACCGGCGAGGAAAGAAACTCACTTAGCCGCTGAGAGACAAGCGAGGAGAGCACATCGGCAAAACAAAACCGCCGAGGAAAGAGAAACTTGATTAGCCGCTGATAGACAACGCATGCGAAGGGCGCACACAGCTAGTAATAAAATAAAAATAAACTCCTAATACTACTAATAATAATAAACACAACTATCACTATTAAAAATACTAATATGACTACCACTACCATTAATGATAAAAACTCATACTTCTACTACTATGGATAATAATAATAATAATTAATACCACTACCACCATTCCTACCAAGAGTAATAAAAAGGAATACTTCTACAATTACTACCTTCTAATAATAATAATAGATATCAATACTAGTACTCTACTCTCTACGTATAAAATCCTAAGCCTAAAAGTGCAACAATTTTGTGCAACGATTTTATGGTATGTTTTTAAGTCACGTTTTTTGTCACGCTTTAAATCGGGCTTATTTTAAATCTTACACATATATATGTTTGGTATCACTCTTTTCAGAGTTTATCGAACTTTAATGTGATGTTGTTAGATTTAATTTTAGATTTAGATCTAACCCTAACCCTAATGTTTTAGATTTAATTTTAGATTTAGATCTAACCCTAACCCTAATGTTGTTAGATTTTCAGATTCTTATTCCGTTTTTAAATTGTAAACTAAAAAATATCAAGAACTCACGTCAAGTGAGACGAGACTTTGTGCCAAGAGATTTAACTACACCAGGGGCCGGAAATAAAAGACAAAGAGTAGGACAGCCGCTTTACAGGCTTTTAAATGTTCGAAGCGCCGCGGCAGATGCAAATCACACAGCAGCAGCAGCTGATCGAGCAAAGAGGAGGTAAAAATAAAACCGTATTTGTGTCCCATTGTATCACCGCTTAAGAGGGGGTTTCAGAGGAGCGACCGCGTCGCCTTGGGGTACATTCAGCCCCCCTCTTCACAACGCGAGCTGCAGAGACACGAAGTGGCAGGAGTGTAGCCCAGGCAAGCGGGGTTGGCGAGCAAAGCGAGCAGGGGGTGAACCTCCTAGTACTACCAATGATAATAAAAAAACATAATAACTCCTCCAACAACTGAAGATGCTTAATAACAACGTCACTTAATGCCATCAGTGCAGCCTCAAAATGGAGCTGACGAAGTTGAATATTC
Source organism: Polypterus bichir lapradei (assembly GCA_026402145.1). Lineage (NCBI taxonomy): Eukaryota > Metazoa > Chordata > Cladistia > Polypteriformes > Polypteridae > Polypterus > Polypterus bichir. The sequence continues at coordinate 8,538,919 of JANRMT010027041.1, read as the reverse complement.
AGAGAGAGAAGTTGGGAGCCTGCAGAATTTACATAAAGATTAAAAGCGTGTCACAAGATGAGTCATGTCACCAAGAGTCGATGGTTTCAAGGCTCGGCCGCCTCTCAATCTTCCCACAGACATAAAGTCGAAGGGTTGGAGTCATCAGCTCCAGAGACTGGCATTTAAAAGGCGAACGACGACGGCCCTTTTTGCGGATTGTGTGGGGTCCTCGATTATGGAGGAGTGGGACGTCCAGGCCGCGGATAACCCGGACATGCAAGCCGTGCACCACTTAATAAATAATAATAATTCATTACATTTATATAGCGCTTTTCTCAGTACTCAAAGCGCTATCCACACAGGGAGGAACCAGGAAGCGAACCCACAATCTTCCACAGTCTCCTTACTGCAAAGCAGCAGCACTACCACTGCGCCACCTGAGGACCTTGTGGAGTTGGACGCCAAGCGCTGCCAGGCAGCAGATGCCATCAGCAGAACTAGAAGGTCAGGTTTAAGTAATGTCAGTGGTGGGGCGTCTTGTGCTCTGAAATGTCTTGTCATGGGGGCAAGCAGGGGCTTCAGCGTACAGCCAGGGCTTTCATTTTTTGTTTTTATCTGCCCGTGGCACTCACATCAGCCGGAATGGCGGAGGAGACGATAAGAAGAAAAGTCCACTTCAAGAAATGACCCTCCTGATAACGGGGGACTCTGCGCCTCAGCAGCCTCCGTTTAAAATGGTGAAGGGAATTAGTCCAGTGGATCGAGATGGTGACTTTAAAATGAGGTCATTAAGAACACGGGGACACAGTTGGAAACTTGTTAAGGGGAAATTTCACACAAACATTAGGAAGTTTTTCTTTACACAAAGAACGATAGACACTTGGAATAAGCGACCAAGTCGTGTGGTGGACAGTAAGACGTTAGGGACTTTCAAAACTCGACTTTTAGAAGAAATAAGTGGACAGGACTGGCGAGCTTTGTTGGGCCAAAATGGCCTGTTCTCATCTCGAGTGTTCTGATGTTCTAATCTGTGCCCAGGAGACGTCAAGGTAGATAGCAAGAGAGAGAACGTCACTTGTCCCCAGGAAGAGATGTGACTTTTTAGAAAACCTCTTTACATGAATGAATGAATGAATGAGACACCAGAATAGCTCAAAGGAAAAGAAGAATTCAGACGTGGCAGTCCCAGCAAGGTGCCATACAGGAGCCCCGTCACGTCTGCTGAGCAATTTGTTGGCTAAAAGTCCTCAGTGTTGTCGTGTCACAGAGAGGATGTGCAGCGTTGTTCATAATGACACTCCGTTTTTGTTTTCATTCTCTCCAGGGGGGTCCAGCGTGTGTCCCATAACTGAGCCTGTCCTTTTAATTAGCTTTATCGATTTGGTGGTCCTCTCTTGACGTAACGTTACCAGCCCAGCACACCACACTGGCCATCACAGACTTGCAGAAGATGTGCAGTCCCACATGAAAAGGTCTCTCCTAAGGAAAAAGAGCCTGCCCTGCCCTTCCTTTTATAGTTCCTCCGTGTTCTGAGACCTGTCCAACCTGTCATTTAGGGGGACCCCCAAGTACTTGCAGAGGGTCCACCCTGACATCCACTCCCTGAATGGTGACAAGAAGTAGAGGCTCTTTGGTGTGGAGAAGGTCAATAAGCAGCTCCTTGGTTTTGATGATGTGGAGTTGCAGACAATTCTCAAAGTTCTCCCCCTGACTCCTCTCCTCAGTCTAAGCCCCCTTATCAATAAGACCCCACCAGTGACCTGGCCTGTTCTTATATTTATAGTCTGTGAGGTGGAGAGAGTCAAGGGTGACAGGCCTGTTCCTTGTGGTGCTCCAGTGTCACTCACACAGTCCTTGAGTCTCACAAATGGTGGTCTGCTCGACAGATAGTCCATCATCCAGGACACCACAGGCTCATCCCCCTGCATATCTCATGAGTTGACCCCTTAACAGGGATGGCCGGATGGTACTGAAGGCAGTGGAGAAATCGAAAGACAGAATCCTCTGAGCACTTTGTCCAGCCTTGTGGAGCAGACAGACAATCGCATCCTCCACTCCAGTCTTTGTCCATCAGGCGCACCGCAGTGGGGTCCAGGTGGTCTACCACAAGAGGTCCCCTATCTCACAAGCCTTCAAGATGTGAGACGTAAGGTGCCGCTGGGCTACAGTCAATCGAGTGAAGAGGCCGTCTGTCTTCTTTCAAAGACGAACAACGCAGGAGGTTCTCCACAGCTTAGGGACAAACTGAGCAGGTGACATCGAGGACACCACGCGATAATAAAACGCTAAAAAGGTCTGTGCGGATCCTCTGAGCAATCTGATTGGTCAGTCTGGCTTTGATGGGATTGGTCAGTTTGGTTTGGGTGACAAAACCCGAAAGTGGAAGTGCGAGGTCGAGACGCACGAGAAAGAGGAGTAAACGGGGTACGAAGACACACGAGAGGAAATACAAAGCGAGACAGCAGCCGAGGAAGGCGACTCGACAACAACCAACAACAAGAGTCCGAGAAGCTGGCTTTAGAGGTGGGCCGCCGGTGAAGAGACGTTAGTAATGGCGAGAGGCGCACGCGGACGGAGTGGCCATTCGAAGTCTGAAATTAGAAAACCGGGCGTCTCGAAAATATGGAGGGTCTGAGAAGCCGGCATTACGAGAACACGGCTGAGAGACGCTCACACGCACGCGGACAGAGAAGAAAGGCGCCGAACGAGAGATAGCAAATACGGGTTCGATTCGAAATTCCGTTACGACGAGCTCGGTTTTAACAAATTGTGTTTTTTTTTTTTTTTTTGGGTGGTCCCAGCTAGGGGTCTTGTTCATCTCCTTCGTGTTGTTTGTTTTAGACTGGCCTGCCCCTACTACAAACCCTGAAGTTAAGGATCGTGGGGTTAAGGCCAGCTACACCAGGGTCCCTAATCCTAGAACTTATAAAACTTTCGAGCAGATGCCTAATCTTAAAAACAAGTGGCGTCCGCTTTTGGAACAAGTGGCCCAGTTAGTTTCCAGTTTGCATGTTCTCCCCGTGTCTGGGTGGGTTTCCTCGAGGTGTGCGCTCGTTTGTTCCCATAATGCAAAGACATGCAGATGAGGTGGAGTGATGATGATGATGATTGGCTGCCTCTGATGTGTGTGTGTGTCTGATGGACAGGCGTCCTGTCCAGGTTAGGAGTGTGAAACCTGCAGTACCTGAAATTGACTTGGACAGCAGCCATTATCTGGTGTCAGATAAGCCCACCACAACCTCAACTTTATCCACAGTGTAACCCGGGCACAATGCTGGGGGTCTGCAGCTAGAACTTCAACTACTTGGCGCTCCAGGGTGGAGAGGTTTGACATTTGCCAGAGTCTGTTCCTGCCTGGACGTCGGCTTACCCCACGACACGGGCTCAAGGGAAGCGGGTCTGGACGACGGGTGGATTGAGGCTTTGATCCGAGTGAGGACTTGCAGATTTGAAACTTTCGCTTTGTGCGCAGATAAGCAGCCAATCACAGCAACTCGTCAGGTAAAGATGGCCTACAGGGTTTTTCTAAGGTGTGGCAGTCGAGTCGATCCCGTCTCATGCAACTTCATTCTGTTTTAAAAATAATGCCGTGGGTGGAACAAAATGACAGGAGGAGAGGAGGACGGAAGGTGAAAGGAGGACATCTTCAACTTCTCGAATGTACACTCCCTACCCAAACAGGATCTCCAGTCTACAAGAAGGAAACCTCAGATTGTGTGATGGTGGGTTCACGGAGGTCTTACAGCTGGCATGCATCACCACTAACCCCCTTGCCCAGCCCACCCCACTATGCTAATAAGCCACAGAGCCCACTCTGGTCTTACCTCTGGATTGAAGAGGACCACATCCCTTCTCATTTTCACTTTGTTGTATTTCAGCAGAGCGTATAAAACGCATGAAAAATTGGGGTGGCGGTTTCCATCTCTGAAACGCAAGCAGAGAGGCCAGTAAGGAGCCGCGGGCACGTAAACGCGGACGGCCAAGAGCACCAGGGTGTCGATTATCCCACCTGTATCGGAACTCCTCGTTGTAAGTCTCTTTCAGCTCGTCCCGGTGAGTCGACGTGGCTTTGCCGACCTCCTCCAGGTACCCAATGAATTCCGTGCCGACGGCTAAGTTGTGCCGCACCGACGTATGAGGAGGCATCGTGAAGGTGAATATGCGAGAAGCCGAGAAGATGAAGACGTTACGGCAAACCGAGGCGTCCCCTTATCTAAATAATTCATCCGGAGGCGAAACCTGAGGAGGAGACAAAAGCAGAAACGAAAGTGAAAGTTCGCCGAAAGGGACCGTCCGCAAAGAGCGACCAGCGGGCTCGTCCTGACAGATACCTGAGAAATGAACGGAAGCGCCCCGCCCTCCTCTCCGATCGCAACGCGAAACCTGTGAAGCTGCGAGAAGATGAACTGGCAAGGAAAACTTGAAAGGAGCGTCCTAAAGCGACGCGGGCACGCAGGTGACAGAGGTTCCCATTCACATGGACCACCTGAGGTTTGAGCGGACCGGATCGCGTCGCGAGTATCGGCGCTAAACAAAAATCATTTAACAATTCATATCAATTGAAGCTTAAACCCGCCTCTGAGTGAGTAACGGGCACACTTTCAATTTGCGTACCTCTTTCAAGGGTCAAAGTGGGCCGTCCCGACTGAAAGTGTCACCGGACTGGCCCCGCCCCTGGACGGAGGGTTGCCCGGGCCGACAGGCGGGCACGCGCACGCGATCGCGATCGCGCTCAGAGGCCGAGCGTGGTGCCCAACGGGGCGGTTTTTAAAGCCGTTGTGAGTGAAAAAAATAAAATAAAACGGACCGGGTGTGTCTCCTCATTTTGGGCTATCGGTCGTGAAATTGTGCGCGATTTTGTAAAGAGTAAAAGTTTCTGTTTGTCTTCCTGCCTGTAAATCCGCCTCGACTTCATTCCTACCTAATGAACTTCCTTCATTTAAAGTTTAAAGCCTGTCAATTTCACAGACGGCTTCGGTTTATTCAGCCAATGACCTGTCAGTCAGAGAAGCAGCTACCTAATTGTTGATAACATTGGCCAATGAGATGGCAGTCAACCAATTATAGCCGATTGAACTGCCTGTGCCAATTCAGGAGTTGGAATCGCAGGGCCGTCTTAACGTGTGGGCACACAATGGGCACTGGCCGGGAGCCCCAGGTGCATAGGGGCCCATGATGTTTCTGATGGGTATGTATGATTACTTTGCTGTGTTTGATAGCAAAACTACGGTGGCCCCGAAGGGCAGGTGATTAAAAAACTTAAAGGTGTGACGCACACAAATAAACAAGATGACGTGCACAATTAAAAAACGTGACGCACACATTCAATCAAGGTGACGTGCCACCGTAGGTGTTTAAGTTTTTTGTCACTTGCCCTTCAGGGCCACCGTACAAAATGAGGGTCCATACGCACCACTTTGCCAGTGGGGGCCTATGATGCTGTTAAGACGGCCCTGGGACACAAAAATATGATATGGAGAGATTTTAAAAAAAAAAATAATGGGGGTATTTTTTCATGTGAATTACCTTTCTAGTCAAATATGATTTAAACAAATCCACCCCCCCCCCAAATGATTGTAAAATCAGCTCACAATAAGCAGCATACAGAACCTCGTAACAGTCTCCTATTTTTGCCCCGCCCACTTCTCCCGGCGCTCGGTTTAATTGGTTGAAGGGCGGCGCAGGGAAATTCATTAAGATAAATAGACACACTGCTGGTCAGAAGATTTACAACACTTCAGTTCTCCGTTTTTCTTCAAGTTTAATCAGCTGAAATGCAAGGAATGACCTAAAATGGTGAACATGGTCAGCAGTAAACGGCCAGAGGTTTAAATTTTAAGTTTAGGTTTGCAAAAACTGGAAAAAGGGAAATTTCTGAATATGGCAAATGGGCCTCCTTCAGGGAATATCTAATAGGTAACAACCTCCAGATGTTCTACAGCACTTAAAGTAAAGGAAGCCTTGCAAGTGGAAGCAAACAATTTGCACCGGTGTCCACACTTGTGTTGATTACTTAAAAACTCTCTTGTCTGTCTTAAAGCAGAGGTGGAACAGACTGTGTCACTACACCCTCTGAAGCACTTTCTATGGACCCTGGGTGCGAGGCAAGAAGAATCTCCGGACAGCAGGGCACCAGTCCATTGCAGGGTGAATTATTATTATTATTATTATTATTATTATTATTATTTTTATTATTCCTTCCATTTTTATAACTCACTTACCCAGGGAAGGGTCATGCGGAAGCTGGAGTGTACCCCAGTAAGCATGTGGTGCAAGGCAAGAACAATCCCCGGACTGGGCACCAGTCAATTGCAAGGCAATTTGATATTATTATTATTATTATTCCATCCACCTACCTTCTAAACCAATTTATACCAAGCAAGGTCAGAGAGCCTGCCCAGCCAGCATCATGTGCAAGGCAACAGTAATCACCAGACAAGGTGCAAGTCAATTTCATGTCAAATAATAATAATAATATTATTATTATTATTCCAGCTATCCATTTTTGTAACCTGCTTATCCAGGGAATGCTTGTGGAGAAGCTGGAGCCTGTCCAAGAAGCATCGGGCACAAGGCAAGAAGAATGCCCAGACAGGGCACCATTCCATTGCAGGGTGAATTATTACTTTTATTATAATTATTATTATTTTAATCATGATTGTAATAGTAATTATTATTGCATCCATTTTTGTAACCTATCTATACAGGGAATGGTTACAGGGAAGCGGGAGCTTCTACTATCTATAACTATAACTATCCCTGGACAGGGTGCCAGTCCACTGCAGGCATAACTATTATTCATCAGTCAGTCATTGTCCAACCCGCTATATCCTAACACAGGGTCTGCTGGAGTCAATCCCAGCCAGCACAGGGCGCAAGGCAGGAAACAAACCCCGGGCAGGGCGCCAGCCCACCGCAGGGCACACACGCACCCACACACCAAGCACACACTAGGGACAATTTGGAATCACCAATGTGCCTAACCTGCATGTCTCTGGACTGTGGGAGGAAACCCATGCAGACACGGGGAGAACATGGACCTGGTAAGCGAACCCAGGTCTCCTAACTGCAAGGCGCTACCACTGTGCCACTGTGCCGCATAACAATTATTATTATTTTTTTTTTAATCATTATTATTATTCCATCTATCCATCTTCTAAACCCATTTATACAGAGCAGGGTCAGAGAGAAGCTGGAGCCTACCCAGCCAGCATGGGACACAAAGCAAGAACAGTCCCTGGATGGGGCGCCAGTCCATCGCAGGGTGAATTCTTATCCCACCTCGTCTGATTTTTCTAAGCCGCCCTTCCTGGTAAAGCCTGCGATGGCAGCAGGTGGGCCTGACTTCCCTGTCCAAAGCTACAGGTTCCAGTTCTTCCTGGAGAATTTCCAAGCCAGCTGAGGGAGACAAAGAGGGAGAATTCTTCCAGCTTAGCACTGAGGTCTGAAGCCACAGAGCACTTCCTTACACGAAGAGCTGTGGAATTTCGGAACAACCTACTGAGCCGTGGAGCTGAAGAAGAACCCTTGAGAACCTTAAAGGGGTATCTGGAGGAGATGTTGGCACAGCGTAGCTGTTAGCTAAACAAGTGAGCCTGATGGACCGAGTGGTCTCCTGTCGTTTCTCTTATGTTCTCACTCCAGCATGTCCAGTATCCGCCCAAATGGACACACCTGGAGCACTTTGAGGAGGCACATCCTTACGATGTACCCAATCCCTGTCAACTGGCTCCTCTTGATGTTGAGGAGCAGCAACTCTACGCTGCGTCTGTCCCGACTCTCTGAGCTTCTCACCCTGTCATGGAGTGCCAGCCCTGCCACCCCTCATAGAAACCTCGTTTCCGTCTCTTGTCTCACTCTTGGAGTCGTCACCCACAGCTCATGACCACAGGTGAGGACGGGGATGGAGATCAGTCAGTAAACTAAGAGGTTAGTCTTTAGACTCGGCTCTTGCTTCACCACCACAGACTGGTACAACGCCCGCAGGATATCTGCTGCCACTCCGTCTCAACATTCCCTTTATCTGCCCACCCCTTAACAAGAAAGGGTAGCAGGGAAGCCAATTAAAGCAAGCAAAGGGTGCAAGTAGGACCGACCCATAGACGGGAGCATCAGATCATCGCAGGGTGGGCATACACACACTGCCTCTGTTGATGCCATCTAACAAGCATGGCATGCATTGAAGTCAGAAGTTTCCACCCACTGGGAGTGAATTCTTTCAAACTCACTGTCTAGGCCCTGTTCTTTATTTCGCATTATACAATTTCTCTTATTAGGAATTTGTTAGTTTTCACATACCACTTGGGGTCAGAGTGCAGGGTCAGCCATTGTACAGCGAGCGCCCCTGGAGAAATTACAGGTTAAGGGCCTAGCAGAGTAGGATCTGTTTTGGCCGTGACGGGGATTCAAACCGGCAACCTTCAGGATACCAGCACAGATCCTCAGCCTCAGAGCCACCACTTTAATTAGTGTCTTTTACTATCTATCTGTCTATTATATAGTGCCTTTCACATCTATCTATCTATCTATCTATCTATTATATAGTGCCTTTCACATCTATCTATCTATTATATAGTGCCTTTCACTGTCTTACTATCTGTTAAATATTGTCTTTTATTATCTATCTATCTATTATATAGTGCCTTTCATATTTATCTATCTATCTATCTATTATATAGTGCCTTTCACATCTATCTATTATATAGTGCCTTTCACTGTCTATCTGTTAAATATTGTCTTTTACTATCTATCTATTATATAGTGCCTTTCACATCTATCTATCTATTATATAGTGCCTTTCACTGTCTTACTATCTGTTAAATATTGTCTTTTATTATCTATCTATTATATAGTGCCTTTCACTGTCTATCTGTTAAATATTGTCTTTTACTATCTATGTATTATATAGTGCCTTTCACATCTATCTATTATATAGTGCCTTTCACTGTCTATCTGTTAAATATTGTCTTTTACTATCTATCTATTATATAGTGCCTTTCATATCTATCTATCTATTATATAGTGCCTTTCACTGTCTTACTATCTGTTAAGTATTGTCTTTTATTATCTATCTGTTATATAGTGCCTTTCACTGTCTATCTGTTAAATATTGTCTTTTACTATCTATGTATTATATAGTGCCTTTCATATCTATCTATTATATAGTGCCTTTCACTGTCTTACTATCTGTTAAATATTGTCTTTTATTATCTATCTATCTATTATATAGTGCCTTTCACTGTCTATCTGTTAAATATTGTCTTTTACTATCTATGTATTATATAGTGCCTTTCATATCTATCTATCTATCTATCTGTCTGTCTACTAATCCTTCAGACAGTCAATTAGCCTCATTGGAGTCAACATCTGCATGGATGTTAAGGCCGACCATCAAACTCACTGCCAGACATAATGAGAAATCAAAAGAAATCGGCCAAGACTTCAAAAATAAAAACAGCTGACCCCCCCACAATTCTGCTACCTCCTTGGGACCAATTTCCAAACGCCTGTAGGGTCCACATTCATCTGTACAAACATTAATACACAATGTGGACCACCGGGGGGCGCACCACCACCCTAACCCGGCACAGACATACAGTTCAAGTTTTTCTTTGTCCCTCGGGCACAGCACAGCCCACGTTTCTTCTTTCTCTCTTTTTCTTTCCTCGAGTGGCTGCTGGCTCGTTTTCAGATACTTCAGGTGCTCGTTGACACCCCGGGTGTGGAGAAAGTGCTGCCATTAAGGGCTCAGCAGCTCTCCAGGAGCCCTTATGACGAAGGCCACGGGCCCCAGCATGGGTTGAGCTCCATGCTCCAAACATGTGGCACTGTTGCATGCCAGGGAGGCTGCCCTCTGGCACTCCAGGGGGAGGTAATGTTCTGGACAGGGTCTCTCCCCTTGGACCTTCCATTAAAGGGGCCACAGCAAGAATTAAACACCATGGGACCACACAGCCATCACACCACTCAGGAAGGAGACGCATTGTGTCTCTAGAGAACGGACTTTGGCCTGAAAAGTGCAAATCAATCCCAGAATAACAGCAGAGGAGACCTTTGTGAAGATGCTGGAGGACAGCAGTAGACAAGTTTTGATATCCACATTCAAACAAGTCTGACATGGACATCACGTGAAAGGCAGCTCAGCAAGAAGCCACCACTCCAAAGCCACCATGAAAAAGCCACACTGCAGTTTGCAAAAGGCACATGGGGACAAAGATCTGTCCTATGGTCTGATGATTCCAAGACTGAACTGTTTGACCATCGTTATGTTTGGAGGAAAAAGGTGAGGCCTGCGAGCCAAAGAACAACATCCCAACTATCAGGCATGGGGTTGGAGCGTCATGCTGTTTCTGGGGGGGCTTTACTTCACAAAATAGATGGCATCACGAGGAAGGAAAATGATGGAGAGATACTGCAGCAACATCTCAAGGGCTCAGCAAGGAAGATGAAGCTCAGTCACAAATAGGTCTTCCAAGCAGACCTCCAAAGTTGGGGCAGAATGGCTGAAGTGTCCTGGAGTGGACATTACAAAGCCCTGACCTGAACTGGTAAAGCGAGTGCGAGTAACGAGGCCTGCAAACCTGTCCCAGTTACACCAGTTCTGTCTGGAGGGATGGACCAGAATTCCAGCAACTTATTGTAAGAAGGCAACCTGAAACATCTGGCTCAAGTTCAACAATTTAAGGACAATGCAACCAAATATGAACAGAGCGACCCACCAGAATTGTGATCTGGAAAATAAAAAGTGAAATATGCTGAGGTCTGTGAACAATGGTGGAGATAAAAAGGACATCGGCCCTCCACAAAGTCGGCGTCTTAAGCGATGTGCCACATTTAGAATTTGTTAGCATCACATCTGTGGGGGGGGGGCTCATAAAGTGAATTTTAAAGAATTCACCTGCAGTGGAGGGCAACTTCGGACTTCAGTGGTGTCTCCGTCTGGCCCATGTGACACCACCAGGGGGCGTAGCTGCCACCCAACCCCACCCAGACTGACGCAGGAGGCACCCTTGTAAAAAGCACACGTTTTTTATTTCTCTTTCCTTTGGGAAACGCCTTCCCCGTTCCACCACCAGTCTAGCACAGTCCCAAAAGCACAACGCCACACAATCCTCTTTCTCTCTTTTCGTGGTCATCGTCATCCTCCTCCTCCTCCCCAAGAAGTGTCTGCTGGCCCCTTATACAGTCATATGAAAAAGTTTGGGAAGCCCTCTTAATTCTTTGGATTTTTGTTTCTCATTGGCTGAACTTTCAAAGTAGCAACGTAGGATTTCAGCAGTGACATGAAGTTTATTGGATTAACAGAAAATATGCATCATAACAAAATTAGACAGCTGCATAAATGTGGGCACCCCGACAGAGATATGACATCAATACTTAGTTGAGCCTCCTTTTGCTCCTTTGAGCCTCCAGACGCTGTCCTCCTATAGCCTTTGATGAGTGTCTGGATTCTGGATGGAGGTATTGTTGTCCATTCTTCATACAAAATCTCTTCAGTTCAGTTCAATTTGATGGCTGCCGAGCATAGATCCCATAGATTTTCGATGATATTCAAGTCACGGGACTGTGACGGCCATTCCAGAACATTGTACTTCTCCCTCTGCATGAATGCCTTTGTAGATTTCCAACTGTGTTTTGGGTCATTGTCTTGCTGGAATATCCAACCCCTGCGTAACTTCAACTTTGTGACTGATGCTTGAACATTATCCTGAAGAATTTGTTGTTATTGGGTTGACTTCATCCGACCCTCGACTTTAACAAGGGCCCCAGTCCCTGAACTGGCCACACAGCCCCACAGCATGATGGGACCTCCACCACATTTCACAGGAGATAGCAGGTGTTGTTCTTCTGCCATGCTGGTGGACCAAAAAGAGAGTTTCTTCAGCTCTTAATTCAGGATTTACAGTATGAAAGAATTTTTGAAGGCAAAGAAAATGAAAAATATTTAAGGTGTGACAAAGCAGGTAATTAATTATACAAGAGTGCAATTTAAACATGGGCAGTGGGGTTTTGTTTTGGCTTTACCCAAATTTGCATAAGCAAGACATTAAGAAAACTAGAGCCTACATAAATAAAAAGTATGACTTTTCCAGACCTTTTCCTTGTACTTATGTTTTGTTTTTTTAGACTGGGCTTAGCACTTTATCTCATTTGTATCTTATAGAAATGAAACTGGTTTCTGAGACATCTCTATATATAATACGCTGCCGTGGCTCTCCAGAATTTTAAATCACCGGTAGCTCGCAACCCGTGTGACCTATCGACCTAAAATGTGTTACACATATACTACGTGACGTCTACTGTCCGCTTTCGGGGTGATGATTTTTATTACTCTTTTTATTTTATTGTAGAATCAACTCTCGGCAGCGCGCAGCCATGTGGCACATGCCTACGGGCGCCGTCACTTCCCCTACCTCTTCACATTTTAAATCACTCTTGAGGCAGATTGAACACTTAAGTGAAAAGTTAAGAAAAACGTACCGAGTAATTGCAACACAAAAACTGACTTAATACGTTTTAACGCAAAAAGATGCCGACAGAAGAAGAGAAGAAGCGGGCCGCTAGGGCGGAGAAAAGAAGAGCTGCTCAGGAAGGAGCAAGATCATCAACCTCTGGGCCAACGAATGATAAACAGAGACAGAGAAAGAAAGAAAGATGAAAACTGTGAATGATCAAGCCAAGTGTATGCACTGTACGTTATCGTGCAGTACGCCGTTACTGGTATTTATATATTAGCAATATGGAATTTCATCATCTTCCGTTTTAACCTACTGACTATAAGTGACAGTTGTTTTACTTTACTGTTTTGGATGTCTGTGTGTAACTTGTATATTCCTTTTTAGCAGAGCATACTGATTTACATCTCCTTTATTATTTTTTTTTTTTTTTAAGCCCTTGCCAACGATGAGTACTTTACCACTGGAAAAATGATTGCTGTATCTCTTATCCATGGTGGTCCTGGCCCCCCGTTTTTATCGCGTAACCTTATGAATTACATTGCGGGAACTGGTGAGATTTCTCCATCAATTGAAGATCTATCAGATTCTGATCTTTACAAGAAAGGTAATGACTAATATTAAAATACTAGCCACGTGCGCCCAACTACGTTGCGCGTCTTAAAGTTGTCTGTGAAGGGCTCCCTGTTTAAACGTGGCTGCCAGTCGTGAACTGGGTCCTTCGTCGCACAGCATTATGATTTTTTTTATAAGGGAAACAAAATTACAAAAGAAAACCCTTGGATATTGATTCGATAGGAACGGCCTACTTGGAATCACTGTCCGAATCGTAATTATGTGGTGGTGTAGAAGCATTTCTGCTTCTGTCCGTTTCGTTTTCACGACGCTATCGTTTCCTCTCACGTTGTCTTCTCAACCTTTCTCCAATCTCACAGGTTGCTTTGTGGCAATCCAAAGAGTAAGGCAATATACACGGAGCAATGGTTATAAAAGGGGGACACATAGGTATCCAGGCTCTTTAAAGCATAAACAGGGATCACTTCACTGACATGTGAGCAAGCCACGGTACAACTGTGAGACGCGCAGCACTCGCCGGCTACAACGTAACAATAAGAATTTCCGGAACGTGCTGTTACGTTGTCATTCATTTTACCCACTGTCTTTCTTTCATTCATATGTTACGTAGGCACGTACCTTTTATCTTCGGCAATCTCATTCTCTAACCAGGCCTCAGGAGCTAACCAGCGTAACACTGTCCACCACCCCTTTCGTTATTCCGGCACATTGTTGACATCCGTGAGTAACAACAACATAATAAACTGGAAGGTGGTCTACGCAGGCGTGGAATTCGCGGACAAAGATCAAGATCTAAATGAAGATCTCTTTAGTTAATTTAAAGCACAACAATTTGTTTAGTTTGAATGTCTGTGTTTTGAGGTGTGACTGGAGTACTACAGTCTTCAGTAGTATAAACCTGGAGGAGATTCTTAATGCAATGCCTATGTTTTAGCTGTCTCTCTACTGCCATCTAGTGCTTCTTCTAATTTATTCATGGACAAACAAAGATCAAGATCCAAATGAAGATTATATAGAGAGATTTTGGGGTGTTTGAAAAGATCTCCACTTCATGAATGTTCATCTCTTACATAGATGGGTCTCTAAGTTTTTTTTTTTTTTTTTTCCCTCCATGTGGTGTTTTCTATCATTTTATTCTGTGAACCCATGTTGTCCAATTCAAAAATCAAAGGTGGAAGCATCAGATACCAGTCATTTACAGAGGGCACACACCTACCTTTGGTTATTATGGGGTAACAAATAATACCTGCATGTCATAAGAGGAGTTTGAAGTGCCAGATCCCCCTTTCCGTCTGCGCTGATGAAAACAACCAAACCCCACAGACATGGACTAGACTGGAATACTGTAACTCAAAGTGGCACCTTTTTAAATAGGGCATCACAGGGGCACATTACATTTTTGTAGAGAACAGTCTGAAGTTTGTAACACTTTTTGGGGGGAGGGTATGGTTCAGTTATTTAAAAAAGCATGTAATATACCGTTTTCTTACATTTGTTATGTTTTTTATTATTTATAGTGTAGTGTATTTTAAGTATTCTGCCTTGAAGCTGAGTCCTACCAACAAAAAATGTTATGTGTATGCATAATGACAAAGAATTCTATTTGTTTTTATAATATTGGTGTTAAATATTGCAAGTCCCTGTCTGTGAACATCTGACAACCCTGTTGTATATTAAATCCAGATTTAAAATGGCATCAAGTCTCAACATCCTGAGAAATACTATAGAAGAAAATGGAACAAAGCTTCAGATGGCAGGATGCTTTAACCACATTTAAGAAGTTGATGAAAGAGAGAAACTTTGCTGAGGATTATCTGGAATGGCACTTTTTTTTTTTTTTTTAATATACAAGAAACAATGTATTGGAGCCCCTTTCTTATTTATAATGGTGATGGACAGGTTGACAGATAAGATTAGACAGGAGTCCCCGTGGACTGTGATGTTTGCTGATGACATTGTGATCTGTAGTGAGAGTAGGGAGCAGGTTGAGGAGACCCTGGAGAGGTGAAGATATGAGAGGAGAAGAATGAAGGTCAGTAGGACCACCAAGACAGAATACATGCGTGTGAATGAGAGGGAGGTCAGTGGAGTGGTGAGGATGCAGGGAGTAGAGTTGGTGAAGGTGGACGAGTTTAAATACTTGGGATCAGCAGTACAGAGTAATGGGGAGTGTGGAAGAGAAGTGAAGTGAAGAAGAGAGTGCAGGCAGAGTGGAGAAGAGTGTCAGGAGTGATTTGTGACAGGACGGGTATCAGCAAGAGTGAAAGGGAAGGTCTACAGGACAGTAGTGAGACCAGCTATGTTATATGGGTTGGAAACGATGGCACTGACCAGAAAGCAGGAGAAAGAGCTGGAGGTGGCCGAGTTAAAGATGCTAAGGTTTGCAATGGGTGTGATGAGGATGGACAGGATTAGAAATGAGGACATTAGAGGGTCCGCTCAGGTTGAACGGTTGGGAGACAAAGTCAGAGAGGCGAGATTGTGTTGGTTTGGTCATGTGCAGAGGCGAGATGAGGGGTATATTGGGAAAAGGATGCTAAGGATAGAGCTACCGGAGAAGAGGAAGGCCTAATAGAAGGTGTATTAATGTGGTAAGAAAGGACATGCAGGTGATGGGTGTAACAGAACAAAATGGAGAGGAGAGGAGGATATGGAAGATGATCCGCTGTGGCAACCGCTAACTGGAGCAGCCGAAAGAAGAAATACTCAATGTATTGGAAGGTAATCTACATTTTGTGCAACTGAGAATAGTTGGTCCTTTTTCTGTATCTTTTAAAGATTATTATTTAAATTGTCCATTTGTGTCAAATCAAAAATAACATCAGTACACATTACCTTTTTTTTGGTGCAAAGTCTTTATTCCTTTTCAAATGTACATTTTTATTTGTTCATAGAGCTGTTATACAAACGTTTTGCAGTAAAAGCTAAATAAAGCAAACTGATCTTTGATGTCAAATTGTATGACCGTTAATATCGTAACACTTGCACTCACTGCCATTTGCCAGGACTCTGACATGGGAGCAGGGATAACTGGCCCCCAGATATACCCATCCGCCCCAAATCCCTCCTTACCCCCCCTCAGCCAATCTGAGCTTCACACTCTCCACTGGTACACTTAACTGCATAGGGACTGTAATGCATAGATGAAGCGGCTTTCCAGCTCAAAATATCATTCTTAATCAAAAACATGCCCATCCCTGTCCATTTTTGCAAAAGTGTAAACATTTTCCTATATATTTAGGGTGGAAATCTGAAAACCGGAAAAAAGATACAATAATAGCTTTCAATGGAGATTGTGGCCACATTGTGTAAAAAACCATTTAAGGGGTGGAAGCATTTTGCGGGTGCAAGATGGGGGTTTGGGTTCTAAAGATCAAGGAAGCAGGGATTTAAACTGCTCCTGAGAAAGTGCTCTTTGGGTCAGTAATGGGAAGCACTGGTTATTTATTTATTTATTTATTTTTAAGTGCATGTACCTGTGCGGGAGAGCAAGGGGTAAGGATATTTCATTGCTAGGGAACTGTCAAAATTCTTATGACTGTGTGTATAAACCTCCCCTCACATCACGTCATAATTCTATCACTTACCTTCCTTGACTGCACCCTAGCAATGCACACATAACCGTATCCATGCCCTCTCTGTTCCAAATGCTTTTTGCATTTCTAATTGTATTTTTTTTTTTTTTTTTTTTAATTTCCTTCACCACCACACTGCCTGTGAGACTGTCCACATTCTTCTGCCTCCTTTTTTAAATTGTATTTTGTTTTGTACATCTTTACACAAGCAGATCTCATGCATACATGTCCAGTTCTAAGCATTCTGCATTTCTTTTCCAATCTTATAACTGAGGATCTTGTTCCAATCGATTTTGGTGCGGGTGACAGGAAGCTGCCGACGTAAGGCTTTGAAAGTCGTGTCTGACATCGTCTGATAGTTTTCACTGATGGCAGTCTGGATTCAAAGAGTGAAACAAGGGAAGCAAGTTAGGAAAAAAAAGGCACACTTTTATGAGGAAGACAATGAAATCAAAGCCCTTGCAATATACACATTAAGAATGTACTTTGCTATAAGTACTAAAGTTGATTTGCATATATTCAAAGAAAATGTACCAGCTCCAACTATACGTAAATTTGAAAGCAAAATGCTAAAACGTCCAACTTCATATAAAGTATACTAATTCAAATAAACTTTATTCTTCTAGCCTTTTGATAAAAAAAGAGGTTATATCTTTTGATTAAAGTTATTCAGTGTCTAACTGTAACAAATACTATAAAAAACCACAATGGCATCGCTACAGCCTTTAAACCCAGATGCTTAAAATGCAGCTCTTGATAAGAACTCTAATGAAAGTAAGATGGCCACATTGCTGGGCGCTCATTTCACTAAACTGAGACGGTTCTGTAATTTTTGTAATAAAAGAGCACCACTCTTCCTGCACATCCTGAGGTCTCCGAGTGCCTTCTTGGAGCAGTGTGCCTCTGCCACAGCATACTCCTACCTCCAAAACAAAACAAATTTATTTCCTGTTATAGCTTTCCAGGGATCGCTAATCCTAAAAACTGCAGCTATTAAAAATCGTCTCAAATATGTGTGACTTTAAATGAAGAATGGAAAAAGACAGACCTTCTTATTGTCTTCCAAACCACTCTTGATTTTACAGCCCTAACATATACAGTATGCTCCCTTGCAGGGCTGCAAAATTCACTGTATGTTAACTGCTATCAGGACAGTGAAGTCAGATGCAATTATTGAGTTACGAGAGTCGGATAAAATGTACCTGCTCCAACTAAACTCGAATTTGAATATAATGTGATAAAATGTTCAACTTCATATAATACATTTTATTTATTCATAGGTGCCTTTCTAAACACTCAAGGACATCGAACAATAGAAGAAACACACATTATAAACAAAACTAAAATACAAATTTTAAAATCAGATAGAGCAATTGTAGTCAAAGAGAAAAAGCAGTCTTAAACAAATGATATTTAAGTTTGGCTTTGAAAAGTGAGAGTGATTCAGTATTTCTAAGCTCAGATGGTAGTGAGTTCCAGAGCTGGGGAGCAGAGCAACTCAATGCTGTGCCCCCCATGGTGGTAAGACGGACAAAGGGGACAGACAAGTGGATAGATGAAGAGGATCTAAGGGTGCGAGAGGGAACGGCAACATGGAGGAGAGGTTAGGCAGATATGGAGGGGCGAGGTTGTGGATAGCCTTAAAAGTTAAGAGAAGAATTCTGAATTGAATGCAGAACTTCACTGGAAGACCACGAAGCTGCTGCAAGATGGGAGTGAGAAGGTGAATAAGAGGGGGTGCTAGTAATGATGCGGGCAGCTGAATTCTGGACCAGTTGAAGCTTATAAAGAGATTTGCGAGAAAGACCAAAAGAAAAGGCAATTACAATAATCCAAACGAGAAGTGGCATGGCTGTAAACAAGGATAACAGTGGTGTGGGGAGTGAGGGAGGGGCAAATACAATTAATGTGACGCAGGTGAAAATATGCAGACTGGGAGATGTTACTGATGTGGGACTGAAAAGATAAAGTACTATCAAGGATCACACCCAGACTCTTAACCTGTGGGGAAGGGAAGACAGAGGAATTATCAATAACACATGAAATTTTATCAGTTTTGCATAATGTTGATTTTGTACCAATGAGGAGAACCTTAGTTTTGTCACTATTTAAGAAAATTTGAAGAAAACCATATACAGTATACTAATTCAAATAAACTTTATTCTTCTAGCCTTTTGATAAAAGAGGTTATATCTTTTGATTGAAGTTACTCAATGTGTAACTTTAACATATAATATAAAAAAAAGCCACAATGGCATCGCTAGATCCTGTAAACCCAAACTTTAACAGATTAACATGCTTAAAAAGTAGCCTGATGATTCATGATGATGGTGATGAAATGCTTTGTGTCTTGTTTGTTGTGTGCTTCCAGTCAACATAAATACACTACCAATCACAAGCTTAGGGTCACCCAGACATTTTCATATTTTTGATAAGAGACCGTTTTTATCTAGATACCATTACACTGGAAAACACAGCCAAGGCATTACTAGTGTGTATAATAACCATTACTGCTTGAAATGGCCTTTTTTTCTAATGTAATATTCACATATGGCTGCAGAGCCCCATTTTCAGCAGCCACTCCTTCAGTGTCTTAATGTTAAGCTGTGTTAGCTTATCCTTAAGTTGCTATGTTTACATGCTAATTGGTTATAAGAGAAACCTTTCTAATTGTCCTAGCACTGCTGAAACCTGTTATTCTGTTCACTTTAAGTATTGCAAGATACTGGCATTCCTAAAGAGAAATTCTGGGCCCAAAAATGGCCAAAATGAAACTTCTTTCTCAAGAATCATGACATCGTCTGATAGTTTTCACTGATGGCAGTCTGGATTCAAAGAGCAAAACAAGTGAAGCAAGTTAAAAAAGGCACACTTTTATGAGGAAAGCCAATGTAATCAAAGCCCTTGGAGTACACAATAAGAATATACTTTGCTATAAGCACTGAAGTTGTTGATTTGCATATATTCAAAGTGAATAATGAGCATATATGAAAATAAGCATAATATTTTATTGCACGTTAGTATAGCATGGGTTAAATCACAAAAGGTTCTGTGCCTGTATATTTATTTTTCTTAGCAAGCTGGAAACCAGCAATATTTCATAAGTCAAAGTCACGTATGCAGAGAGGGGCAGACAGGCAAATACCACCAATTCAAATCCCCCACCCACCACATGGTGAACATGGGCTGAGGGCTGAAAATAATGTTGGCAGGAAATGGACAAGTGCAAGGTGGGGAGAGGGCATATTAAGTGGGCATGATGGATAGAACAGAGTACTACACTCATTAGGCTGGGAAATACTGGTGGAACTAATTAGAGGCAGGAACCAAGGCCATTGAGTGTTGGCAGTCAGTTGAGGGTGACAAATGAGCTAAGTGAGGTAAGCTCTTGATAAGAACTCTAATAAAAGTAAGATGGCCCCATTGCTGGCTGCACATTCCACTAAACTAAGACGGTTCAATAATTTTTTATAATAAAACAGCACCATTCTGCTTGCACATCCTGAGGTCTCTGAATGTCTTTGAGTAGTGTGTTTCTGCCACAACATACTCCTTCCTCCAAAACGAACCTAAAATTTCCTATTATAGCTTTCTAGTGATCGTTAATCCTAAAAACTGCAGCTATTAAAGATCGTCTCAAATATGTGCGAGTTTAAATGAAGAATGAAAAAAAAAATAGACCTTATTTTCTTCTGAACCACTCTCAACTCTACAGCCCTAAACATACATGTTTCCTTGCAGGGCTGCACAATTCATGGTATGTTAATCGCTATCGGGACTGTGGAGTCAGATGCAACTATATGTAAACTTGAATATAAAGTGGTAAAACGTCCAACTTCATATACAGTATACTAATTCAAATAACCTCTTTTTTATTAATAGGCTAGAGGAATAAAGTTTATGTCTTTCGATTAAACTTTTAACAGATTAGCGTGCTTAAAAAGTAGCCTGATGATTCATGATGATGGTGATGAAATGCATTGTGTCTTGTTTGTTGTGTGCTTTGAGTCAACATAGTAAATACACTACCAATCAGAAGCTTGGGGTCACCCAGATATTTTCATATTTTTGATAAGAGATCATTTTTACCTAGATACCATTACACTGAAAATTACAGCCAAGGCCTTACTAGTGTGTATAATAGCCATTACTGCTTGAAATGGCTTTTTTATCTAATGTAATATTCACATATGGCTGCAAAGCCCCATTTTCAGCAGCCACTCCTTCAGTGTCTTAATGTTAAGCTGTGTTAGCTTATCCTTAATTTGCTATGTTTACATGCTAATTGGTTATTAGAGAAACCTTTCTAATTGCCCTAGCACTGCTGAATCCGGTTATTCTGTTCACTTGTATTGCAAGATACTGGCATTCCTAAAGTTCACTTCTGGGTCCAAAAATGACCAAAATGAAATTGCTTTCTCAAGAATCATGACAGTCTGTGTTTTTATGTTTTTTTGTGTGCAGAATGAAGGTTATTCCTCGTGACAGACTGTCAAAAAACTGAACATTTCATGCAAAGGTGCCCATTACTATCGTGAAAGAACTGGATCTGACTAAGAAAAAAGAAGAGAGGTAAGACTTAGACAGACAACTGCATAAGAAGATACAAACATCAGAATCTGCAATTTGAGAAACAAACATCTTACTGGTCCTCAACTGGCTTCTTCTTTAAATACACACCAAATACCAGTGTCTGTGACATATTTTTAAAACAATTTAATGGTATCTTGATAAAGTTATCAATAAGCATTAAAAACATAAAAAACTTTCTGGATGGCCTCAAAACTTTTCATGTTTTGGATGGAAGCTAAACAAGCAGCACAAAGTCTGCATGATCGTATCCAGCAGGCTATCAAAAGCAAAATTTGATAATAATGTTATGTTTTATTTATCAGAATGCAAGGCTACAGTAAAACTGTGCCCAACAAAAGGTGTCAAAAGAAACAACCAAAGTAAAAGATGCGCCCATTTACTTGCCTCAATTATTTTTCCAAAGTTATGGTGCTGTTACTTTATCCCAAATGATGGACAGAAATTGTAAGGGATGTGAAACCAGTGGCGTTTTATGCAACTAGAACCGATTTGTGCTCAAGTAGAACTATGGAAACATGCCAGAGCATACCAATTCATTACACTGTTGAGAAATGTCAAGCTATACCATTTTTTAAGGCTGTTCAATCCCGAGTAGGGTTGAGGGGTGAGGGATGGAGCATAACCCAGTAAGCATGGGGAACAAGACTTCTCCAAAGGGTGCCAACAGGGTTCAGCCCAGTCAAACTATCATCAGGTTAGGTTAGGAACATTTAATGAAACCAGTTACCAGATAATGAGTTCTATTAAAAATGCATGGGCTCTGTGATTCCTTTTATTCTATTTCAGTATGTTAAACAAAAAAAATCTAATTATAAAAACCTGAAAATTAAAAGAGCTTAAGAACAGGATAAGGGTTATGAGAAGGGTATCTGACTGAAATAATGACAACTGTCCATTAAGTCAGCTCCTGGTACTTGATGCACCAGGGTGGTGGTTCCAGATTAAACCTGGGACATGGTGACAGCCCACCACTGGGTGAACACACACACACACTATGAACAATTTAATGTCGCCAATACACCTAACCTGAATGTCTTTGGAATGTGAGAGGACACCACAGCACCCAGATGAAACCTGCATGAACACAGGTTTCAACATACAAACTCCATGCAGAGAGCACCAGGGACATGAAAAAAATGATCTCTTTAATGCAAGTCTTTGATGAGAAACTTATGCTGAAAAGTAGATGCTTACGAAAGACAGATGCAACTATTCAAGGACTAAGAGAATGACTGGTCACTTGAGGTTTGAAGCAGTAGCAGCAAGTTTGTATGGCTACGGATAAGGGGGGAATGTAGTGAGCAGGACTGCACTAAACGATTGGACCAGACTACAGTGCTTTGGCCACAGACTGCACTTAAGAGATTAGTCAGAGTTGTATAAACACTGAATATACCAAGGTGGTAACGCTGTTGTAATATTGTTATATCTTGCTTAGGTAAAAGATAATTGCCTAATAATGTGCAAATACCATGTAAAGATGTAGTGAATTTATTTTGACAGTGATGGCACTTAATTTGTATTCCAGCACATTATTTAAGTAACACAATGGAGGCAGCATGTAACAAGAGTCTCAACATCTAAATATTCCTTGAGCTTGCTGACAATCTTTAGTTTTAACGCATTTACAAATCTGTAAAATAAAACTAACGAGTCATGTTTATATCAATTTTAATCAGATTACAGTTGTTGAAGCTTTTTATTATCTGCTTTAATTTTACATACACATGCAACTTTTGTTTTCTTGCTACATCAGAACCCAGATTTAACATCACCATATGTAACATTTTCACACATTTTACATTTTTGAATGAGTGTTGGTGATGGCAGGTAATTATTTGTTCTGCAAGAAAAAGGGAATTTTTAAGTTTCATTTTATAATTTTTTGAACATCAGTAACTTACCAGAAAACAATGACAACTATTTTTTAAAAAGTATGCTATATCTATTGTTAAGAATAAAAAACATTATTTTAAACAAATTTCTCATCCTTCAACTAATACTGGAGTTAAATTCACATTAGCTATTTTTTAAGAGGTTCCCTGCTAAATGGAGGTTCTATAATACTGTATCTATACAGAATACAGTATATGCAGTTGGCATTACAAAATATGTATTTCATTATAGTGTTACTGACAGAAATGTAGAATTACAATTATAATATCAAGGGCAATAATCATGAATTTTCAATTCAGTTGTGACTGCGCACCTGCACCCTATACAAGGCGTAAAATCGAAGCGCATTCGATGACTGTTTTGAAAGTTGGGAGTTTTAAACATTTTATTTATTTAAACAGTCACCATTTTTGTTTATGAAATATTTTTGCACTAGTGAGATATTCAAAAATAGCAGCAATAATGTAACAATTATGTGATAGCTGAGAACATAAAATCAATGTTTTGAATAGCAATTTACAGTATTATGTACCGTAGCACAGATAAGCTTGTGGTGGCTGTACTGTAATGCTTTCACAGATAGTAGATTTCAACTCAAGCGATACAAAATTTGCATTGAATGCATTTACATGCACAAACAAAACCAGGATAATGGGAGTAACCCATTAATGCAGAAACCTGGTTTCTAAAACCCCTCCATATACATGTGCAAGTACGCCTCTGGGTTTTGGCACAATGCTCCGACATCAAACTGCACAAAAAGTGCTGTGAAGTAATTAATGCTCATCCATCCCCTTTTTACATTCTTGGCCTGAAGAACACAGGCAGCTGTGTCACACAATCATACAGTTTCAACTATTCTGTAGCAAATAGCTGGATGAAAACTAAACTGACACTTTATGTTAGGTTACTCTCTATTTTAAAAAGCAATCACACTGCGTAACACACACTACTTTTAACGTGTTACCCGCAACACAGATCCAGAGATTGTGTTGCTTGCCCTTAGCACTGTACAGTACATTCAGTTTACCATCAACACAAGTTTGCTGATTTCTGAAATAGTGAGACAGTTTATATTAACCAGGTGAAGGAATACTGCGATCACCCAAGCATTTGCCTCATGGAAATTTATTTTATGGATGCTTCTACCCCAGGCTGCTGAAAGCATGTGCAAAGTAAAGAAATGTAACGGACATGTGCAGACTACAAAGTCCTTAACTGCTACCCGGCTGCATCACTGGAAATCTATGCCTTTCTATGGCTATGTAAATTCAAAGTTTTTATAATTTGTTGGTATATTGAATATGCTAGAATTATAATAAAGGGACATAAAAGGAACATGACATTTATGTAAATACCAAGCAGGTAAAACACATTAATCTTTAAATAAAAAAGCAATTTAATACAGTTTTGTTAAAACAGGCAAATGAAATGATCACAAACTTTTACACCATAGTATCTAGATGCCAGCCTTAAGTTTTTACCTGATATTCATTTTCAGAGTTCTCAATAATTTTCACAAACTCTTTGGCTGTTTGGGCTTCATTCTGAAAATAAAGAGAATTTATTTTAACTTGGCTCTCCATTTTCATATAAATAATGCATTTTTGGAGGACCTCAGCAAACTTTCAGCTTATGCTACAAACAGAGTTCTCTGCGGAAGTGTGGACAAGAAGAGCTACCCAAGGTGCACCCTGTAGAATAAATGAAACCAAAAAGAACTTAAGGCAAGATAAACCTAGCAAATATTAGCATGGCACAATCAAATGTCTTAAGACACAAATGCATACATACAATCACATATATTATTGTCTATCCAATTTTGTTTCATCAATGATGATTCACTATTGCTAATAGCATGTTTATGCTTTGCAAAGAAGTGTGCCGAGTTTAAGGTATGGCGGCAAAGTGCCAGTATGCTATGAAATCATCTGATTAGATTACTGTCCTCAATTCAATGAGACTATACGCAAATTTAAAATGTGCGGCAGCCAAGGTGGCACATGGGTACTCAAGTGATTTTTATTTTTATTCCATATATGCAATGCTTTTACACATACAGAATCAAATATAGACACGGTAGTTTGATGACAGATACACGCTCAAATCATAAGATTGCTGTTCTTTTTCCTAAACCAAACCTCACAGGTTTATTTAACTGAAATCATGAACAGTGGAAGCTAAAGGGTTGGTGCAACTGTGGTAGGAAATACTTCACCTACTGTAATATCTGGGTATTAAAATTAAATATCAATAACAGTGCTTGGAGACTATTTTTCAAGATGAACAGTATATCCTAGAGGAAACCACATCCCTTGTTTGAAAGGCTGCCATGGAAAGAGATGAAAACATTTAGCACATAAGCTGAAAGCCTTTCAACCTCCTTAGTGTTAAATTTTTTTCTCAAGTAAACATGTAAAATGCATCGAGTTTTTTGGATTGAAAAATTACATTTTTGATTAAATCTCATCTTTCTGCTGCAAAATGTGCAAAACACTAATAGTACAAAGTCAGAAGTGTAGAAAGTATAATAATTATAAATAATAATATGAGCAGCACACTGCACAGGTGTGAGTGACGTGTCACTTTCAGATTCCCAGCGTCACTTTGGCTTTCATTGACTGCTTCAATTTCTCTGCCTGAAGACAGATTAATTTCATCACAACTTGCTGACGAGAGGTGCTTCTTATGTGACGCCATTACGAGGCTAGGAGAAGATGCGCATATACTGTCGCTCAGATAATGCTTACACAAGACACGCCTATATCACTGCCTGAGTAACGCTTGGTACTAATGCTGTTGGCACTTTTATAGCCCGAGTAAACCGCGGGTCTTAGGAGAGATGCCTCTATACATTCTTCACGTTTGTAAAACCAATTTTTACCACACGAACAGGAATTTTTTTTTTCTTTTTTAATTTATAAAAAATGCTTTGCTTTAGAATACAACCTAACGTGACAAATTAATATAATTTCATTTTTTGAACAAAGATCTTTGAATTGAAAAACAAAAAAAGGAACTGAAGTTTGAGAAAATCTTTTTATGCCACTTTAGCATCTTGGACTATAATGCAAAGTTTTTCTAACTGTGATGCAGCTGTGCTGAGCTTGTCCTTGAAAGGATGCCATTAGATTACACAATATAACAAAGGCTCTTTGTTCTCACTTTTGTCTATATTGTTTAAAGCAGGGGTGAGCAAACCTTTTTGCTCAGGGGCAACATTGACTTAAAATTTGGCAGACGGGTCGGGCCAGCACTAGATGCATACATATCAAACATAAAAAAGGCGTTACAGTGTTAATATTTACATTCACTTTTAGTGGGAACAGTGTTGTTGGTCACCCTTTTTTAGCAGTGTATCAAAGTCTGGTGTTAATTTTGTTGTGGCAATTCTCAGAACAGATCTGAGGTGTTCATCACTCAACTGGGATCTGTGGGGTGCTTTGTTGGTGTTCATCACACTAAAAGTCTGTTCGCACACATTCGTAGAGCCAAACACCAGCATCCTCTGTACCATCTTCTGGATGCTTGGTAATTTGGCTGTGTTTAATGAAGCATAAAACTCATCCAGTTTAAGAGAGTTGAACTTCTCCTTTAAGACGGTTTCACATTGGAGATCAATTAGTTCCACCTGCAACTCCTGTGGTGCCATTTCAGGGTCTTGTGCGAAGGAACATGACACCAGCTGACGTGACGTAAATTTTTCCAAAATCGGAAAACCAAAGGCAGAATTCTCCATGCAGGTCGTCCAGTGATTTCCTGTATTTTTTCACAGGTCGAGAGGGCCTCTTTCAGCGTAGCCAGTGTGGGGAAATGAACGAATGAGTTTGACATTTGCTTTGAGAATAAAGCTAGCTTGGTTTTGAATGCTCTGACGTTTGTGTACATTTCATGCACAAACTAGTCTTTCCCTTGTAGCTTCATGTTCAGCTCATTCATGTGTGTCAGTATGTCCACAGCAAAAGCTAAATCACAAAGCCAATCTGTGTTACTCAGCTCAGGAAAATCGTCAGCTTTCTCAAGTAGCTCCAAAAATGAGATAATCTCCTGTTTAAGCTCCCACACTCGTCGGCATACTTTCCACAAACTTAACCAACAGACATTGGAGTGGTAAAGCAAGTCCTGGTGATCAGCGTCAATTTCTTCAAGAAACGTAATAAACTGACGATGCTTAAGTCCCCTCGCTCGAATAAAGTTAACAAGTTTTACAACTGGCTTCACTACGTAGTCAAGCTGCAATACGGATTTACACAATGCTTCATTGTGGATTAGGCAGTATAAGAAAATTACCTTCTGCTCAGGGTTGTCCTCCTTCACCCTCTCCTGGATTCTTTTGAGCAACCCGATGTTTTTTCCAGTCAGATTTGGAAATCCATCTGTGGTAACGTTGGAGAGCGTACTCCAAGGTAGCTTGTGCCTTTTGATGACCCCCGACACGCTGTCATACAAGTCCTCTCCCTGCGTTTTCCCCTTTAGGGATTCCATTGTAAAAACTCCTGTTATCTCAAAATTGTCATTAATCCCTCTGATAAAAATTAAAACCTAAGCGTTGTCCTTTATGTCATTACTTTCGTCCGGTGACAAGGTATATAATGTAAATGACTCCGCTTTTTTGTTTAGCTTGCTAGCTAAGTCTTTGTCAATTAGCTCAACATGGCGAGTCACTGTCCTGCGTGATAAGCTAATTTTGTCAAATTTGTTCTTCCTCTCAGGGCACAAGATATCTGCTGTCTCTACCATGCACTCTTTGAGAAACTCCCCTTCGGAGAAAGGCTTGCTGGTCTTTGCTAATTTGAATGCCAGCACATAACTTGTCTTCGTGCTTGATTCTTGGATGGCAATTTGTTGGATAAAGGTGTTTTGCTGAGCCTGCAAACTAGCTGCCAACCTCTGAGCAGTAGCCGTCCGTTCTTGCGTTGACTGCTTGTTAGCGTAATTAACATGCTTGGTGGAAAAGTGACGGCTGATGTTGTATTCCTTTAAAACCGCAACGGCTTCTTGGCAAATAAGACATACAGCCTTTGACTGGACTTCAGTGAAAAAGTGTTTAGTTGTCCATTCCTTATTAAACACTTGGCACTCACTGTCGGCTTTTCTTTTTTTTGGCCTACTCATTGTTGCAGATGGGTTCAGAACAGTAGCAGAGTAATAACAGAGAGTAGCCCGGGCTCCGCAAAATCAAGTCAATGTATCACTGTGCCTAATGCGCCACCTGGTGGAACACCAGGTATTACAGGACAAGGGCAAATGAATGCAGTCATAATTATGATACGATTTGATTTGGGCAATTGTGTACCAATCTTCAGCGGGCCAGATTAAAAAGACCAATGGGTCGGATGTGGCCCGTGGGCCGTAGTTTGCCCACCCCTGGTTTAAAGTATGCATACTCTCCGCTAGGAAGCAGTCTTTGACCTTGAGTCTCGGCACCCTGAATATATTCCATTATTAGATTTATAAAATCCTACTTTACCTTTTAAATTGGCACTTCTCAAACCCAGTTCTGGCGATACACTGTGGCTGCAAGTTCCTCTCCCCCCAACAACTTCTTTTTTTAAATGGACTCCTAGCCTAATTAAATGAGCTCTGTTTTTACAGTTTCTGTGTTTTACGGGTCAATGAAGACACTACAAAAATCTAAGTTTGGTATTTTTTTATTAAAACGTACTAAGCTGTTATATGGAGGTAATGTATTTGTTTTTACTTTTTAACAATAATTTTTATTCTGATTTTCACTCTGATTTTCTAAGTGTTCTGTGTGTGACACAGATATAATTGCAACCTTGTTATTGTCATTATTGGGATACAATGAAGGGAGCAAACTACATATGACAAAAAACATACAAAAAACAAAAGAGTTAAGGATTTAAAGCTATAAAAAATAGAAATATCTGTAAATATCTTATACATATAAAACTCATAACTGTTATGCTTTTCTGAATGTTGAATAAGAGAAAACAAGACCAGCTAATTAAATGAGATCAATTATCATCACTGACTGTGAATCTGGTTGAAACAAAAACCTGAAGCCACATTAGGTCCCCGGGACGAGTTTGAGAACCACTGTTTTAAGAAAATGTGCTCATCTTAAAATTTTCATGCTAAAGATGCTCTTGTATATTTTTATCTATAAAAGCTTTGTCTAAACAAAGAAGTGTTAGTATGCAGTATCTATGCAGGAGAAACATCTTGCATGATATACTCAATATGACGCGTTTTGTTAAATAAAGTTTTTACCTTATTTGATGGAGTCCAGAGTGTATTTGTATACTTTTTCCAAAGTAAACCAAGGATCAAAAATTTTTTCCTAATATTTATCCACTGAGCAAAGTTTATATATATATATATATATATATATATATATATATATATACACATATACAGATATATTCTGGAATTATTTAAAATATCACACAAGGCCAGTGACAGATTCATTTATCATAACCCGAATAAACTGAGTCAGTGCTTAATATCAGTCAAGAAGTTCCACACTGCATCACAGTTGCTTATTTCTATTTAATTTGCACTTACAGACACTGTCAAGGACTCCTGAATTTCTTTATGGCTAACCAGCTGAACATTCCCATCTTCATAGTAATGGACCTGCAGAAAATAATAGCAATAATGAGCTTTATAGAGGTCCTGGGCAGTTTTTATAACCCATTATTAATGTTCAGCAGAAAAAAACCCCATAAAACTAATAATGGTAACTGAAGGCAAAATATATTTTTGGCATTATGTCTAATTTGTGCTCCAACCTGTATCTTGAGTACTCCCACAGCTTGAGTGGTGGATTGGTTGATGGTAAATTTCCATTCCGATCGCCAACGGCCATTCCTGAGTACAAGAAGAAAAAGATTAAATAATAAAACAAACAAAAGAAAGGGAACATCCCTCATGTTCAAGTGACAAAACAGCTGTAACTGCTCCAACGGTTCTCAGATCATCCATTTTTGCATTTTCCTTATTTTTCCAAAGAGATTATGGATTCAGTTAGTAGGGCAACACTGACTAAGCAATATATTGTACTAATTTTAAGAACTGAATGGATCTACTAGGAACTTTGGGATGTATTCATTCAGAAAGCTTTACTTAAAAGTAAATTTATATAATTGAATCAATGACATCTATTAATTTATTTACTTCAGAATTGACGGATAAGGATAGAAAAGACAAAAACAATAACCGATTTGGGATTAAGGTCTATGCCTGGCCAGGACGCCCCTTCGATATATGTTCAGGGGGAGCAGCCATGGACTGTGCAATAACTCCCCCTAGATGCTAGATGGCTGCCACCCTGGATTGGAGAGGTGCCTCGGTTTCCCGCAGAGTTCTATGGGAATTGGAGTTGAGTGCAGCCCTGTTGGGTCCCGCAGGTGCCGCCAGGGGGTGCTGCAGCTGGCACTCCTGAGCCCGTAAAAGCAGCGTATTCGCCACATCCAGAAGTGCAGCCAGAACTTGACAGTCAACCACCTTGAGCAGTTCCAGGTGGACTACAAAAGGGGCCAGCAGCCACCACTCATGGCCAGAGTCGGGAGGAGGAGTGGTGGTGCCAGAGAAGAGTGTGTTTAGAGTGCTTTATTTGTGTACTGGGGACTGTGTTGTGCCAGTGGGAGTCACGGGGGAAGACATGCCCCACAGGTGAAGTAAATAAGTTCTTTTGTTTTCATACGTGCCTCCGGGTGCGAGTCTGTGTCGGGTCAGGCGCCTATATAGCACCATTTACACTGGGTATGTGTAGTGTGACTTACCAGAAATTTTTAGGTTGAAACTGGTGGCTCTCGATGCAGGCAATAATTGTTTGCTGTCCATCAATTGTCTTACCATAGACCTACGTGACGTAAAGAAAAAAAAGGCAGGTTTACTCAGCACAGGTAAAATGAATGAATTCACACTGCTAATATTTTTGGGACTTTATTATCTTCATTGAAAAAAGGGGAAAAAAAAAATATGCAAAATATGAAGACCCGATATCCTAATGGTAGTGGACTTAAGACCAAAGGCATATTTGCCTGATCTCAATATCTGGTGGAAAAATATACAGATGTGCCTGATTTACAATTTTAACACTGGGAAGTGAATGTCTATACTTTGAAGCGGCAGATGGAAGCAAGTCAAATAAAGTGAAGATTATTTCTGAACACGCAGAAGATCCTATGCTATGCTCCAGACCCCCGAAAATAAAAATTGTATCAAAAAAGAAAATTTGACAATTCAACACTTACTGACACCCTTGTATTAGGGCAGGTGACATCTCAATGCAAAAATGCTACTGTCAACCATATAAGCTAACCAACCAACACTGGAATATATTTACACTTATTTTATCTAAAACAACTTACAAAAGAAGTCACAAATGAATGTCACTCTGGGGACAGTTTAGGAACAAAATGCAAGCTAGTTACACTTTCTTGATTGCAAAAACCGAACAAGCCATTTTCAATTAGACATAAATTCACCAAAAAGAAAGTCTTCAAATGCGTCTTGAACACATTCAGGGATTTAGAAGTTGGAACAGAGGAGGCAGCTCATTCCACCAGCTAGGAGATGCACATGAAAAGGGTTTTCACTGAGATATAATGCCATGCAGAAGTGGCATCACCAGACACCATTCATCAGGCAACCTAAGTGGGTGAGAAGGAGCACAGGACCTCACAAGTGTCTCAGTACACAGTACATAAGGTGCTGACCCACGGACTACTCCATAGGCAAGCATCAAGGATTTAAGCTGAATATGTGCTGCTACAGCAAGCCAATGTAGGGATCTAAAAAGATGAGAAACAAGTGTCCTCCTCGGCTGGTTAAACATGAGACATGCTGCTGCATTTACAATCTGCAGAAGCTTGGTAACACATGGCAGTTCTCCTGCCAGCAGAGAGCGCCAGGAGTCCAGACAGGACAAAACCAAAGCCTCTTTAGATTAGAAGTTGTGCTGAATACTCCAATACACAATTATGTATCATATGAATTGCAACATACTATAGGTAGCATGCAAAAAAAAAAAGAATAGTCAATGCAGATACAGTTTTTAAACTAATAGTTGTTTATACCACTATTTTGCTAATAAACTTAGATCTTGTGTAAAGTGAAACAAGCCTCAAGTCTGCTTGAGCACAACCATGTTAAGGAGGTCTGGATGAGGCCTCTGTAACAAGACTTTTAAGTGGGGAAAGGAGAGAAAGAAAAGGCACCATATGCTGGCCAGGTATTCTGACAGTGTGTTGAATTTCAAACTTCATTAAGCTCATTTGCCTCAGCTGTGAACATCTAGAAGATCATCTTCTGAAGCAGAAGTATAATTAAGCAGAAACTTTCCAGAGTTATACATTTGTACTAGATGGAAATGGTGAGCCATAAGAATCTTCTGCAATTTCTGGGATCTCACTGTCTCCTCAAACACATCTACAACAGACATTCAAGCAGACACTAATCTCATTACTCATGATGATTATAAAAAAAGTGATTTTGGAATGATTGTGTATTTACGCACTGTATTGTATATACCTGTGTGTATTTATATTTCAGTATAAAATTTTTAAATCTTAATACTTTCATATTTTTTATCTTTGGTTACTAATAACGGTTCTCAAAAGCAAGCCTGAAAGAATGGATTTTAAACACCAATGGCACAATCTGGATAGAGGAGAAAACGAACAATTTCAATATGATGCAAGGAGAGTACAAGCATAGAGACTTGCATACTGAAAATATATTTGTTTAGACTAAACAACTTCAGTTTAAATATAAAACGTACCCTAACATTTCTTCTACTGAATGCTGATCACATACTTGAGCAAAGCAAACTTTGGTCACTTTACCATACCTTCATCTCTACTATGTAGTATGTATACCAATTAAGGAAGAAACGGGAGACTTCATCAATGTTTCCACAAAATATCAACAAGACCAGAAACCGCACTGTAAAGAGATCGTGTTGTTCCGTAATTTGCATTTACAGAAGACACTAAATCAGCTTTAGATTGTATAACAAATGTTTTTCTCTTGACTCAAGACGGTCAAAAACATTTGCTTTCAAGTGCACACAAACCCCAGCCTCAAACTTCGACTATGTGCTACGCTAAACTGTAGCATGTATCAAAACGTTTTCTTTATCACCATAAGCCCTTATACCAGTGATTCCTAACGTGGGACGCAGGCCCCACTAGGGGGGCAATTTGATTTTTTTAGGGGGGCAATTTGAGAATTTAGGTACATTAATTTATAAAATGAAAAAAAAAAAACAGAAATTCACTGTTAAAAATGATAGAAAAAAATAAATAATTTTTATTTTTTACAGAGACATTTATATACTGTATTTATATAAACATAGAAGGGATGGTGAAAAACCCTTTCATTTATGATTTTTCAACCGGCTTGGGTTTAATTATAACAATGATTATAAAATTTTGCAATATAACAAAAATATAAAATGATCGAAATATTACAGAAAAAGTTGTCATTAAAGTTGTTTTATATTTATGAATATCACATCTCTTATATGTTTTCAAAACCCAATTTTTTAAGTAATACTTTCATATTACTTTTTTTTTTTTTTTTTTTTTAACAATTTCTTAGTGATTTGTCAGTACTTCAACTATCCTTTCCCTCTTTGGTTTCCATGTTCTGTGGAAGCTTGTTTAGCCCAAATTAATGACATTATAGGCTTCCACTACGTGAACAGGAGTTGACTATTTGAATAGGCCTCAAGAATAGAAAGGCTAGATTGGACTTTGCTAAAGAAAATCTAAAAAAGCCAGCACAGTTCTGGAAAAATATTCTTTGGACAGATGAAACCAAGATCAACCTCTACCAGAATGATGGCAAGAAAAAAGTATGGAGAAGGCGTGGAGCAGCTCATTATCTGTAAAACACGGTGGAGTCAGGCAGTGCGATGGCTTGGGCGTGCATGGCTGCCAGTGGCACTGGGACACTAGTGTTTATTGATGATGTGACACAGGACAGAAGCAGCCAAATTAATTCTGAGGTGTTCAGAGACATACTGTCTGCTCAAATCCAGCTAAATACAGTCAAATTGATTCATGATACAGATGGACAATGACCCAAAACATACAGCCAAAGCAACCCAGAAGTTTATTAAAGCAAAGAAGTGGAAAATTCTTGAATGGCCAAGTCAGTCACCTGATATTAACCCAACTGAGCGTGAATTTCACTTGTTGAAGACTAAACTTCAGACAGAAAGGCCCACAAACAAACAGCAACTGAAAGTAAAGCCGCTGCAGTAAAGGCCTGGCAGAGCATTAAAAAGGAGGAAACCCAGCATCTGGTGATGTCCATGAGTTCAAGACTTCAGGCTGTCATTGCCAGCAAAGGGTTTTCAACCAAGTATTAGAAATGAACATTTTATTTCCAGTTAATTTGTCCAATTACTTTTGAGCCCCTGAAATAAAGGGATTGTGTTTAAAAAAATGCTTTAGTTCCCTCACATTTTTATGCAATCTTTTTGTTCAACCCACTGAATTAAAGCTGCAAGTCTGCACTTCAACTTCATCTGAGTTGTTTCATTTAAAATTCATTGTGGTAAAGTACAGAACCAAAATTAGAAAAAAGTTGTCTCTGTCCAAATATTTATGGACCTAACTGTATATGTTACAGTGGGGTGGCATCATGATTTTAGAGAGGCCTAGGTGGGGCATGGCCAAAAAAAGGTTGGGAACCACTGCCTTCTACCTCATTGAAGTCCTAAATGGGATAAAGCAGGAACACAACACTTAATTACACATGTTCTAATAACCTGCACATCATCTCCTTTTGGAAGGATCCAAACTCATCCCAGTTTGGATTCATTTTCTGACAAACTTCCTTTTAGTAAAAAACCTGTTCCTGGTCTTTCTCTCCTTTAACTGGTGAGGAAAAAGACTTTGAAAAGAACTGTTGGATGGAGCACTAAATATTTACATTTAGCTCAATTGAGAGCATTGTATTGATGCTCAAAAACCAAATTAAGAAACTGTGGAGAAAAAAGAGAAAAAAAAAAAACCATGCTCACCAGCTTCTACAGGGGCAAAGTGAAAGCCATCCTTACTGGCTGAATGTACAGTTGCTTCATGGATCCAGACTCATTGGTTTTACTCTAGACTCAAATACGCAGTATTCAGTTTGCTGTTAAATGACATTTCCATTACCAGAATGCACTATTTTTAACTGCACTTAACAGCTTCAGACCCCATGTGTGGTTTCTTGCCATTTTGCTTCCTCATTTACACAAAAATGCCACATGAGGTTGACATTGAACAAAAATGTGTGTGCCCTTAACCCAGGATACCAAGAATCGCACAAAATGAACCGCTTCAAGTTTCCCTTTTTTGTCATAAGCATACCTCAGAAATGCATTAAGCATGTTCTCTGAAACTAAAACCTTTACTGCTCAAAAGTGGATATATTCAGCTTTTTTTGTCCCGATACTCTATAGGTCCCCTTTAACAACCTAAAGAACACACATTACACGTAGTAAATATAGGTAAGAGTAGTGGTGACTGGAAAAAAATCAATTATATTAATGTGATGGCTCGTTTAAATGCAAATTGTCTTTTTTAAAAAATACTTTTTATCTTCTCTAATTCAAATTATGACCATATAACACCAGCACTTCCCCAGCCCTATGCAAAAAAAACAAAACAAAATTAAGCCCAAAGAAAGACCATCACAACAGATTAAGTAGCCATCTCTCTATTATTAAAAAAAAAAAAAAAATCTCGGAAGGAGACGAGACATGATTTTCTCGGAGAGACACTTATACATCCTGCGAGCCGAGTCCACGGCCTGTTTTGCCAGCGAGAACTGAAAGATTCCAAAAACTTTGGTGCGGTATCAAGTCCCGTGAGATGGCGACTTTTAACATGAGATTCTTTCAAGTCACACCCAACTTATAACTATTTTTAAACAAGACCAAGATCTAATTTCAGTCGTGTGAATGCTTTTGTCAGACACACTTCCTTCGCTCTCAGCTCTTATAAATTTTATCAGGACAATAGTTTTATACATTCTAGATGACACGTCAACAACTAAGTGAAGAAGAAAGAGCATGGAGAAACATTCGAAAAAGTTGTTTTATTTATTAGAGAGAAAGAAACGGTATTCACTCACAGGCAGTTATATGTTGCGTTGTCATTATGCAAGTCCAAACACGGAATCAAAATTCAATGTGATCTTGAAGAAAAGTTAATTCCAAATATTGTTTTTACTAAAGTTTTGAAGTAAAAGTGAAAATAATGCATATGTAACAATTCCCATGAATATAACAATCTCTTTAAATTGTATAGGCACTTAACCAAACCCAGGGGTGGGTAAGCGAAGTGAGCTGGGTGCGGAGGCCCCTAGTCTTCATAAAAGCAATGCTAGAATACATGGACTTCAAATTAAGGGCCCTGTCACATATCACAACTTTTCCAAGTACATAGTCTTTGCCAGCTGGAGGCAGTTACATCACACTCTTGTAGCTCCCAGTCATGTAGTCTCACATACTAAGAGACTCAGCCCAACCAGTCTGCGACTCTCCCTGACAAAAACAAGCAGGCCTTGATTTTGTCTTAAGACATATAGGTGGTCTTGTGTTTGCGTTTGCGTTGAGAACCAATGAGCATGTGAGAGAGCTGAGAAAACAATGAGGCACGATGCATGCAGTAAGGGAACAAGGAACACGGGTGTTTTGGACCTCAGGGTCAGGTATCGGATGTCTTGTGTTTTACATACCATGAAAGGATGAAGTGGGGTGGGGTGGGCTGGTCTTGGGAGAGACAGAGAGAGAAACAAAAATTGCAAAGATTGTGGCTGAACTCGGTATACACAGAAAGCTCGTACAACACCATCTAGCACTGGCACTGTGAGGCACTACATTACTGGCTGATAGAAAAAGGGGAGAGGTTGCAATATTTTGGAAATGGGAAACCATGCTGGAAAGTTGTCATGAAGTCATTTAATTTGCAATTCCCATCAATTTGTACATGTGCAATCTGACATTCAAAAGTGAAAAGATCAACAACCCAAGTCTTCAAATACAACATCCCTCCCAACTAGATGGCATGTAACACTGGCTTAAAACAAATTAAAGACTTTTCTCTAAAAAACATGTTCACATAATAACAGTAGGGCTACAAATGATCTAGAATGCTTACCGTGCAAACACCATTAGGATAATGCTCCTTGACGTATGCTCTAAGGGCATCATCGCAAGCATCTCTCCAGGGTCTCAAGTTAGACTCCACATCATAAGACTGAGAGTCACTTGCTTCTTTCCTCAAATGGTCAAATTTGAATGAAAGCTTGTTTCTGGGGTCAAAAAATCTGCCGTGACCAAGATCTCCATGCTCAGTTATCAAGACCTGAAAAAGAAAAAAAAAAACACAAAAAAAAAAAAAACACGAAGTTGAACACAAAAGGGATAATCTAAGAAAGGTCAAGCAATCCACTGTTTCAGTTTCTCCCCCCACCCCCAAACAATAATGCAGCTTCGTGCACTGAATTCAATTCCACCTCTTGAACGAGTTGTTTACATGAAAGTTGCAGTGACTTTGGGGTCATTCCATGGAAGTGTGTCACATGAAATCAATCATATCCTTTACTTTATAGCCCTGTAAAAACCGATGATCACGTACCAATTTTTACTTATTTTGCGATTTCTTCAAAGTTCACAGAAAATGTAAACAAAGTTGTTGTTCATACCACAGTGATGTTCAAGATGATTAAAGCTGCCATATTTTATGCAGGCTAATGGGGAGCGGACTCAAACATACAAACAAACAGAACTTCATATTTTTTGAAAACTGTGCAGCAACAATTTGTTTTTCAAAATCAGGTGAATCTTGATAGAATGACTTTTATAAAATGGTTTATTTTATAAGTTGGTTTTAAAGTTGAATGTCACCATTTATCACATTTATAAAATGATTAAATACAGCACTTAATATGCAGAAATTCGCTATCTACAAAACATTAACTTTACAACACTTTCTGTAGTAAAAACTTCCAATTATACCTAGTTAATTCAAATGTGCTTGGAGAAGGTATGTCATCTACACACTAAATTTCTCAACCTGATCCAGTTGAGAGCACATCTGTTTGATTTAAATGCTGAGCCAAGGATAGCACCACAGAGCCATGTTTAAGCTCCCCTAAGTAAGTTCCAACATTCTCCCTTCATCTCCCATTACCCATTTTTTTACATATGAAGTGCTTTGCCTAGTAATTTCACACTACCTGATCTTCATGTGCTTCAAGTTTCACCGGGGTAAACTGATCCATGTTGTACTGAGCAAATGCACTAGAAGAAAGATTTGGAAGGGGGGACAGGAGAGGGGAGAAAAAAAAATTTAATAGCAACTTAAGAGCCACAATAATATATATTTCTGTAACTGCAAAATGTTAAAAGAAATATGCAAAAGCAATAAAAATGAACATTAGCTACCGTGCACATAAACATATATTTGTAACAGTTGTCTAACTTTCATTTGCTCACTTATGCAACTACAAAGAAACAAGTTGTAGGGTATGTCAAAGAGAAAATAGGGTGCTAGGCCACTGTTCTTGTTCATAGGATCATGGGGGGTAACTACAGTAATATAATTCATTACATTGGAGACAACAAATTATGTGACAAACATGGCTTTGCTGCAAAAAGCTATATAGGAGTTATTGCTAGACACAAATTGGTCGTAGCAGAGATATAATTAAGAAAAACAGAGTTGAACAGAAAAAATTCTCTATAGTATACGTTTTATATTTAAATATAACTATAATATCTATACATATAAAAGGCAAAGCCCTCACTGACTCATTACTAATTCTCCCACTTTCCATATAGGTGGGAAGCTGAAATTTCGCGTGCTCATTCCTTGCAGTGTACTGACAAAAGTTAGATATGTTTGATGTCCTATTGCAACACTCAAGGGGGCGAAATGGGTGTACCCCCTAAACTGTATATATAGATAGGGGAGACCCCTCCTCACTATTTCTGCAACTTCCAATATACGTAGGAAGCCCAAATTTCCCAAGCTCATCCTTTACACTGTACTTACAAATGTTAAGTATGTTTCATTTCGCGCCGTGCCTCGTAACAAACTTTAGAAAATAATGTTTTCTTTTTGTCGGTTCTCACCATTATGCTGTAAGGAACTTTCAGAACTGACCTCTCCTTTTGGCGGTTTCATTCCTTATTTCTGTTAACAGACGATTTATTTCACGTCAGAGACGCACAAGGGCCACCCCTGGTCCCCCTTCCTTTTACAACATGGTTGGCTCCCTGCCTAAAAATGTGCATTTCTCATACATTTACAATCATAAATTAAACTCTTTACAATC
The DNA here is from genome assembly GCA_026402145.1 of Polypterus bichir lapradei. NCBI lineage: Eukaryota > Metazoa > Chordata > Cladistia > Polypteriformes > Polypteridae > Polypterus > Polypterus bichir. The sequence continues at coordinate 8,499,531 of JANRMT010027041.1, read as the reverse complement.
ATCAAATTCACTCTCAATACTAAAATAAGCCTATGACAATTATGTTACGTTATTTTTAAAATGTTTCCTTTTTCATAACTTCTTTAACACAATAATTCTACGCTGTAAAGCGTGGGTATTTTTCTAGTTGGATATAAAAATAATATGCTTACTGAGCAGCCCCCTCCCTGAGAAGATTGTCATTGTTGAGCAGCAACCGCACATCTGAAAGAAAAGGAGAAACATACTGCAATTAGGAACTGTGAGGCAAGAGAGCGCTAAACCGAGTCTGGACATGCTTAAGATATTCTGACTGGCACAGCTGACAGGAAAACAAACCGATAACAAAATAGGAAATCAGGAAAATGTGCATTTAAAAACCACAAAAACTAAAAGCCATTTAAAATAGCATATTGAAAGAATAGGTTTTGTTTTACTATAAAAGAGTTCATTCAAAACTCTTTCCTGGGACAAGATGTTCACCTTAAAGAGCTTGAAACTGGAAAGTATAAACCAGTGGTCTACAATTTTTTTTTTTTTTTTTTTACATTGCTACCCCATTTACAATTAAAACTCCTTTCAAGTAAACGCTCACAATCAGATTTTTCTGGATTCTGTAATATGGCATATAATGCACACAAGGACATGTCTGACCTGTGCCTAGAATGACATACAACTGTAAAGAGGTTTGATCGAGCACTGGCATGTTAAAATTTATAATAAGACCACCTCACCACAAGAGTCAACAAACATGACATCCCCATTATGTTCCTGAAGGATGTCAAACACTTTTAAAAATGAATCAAATTAAATGAACGTCACCTCCATCACCAACATTATATATGCACAGAACAAGAACACGGAGAGAAGAGAGAGAGAAAAACAAAATTAACTTAAAAGTACCCATTTGTGCTGAAAGATAGAAATAGCAGTATTGAAACAAGGGGGAAAACTGAAGATAGCCACAAATAAAAGCTTTTTTATTTCAGAGTTGTGTGTGTATATATTATATTATATACACACAGGTAGTCCCCAAGGTACGGACATCCGACTTACGAATGGGACTGCAGCTGCGACGCATGTGCCTCAGTAACTGCTGCTCCGTCATGTTCGGCCTGGGAACGCTGCAAGCGGTGGCTGGACAGAGGCTGGAGGGGGGTGATTTCACTGCTCGCGCAGTGTAGTGTCCCTGGGGTGGCTCCTGGTGGCAAGCAGTGACCTGTGGTCCATAGCTATCGCTCATGTGCAGGACGGAGGTTTGATGGGGCGGTTCCAAGCCTGCCAACCACGCTGCCGCAGCTACAGCTCCTGATTGGATGCTGGCTGGATGGAGCGATTTGGGGGTGGGTGGGTTGTATGTTCGTTTCACTGCCCGCCCACCACACACGGCTTCCCCGTTCGTTCTCGGTGGGTGGCTGGTAATGCTGCAAGCGGTGACCTGGTTGTGGCTGAATGGAGGCCATTGGGGGTGAACGGGGTGGCAGGGCATTGTAGCATTGTAGTGTGCCTTGGGAGGCTGCCAGTTGAATGCGGGTGGTGGTGGGTGATTCAGTACCCGCCTTTGGCCAAACCGTGTTCATTCTCGGTGGGCAGATGCTGCAGGTAGCATACTGTAGTGGAGGTGACTGTGCGGCGGGCGGGTGGTGAACCGACCCCATTCGTTCTCAATAGCAAGCCTGCTTGTACTGTTACGCACATAGCAGTTGTCAGTACATCAGACGTGCTGACCAGGGGTGCCTTCCTGCTGTGATAGCGTGTACAGTGCTGTGCAGAAAAGCTCATCTTAACCTTTTGTCTTCACCCTTCAAGAATGTCTCTAAAACACAAATCTGATGGAAGTGCTGGTGATACAGTAAAGAAGAGAAAAACCATCGCCATTGAAAATAAAGTAGAAATAATTAAAAGGTCAGAGAGAGGTAAAACTCCATCATTCATTGGCAGAGCACTCGGTTACAGTCGGTCAACAATAGCATTTATTAAAATAATGGACCTGTTCGAACTTGCATACAAATTCAACTTAAGTACAAACCTACAGTTCCTATCTCGTACATAACCCAGGGACTTACTGTATGTGTGTGTATTATTTATATATGGAATGACCTCAGCTCCAGTTTTAACATTTAATCGTTTAAATGATTAACCATAAAGTGACATTCTTTCTAAACGATATCACACTTTTAAGGTGAATATAATCAAATATATGCATTAACCAAATATACCGTTTAGTGATTTGATTTAAAAAACAGCCAATTCACAAAAGCTAAAACTGAGGTAACAAGGGTGTTTTTTTTTTTGGCTTAATTAAAAAAAAAAAAATAAAATGTACTGCTGTTTCTTTTATTACTAGTTTCAGACAAAACTGTCAAGAGAATAGCAAAGCTATTGTGAGTCCCAACAGAACTGTTGTAAGTGCAAGTCTAAGTCCTCTTTGTGAGTGTCTGGCCATTTGGACATATGGAACAGGTGGCCTGCTCTTTTGGACGCCTCAGGCACCTGGCATCCCAGAATTTTGACTACAAGCTGTGTTACCCAGCTTTGCCCAGGAAATTTCTGTAAGATAACAGGCCTCAGTTATAATGGCATCATTTACACAGATGTATCAGTAGTACTTTTCTATATACAATATTTATAGTACTTTTTTTTTTTAACCAAAGGCTAAAATTATTGTCAGGCTGTGTGGTGTAGTGGTCAAGGCTTTGGACAGCAAACCCTGAGGTTGTAGGTTCAAATCTCGTTACTGAAACTGTGTGACCATGAACACATCACTTCCCTGCTTGTGTTCCTTTTGCAATTGTATCTCCCATGTTGTAGTTGCCTTGGACAAATACATCAGTCAAATAATAAGTAGTAATAATAATATTACTATGTCACTAGAGCTACTTACTCCTGAAAATGCTACACGCAGTCATACGAGTGAAACATCAGTCTTGGATCCGAGGACGCCATTTCCGCTTCTGTTTTTCTCTCCATGCATTCCTGCTTTTGGAAAAGCAACACCACTGCTCTCAGCCTCAGCATCTGGCACGAGCTTTCGAGTTTTATCGCGCTTCTTAACAGTTGAGCTTCACTAAATTTTTCTTACTTAAATTTCACATGTTAAACATGATTATGTCTGCTTCCCTGTCCAGGTCATAGTCAACCCTATTATCTAGTGCTGCTGTCAAGTGTTCCTGCGGCAACCGACAGTTGCATAAAGCCCCCCTGTAACATAATATTAATAAATATCTCTCTATTATATAAAAAAATCTTGGGTCGAAGTATGACCTTCTCGGAAAGAAACTTGACGTCCCGCAAGAACAACCAATTTAAAACAAGATCACGGACATCTAACCTCTCAGTTGTTGGAATGCTTTTGGCAGGCACACTTCAGCTCTTAAAAGTGCTCTCAGCTCTTAAAAATTTGATACATTCTAGATGGCACATCGAAGAAGAAAGAGCAGTGAGTTGAAGAGACCCAAAAGTGTTGGAGAGAAAAGAAGGCAAAAAAGAACAATAATCTATGTGCAAATTCTGAAAATAAGGAAGGTAATAATCAGCACAGACCAAGTGGAATTGGAAGCCTCATAGGTCCAATTGGGGTCAGAAATAAAAGACTTCATAAAGACGTTCAAAAACATTGGCGCAATACACATGCAGAGCAAGTTAAAGAATATGAAAGGAGTAACATTCAAAAGTATCAAAAAAGAAAAAGTAAAGATCGCATTAGCAAAAACAAACGAAAATTATTACGGAACATTAATAAAATTATTATTTACGGAACAGTAAAGGGAAATCAAATATATGGACCTAGGTGATATGACAGAAGTATGTAGATATTGCTCGGCTTTAAAGTTTAAGTCGGAGACTTGCAGATCGTCCAATTCGTGTTGCCATCAGGGAAAAGTAGTGTTACCTCCCAATGAAGCAGCGTATCCACGAGAATTAAAAGATTTGTTGTTTGGTGAAAGTGAAATCCACAAACACTACAGGCAAAATATTCAAGTCTATAATAATCTTTACGCGTTCGCATCATTCAATGCTCAAAATGTAGATTTACACAATAATGGACTATACACTATGAGAATCTGTGGTCCTGCAACAATTAAATTTACGACAAGTTTAATTTCGAAGAAACCACAATTCGGTCAATGTATATTTATGATCACGGAGAAGTGATGCAACATAGCATTGAAAGAATATGTAACAATTCATATGAAAATAATCTCTTTGAATTATATATCCAGTTAACCAAACATGGGGGTGAGCGAGCGGAGCCCCCTAGTCAACCAAAAAAAAAAAAAAAAAAAATGTTCGCTAATGCCAACAACTTTCAATCAAATCAAATATTTTGGGATATTTAGGTTTTCTATTCCAGGATGAGTTTTTACCCCTAAATATTGTACATCAAAAAGTAATTTCTTAGTGGATACCTTACTGGCCTAGTAGTACAAACCAAAACAAAAATTTCAGCTTTTAAACTAAAAGGGAAATCATGTTTTGACGAGTGAGTGAGCGAATGAGTCAGTCAGTCAGTCAACTTTGCATTATATACACTCACCGGCCACTTTATTAGGTACACCTTTTCCAATGCTTGTTAACACAAATATCTAATCAGCCAATCATATGGCAGCAGCTCAATTCATTTAGGCATGTAGACATTGGCAAGACGACCTCCTGAAGTTCAAACCAAGCATCCGAATGGAAAAGAAAGGGGATTGAAGTGACTTTGAATGTGGCATGGTTGTTGATGCCAGATGGGCTGGTCGGAGTATTTCAGAAACTGCTGGTCTACTGGGATTTTCATGCACAACTAGCTCTAGGGTTTACAGAGAATGGTTCAAAAAAGGGAAAATATCCAGTGAGTGGCAGTTCTCTGGGCAAAAATGCCTTTTTGATGCCAGACTGCTTTGAGCTGATAAAAAGGCAACAGTAGGGCTGTAGAGTCGGACACAATTTTGGGTACCTGGAGTCGTGGTTGGAGTCGGCAAAAACGTACCGACTCCGACTCCTAATAAATTTAAATTGTAATTAAAAAAATATATATATACATCAAGTTCAAATGTCCCATTTCACAAACAGTAGTCATAATTAAGTACTTCTCTGATGTAAGAATAAAGCCCAGTGCATAGTTGTGTTACTACTAGTGTGAAGTTCAGCTGAGCTATTATATAACCGGACATTCACATATTGTAATCTGGATTATGATACATTACAAAAAGTGTTTTCATTTTATTTCAGATATAATGTGTTTAACAAGTTAATTTGAGTGTAAAGAACTGTAATACTGTAGGTGGAGGTGTGTGCTATGGCCTGATGTGTGTTCAGGGGTTCTTGTCTTTTGTTTAAACTGGCCAATACGATCGAGAGTCAACTTCCTAGCCAGTAGTTCTGTGGTTAAATGACGTGCATGTTGCCTTCCTTCGATCAACATGAAAATACATTAGCATATTAAATACAGAGGAGTTGGAGTCAGAAGTACTGGAAACTAAGGATTTATCTACCGACTCCACAGCCCTGGGCAACAGCAACCGAAAGAACCACTTGTTATAACCTAAATATGCAGAAGAGCATCTCTGAACTCAGAACACATCAAACCTTCAAGCAGGTGGGCTGCAGCAGCAGGAGACCACACATGGTGACTGAGACTACAATTCGCACAGGCTCACCAAAACTGGACAACAGAAGATTGGGAAAACATTGCCTGGTCTGATGAGTCTCGATTTCTGCCGTGACATTCGCATGTCATGGCTGCGGCACATAGACGGTCATTTCCAGAGGCTGGGACTGGACCATGGGTCTGCCTGGGGGGTTGCCAACCAGGATCCCAAGCTGTTTCGTCGTGTGGTGGATGTGGCAGTGCATGCTCCCCAACTTGACCTGACCCAATTCACAAGGTAAAGTCAGAATTTGGCATCAACAATATGAAAGCATGAATCCATCCTGCCCTTGTATCAAAGGTTCAGCATGGTTATGGTGGTGTTATGGTGTGGGAGATATTTTCTTGGCACACTTTGTGCCCCTTAGAACCAACTGAACATCATTTAAATGCCACAGCCTACCAGAGTATTGTTGCTGACCATGTCCATCCCTTTAAAACCACGGTGTCCCCATCTTTTGAGGGCTCCTTCTAGCAGGATAAATACCATGTCACAAAGCTCAAATCATCACTGGTTTCTTGAATATGACAATGAGTTCATTGTACTCCAATGGCCTCCACAGTCACCAGGTGTAAATTCAACAGAGCACCTTAAGGATGTGGTGGAAAAGGAGATTTCAAATTATGGACGTGCAGTCTACAAATCTGCAGCAACTGTGTGATGCTATCGTGCCATTATGGGCCAAAATCCCTAAGAAATGTTTCCAGCACTTTGTTGAATCTATGCGACAAAGAATTATGGCAGTTCTGAAGGAAAAAGGGGTACCAACCTGGTACTAGCACGGTGTACATAATAAAATGGCCGGTGAGTGCAAATTCAAAGAATGTAAAAAGCTCATTACTTACTTAATTCACACTTAATGAGAGAACACAAAACCTGACTTGCCATCCAATCTAACGCAGCTTAAGAGGATCTACCAGAAAGAATGGCATAAACTGCCCAAACACAGGCGTGTGAAGCTTGTAGAGACTTACCTTGAGGAAACTCAAAGCTGGAATTGCTGCCAAAGGGGCTTATACAAAAGACTGAATGAAGGGGCTGAATACCTCAATGAATGACAGATTTCAGTTTTTGATTTTTTAAAAACTTGCAAGCCTTATGAAAACATGTTTTCACTTTGTCATTATAGGTACTATACTTAAACAAAATGATAATTTTAGTCTAGTGTAAAACATGATAAATGCATCAAAAAAACTCTGAAGAAAACAAAAAGGTGTACATCCTCATAAAATGTAAATATGGAGACTTTTGTCATAGGTTGAATAATAAGAAAAATGTATATCTTCAAGTGACTCACTATCAGTGTTGTGTTTGTAAATGTTTAAAAGGAAAAAACATCATAGCTCACTCTATGCAAATGAAGGTTTAACATTCTATTGCACAATAAAAATGAAAATAGAAGCACATATTTACAATTTGGATTTACAGCTTTAAATGTTCTACGCTGGGTCATTTTAATGGACTTGCAATATGATAAGTACAGTAATCCCTCCTCCATCGCGGGGGTTGCGTTCCAGACCCCCCCGCGATAGGTGAAAATCCGCGAAGTAGAAACCATATGTTTGTATGGTTATTTTTATATATTTTAAGCCCTTATAAACTCTCCCACACTGTTAACATTATTAGAGCCCTCTAGACATGAAATAACACCCTTTAGTCAAAAGTTTAAACTGTGCTCCATGACAAGACAGAGATGACAGTTCTTTCTCACAATTAAAAGAATGCAAATATATCTTTTCTTCAAATGAGTCTCTGCATCAAGAGCAGAGAATTTAAGAGAGAGCGCGCGCTCGCAAAGAAAAGCAAACAATCAAAAAATCAATACGTGTGCTTTTAAGTAAAGCGGCATTTTTCAGAGGAGCGTCAGTATCTTCTAAGCAAACAGCCTCTGTTGAAACAGCCCCTCTGCTCAAATCTCCTCCGTCAGGCGCAGAGAACGTCAGAGAGAGAGCGCGAGATTAAAGCAAACAATCAAAAAATCAATACGTGTGCTTTTAAATATGCCGAGCACCGCAATAAAGCGGCATTTTTTAGAGGAGCGTCAGTATCTTTTAAGCAAACAGCTTCTGTGCAAACAGCACCTCTGCTCACACTCCCTCCGTCAGGCGCAGAGAATGTCAGAGAGGGTGAGACAGAGGCAGAGACAAGCAAACAATCAAACACCGCGCGGGATGCATATCTTATAGCATTGAGGAGTTTTAGGTAATATGTAATACATGCTCTGATTGGGTAGCTTCTAAGCCATCTGCCAATAGCGTCCCTTGTATGAAATCAACTGGGCAAACAAACTGAGGAAGCATGTACCATAAATTAAAAGACCCATTGTCCGCAGAAATCCGCGAACCAGCGAAAAATCCGTGATATATATTTAGATATGCTTACATTTAAAATCCGCGATAGAGTGAAGCCGTGAAAGTCGAAGCGCGATATAGTGAGGGATTACTGTATTTACACAACCAAGGGAAAGCATGTTAGTTAGCTGTGATAGACGACCAGGGTCTTCACGCCGAACTGGAATCGTCCTTGTATAAACCAAAGTCATCCAGACGATCTGGATTTGCATAATTAGATCTGGACCACACTGTATAGTGTTGTTTATCCTTTGAGATGCTGCTATAAATTACCTCAAGGTAAGGAAAGAGAAAGTAACATTTGAAATCAAAACACCACATCCTGGAAAAAGTCCAAATATCTTTTAAAGCTGCCATCTCCAGGTTGATGTTTCCAGCTTCACAAAAATACTGGAACCCCCCCCCCCCCCCCGAAATTCAATAATCTGCATTTTGTCATGAAAAAAAAGTAGACAACCACAAATCCATACACAGTTATTAAATACTACCCAAATGTAGATGTTGATAAATTTATACTTCAAAGACAAGATACAGTGCACACTGCTCAGTTCTACTTTCTATCATTAACAGAATGGAAAAAAAGTTTTAAACATACCATTGAAGACTTCGTTAAATTCTCCCGGTGGTGAATAAGTTATGAAATTGGCAGCGATGCGCACCTGTAGATGAGAGAGAAAAAAAACCAAACAGTATTTAGAAAAAATTTGTTTTAGAACATCAGGTTTAGAACAAATTGAACAATTACATGAATGAAACGACAATGTGAATCGGTCATTAGATGTTGAGACAGATAGTAAAACTGACGGCACTGTAAGCCTGAACTTCTGTAAAATGCCTAGGGAATTCACCATGGTGCAAGTTAGTGTGTGGCAAAAAGTTAAAATAACCGGGATCAAGAAGAGGGACAAGAAAGACGTTAGTTGTACAGATCAGGCAGTGACATTCTACCCTCTCGTGTGCCAAGCAACGGAAAATTGATAAGAAAAGTGCGCAAACAACCATGCTGCTACTGCCGCCATTGTGACGCTGGGCTGTGTGTTGGTGACTCTCTTAAAACATATCACATGAAGGACATGTACTAAATCTGCATCAGTGCACTAGACAGATCTTTCCCACTGTATTTTGCTGATATTCTGGTAGTTACATGTTTCCATTACTGTAATATAGCGGGTCCGTGGCTTCAAAAGAATGGTCAGTGTTAAAATAATCCAAATAGCCCTGTCAGTCTCAGTGGGCGCAATTGCACAACCGCGGGGAGTTAATGAGGTTATTGGGGCAAGTCACTCCTCCATGCGAGAGGGTGTGATCATTCTCAATTGCTTCATCGGCTTTCTGTGGTACGTGATTAAGACGCTGCCGGCACAGAGAAAGAAAAAAAGACAGAGGAGGTTAGAAGGGGAAGAATAAGAAGCTGGAGGCTGACAGCTGGTGAGCGAGCAAGAGCAGGCTCATTAGAAAGCAGACAGCTGGGAGTAGAGCCCCTGAGGTGGAGTGTGTTGCCGACACTCAGCAGAGGAGCAGTTGGAAGCGGTCGCTCCAGCTGAGCAGTCCCGAGAAGCTGGAGTGACCGGTAGTGAGGGCGACTCGGCGCAGAAGGTAGCGGGAGTCAGGGAGGCTGATCCCTAGTGTAAGCGCCCTGGCCGTTGGGGGAACCCGAGTTTCGGTCCGGCAGGAACTGCACATAGCCAGGGGATGGAAGGCTACTGGGCCAGGATGGAAGGTCAGCTGCACTTGCGGTGACAGACCGACTCCCCTGTTGCAAGGCCCGTATGGGATGAGCAGGGGAGCCACCAGTTACAAGGACAAGGCACCAGATTTTTCTGAAAGGACAGCTTCCTGGCTTTGTTTTAACCTCGTTATAAAAGTTTTTTTTTTTTTTTTTTTTTTTTAAACCTCCACTTTTCACACCCGCTTTATGGATTATTTAGTTGTTACTGTTTTTAATAAAAACACTTTTGCACTTTGCACCTTCCCCTTGCTTCATTTGGTGACCTCATTGTCCAGCTCATTTGGTTACATTATCGATGGTGTTGGGTTCGAGAGGCTCCCTGAAGAGAAGTGGGAGCCATGGAGCAGGACCCACATTGTCACAGTTGCATGTAATGCCATTTTTTTATTGTTGAAAAAAATTCAAGGTTTTTAACTCATTTTTTCCAGGGGAGTAAACATAGTGCTAAGGAGGCTACCGCCCTGGACAGCAAAGACTGCAATAAGATGACCCAGTCTTGTTCTTAAAGAATTCATCTGCAGCAACTACTTTGATCAATGACATGTACAAACTTTTTACTGCTGGATAACATACTAATTTTGGTGACATTTTTCTTTGTGAAATATGTATATGGAATTTAAAAGGTTCGGCCTAAATAAATTTCAGTATTTCTGTAGCAGCAAATGATGCTGAGCTATAGAAAATACGCCAGGCATGAAGTTACCCTTATTGACCATAAATGTTCAAGAAATGTCCACTACTATTACTTGCGACTTGCAATACGTCTCTGTGACAAATCAGCTTACCTGATGTACCCCTGTTTCTATACGACGTGTTCTGTTATACTTCTAGTTTCTAAAATCTCAATGGGGTTTTGCCTGTTAAAAAAAAAAAAAAAAAAAAAAAAAAAACTCCAGTCTAATTTGAGACTACAGGTAGCCTTCTCCAGCTCTGTTATTTTTAGCAAGTGCCTTGTTGAGGTCACTGCACAGAGCTCAGTGACATTTAGAGTGCATCAGCCTGAGCGGTACTACCAACCTGACAGGGACGTAAACCTCTTAACAGGATTACATAATCAAAGATTTGGAGGAGGAGGAAAAAAAAAAAAAGTGTCTCTGCATTTGTGTCATTTACTCTACTGCCAAGACATTTACAGACCACCTACAGTGGTAGCCTTTTGGAAACATGCTGTTATATGTGGTTCAAAAGCTCTCACTTTCTTTTTCTTTGTTCTCCAATGCGAGTGCTGTACGTTTTGAACGAATCACACTCATATGACCTGGGTTTGCTTCCTGGGTATTCCCTGCGTGGAATTTGCATGTTCTCCCCGTGTCTGCGTGGGCTTCCTCCCACAGTTCAAAGACACGCAGGTTAGGTGCATTGGCGATCCTAAATTGTTCCTAGTGTGTGCTTGGTGTGTGTGTGTGTGTGCCCTGCGGTGGGCTGGCGCCCTGCCTGGGGTTTGTTCCTGCCTTGCGCCCTGAGTTGGCTGGGATTGGCTCCAGCAGACCTCTGTGACCCTGTGTCAGGATATAGCGGGTGGGACAATGACTGACTGACACTGGTATGTATAGTCAAAGTACTTCTATATTTTGTTTTTCATAAAAGTACACTTTACTTAAACTTTTCTGATTAATGAAAAGTTATAGGACCCAACCCTTCAACACCAACACCATTTATTAAACTCCCTGCAAACAGAATACAACTAAATTCTACTAAGATTTTGCAACACAGATTGGGCTGTATAGGAAAGGGTGCCTAACTGCATGTTTTGCTCATCCAATACAAGACACAAGCAACTACTTCACTCTACTCCTGACCTGTCTGTGGGGTCATCACCAATTTTAAACCTTAGAAGGGAGGAACTCTCTTCTGGGCTTTTCTTAGTAAGAAGAACTGCCAATGTAAGCAGGCAATGCATCTATCACTTGCATGGCAGGAACATCAAGGTTTCGAATGACAACCTTTCACTGACAACTGGGGCAGAGCATGTCCAGGGAGATGTTGAATCATGTATGGCACAAAGAAAAATAAAAGAAAAGCTTAACACTGGCAGAAGGAAAAATGACAAACTTTGAAAATAACTGAACCTGTATGCTACACATCTAGCCTTTAATTAAAGCTTTAATCTAGCCTTCATGTTCTCAGATCCTCAAATGAGTATCTCCTTAGAATTCCAAGAACAAAACTTAAAAGAAGTGGTGAGGCGGGCGGCCTTCTGCTGCTATGCACCTAAAATCTGGAATAGCCTGCCAATAGGAATTCGCCAGGCTAATACGGTAGAGCACTTTAAAACACTGCTGAAAACACATTACTTTAACATGGCCTTTTTATAACTTCAATTTAACTTAATTTAACTTAATCCTGATACTCTGTATGTTCATTTTCCTCATAATAACTATTCATGGTGGCTCTAAAATCCGTACTGACCCCTACTCTCTCTTCTGTTTCTTTTTCCGGTTTCTTTGTGGTGGTGGCCTGCGCCACCTCCACCTACTCAAAGCTCTTTTATTTTTCTATTCTTTATTATATAAATTACTTTGAGCTACTGTTTGTATGAAAATGTGCTATACAAATAAATGTTGTTGTTGTTGTTAACTGGGCAAATAAAGAATTGTAATCATGCTGATTTTATAATACAAAGAAATACAGCAGCAGATGGTACAAAAGGAACCGAATAGGCTCCAACCTATACAACAGGACTTGACCACTGCCTTAATTCCACCCATTCATCAAATCCGGCCACTTTCTGAACCCATATTTTACATTACAAGGCTGTTCATGTTCTCAGCATTGGATGCACCATAGGGCATGACATGTACAGTGGTGTGAAAAACTATTTGCCCCCTTCCTGATTTCTTATTCTTTTGCATGTTTGTCACACAAAATGTTTCTGATCATCAAACACATGTAACCATTAGTCAAATATAACACAAGTAAACACAAAATGCAGTTTTTAAATGATGGTTTTTATTATTTAGGGAGAAAAAAAAATCCAAACCTACATGGCCCTGTGTGAAAAAGTAATTGCCCCCTTGTTAAAAAATAACCTAACTGTGGTGTATCACACCTGAGTTCAATTTCCGTAGCCACCCCCAGGCCTGATTACTGCCACACCTGTTTCAATCAAGAAATCACTTAAATAGGAGCTGCCTGACACAGAGAAGTAGACCAAAAGCACCTCAAAAGCTAGACATCATGCCAAGATCCAAAGAAATTCAGGAACAAACGAGAACAGAAGTAATTGAGATCTATCAGTCTGCTAAAGGTTATAAAGCCATTTCTAAAGCTTTGGGACTCCAGCGAACCACAGTGAGAGCCATTATCCGCAAATGGCAAAAACATGGAACAGTGGTGAACCTTCCCAGGAGTGGCCGGCCGACCAAAATTACCCCAAGAGCGCAGAGACGACTCATCCGAGAGGTCATAAAAGACCCCAGGACAACGTCTAAAGAACTGCAGGCCTCACTTGCCTCAATTAAGGTCAGTGTTCACGACTCCACCATAAGAGAGAGACTGGGCAAAAACGGCCTGCATGGCAGATTTCCAAGATGCAAACCACTGTTAAGCAAAAAGAACATTAGGGCTCGTCTCAATTTTGCTAAGAAACATCTCAATGATTGCCAAGACTTTTGGGAAAATACCTTGTGGACTGA
>JANRMT010027041.1:8466836-8486191 GCA_026402145.1 Polypterus bichir lapradei | reverse complement strand
GTGCTGCAACAGGACAATGACCCAAAACACACCAGCAAATCCACCTCTGAATGGCTGAAGAAAAACAAAATGAAGACTTTGGAGTGGCCTAGTCAAAGTCCTGACCTGAATCCAATTGAGATGCTATGGCATGACCTTAAAAAGGCGCTTCATGCTAGAAAACCCTCAAATAAAGCTGAATTACAACAATTCTGCAAAGATGAGTGGGCCAAAATTCCTCCAGAGCGCTGTAAAAGACTCATTGCAAGTTATCGCAAACGCTTGATTGCAGTTATTGCTGCTAAGGGTGGCCCAACCAGTTATTAGGTTCAGGGGGCAATTACTTTTTCACACAGGGCCATGTAGGTTTGGATTTTTTTTTCTCCCTAAATAATAAAAACCATCATTTAAAAACTACATTTTGTGTTTACTTGTGTTATATTTGACTAATGGTTAAATGTGTTTGATGATCAGAAACATTGTGTGACAAACATGCAAAAGAATCAAAAATCAGGAAGGGGGCAAATAGTTTTTCACACCACTGTAGGTAAAGCAAAAATCTATTACTGAACAGATTAATTCCTACTGGGCCTAGGGCTGTTGTGATCATAAAATTTTAATTGACGATTAACATTATGTCATACAAATAATTTCAATTATTGATTTAATTGTCTCTTTCTGTTCATTGTATTCCACCATTACAGAGTAACCTTAATAATAGTTTAATGACAGACTAAAGCTCTCATCTCACAGACATACTTCACCTTGGAGAAAGGATTCAGGCACGGCTACAACAAAAATATACTTGTAACAATTGCATGCATTACATTTGCCGAAAGCATTTCACTATCTGCTACAATTTCTCAGCCAACAACAAAATCGACCACAAATTCAAAGATCATCAATAATAATAGTTATTACACCAATACAAGGTTTCCCAAACAAGAACTGCCATGTAATAAGGATTAAAAAAAATTCTATAAAGCACTGTGAAAAAGTATTTGCCCCTTCCTGATTTCTTATTTTTTTTTGCGGGTTTGTCACACTTAAATGTTTCAGATCATCAAACAAATGTAAATATTACAACTCTATATGTAGGTTTGGATAGTTTTTTTTCCTTAATAAATAAAATCATCACTTAAAAACCGCATTTTGTGTTTACTTGGGTTATCTTTTTCTATATAATATTGAAATTTTATATATATTAATATATAATTGTAGCTATTAATCCAGAGGAAGAAAATTAATCATATATCTTATAATATCAATATAATAAAAAACTGTTATCACCAACACCTCCAAAACTCCACCTTATCGCTCAACGTCCACCAACCCTCCCTTCCCTATTTGCTATATATTGCCTTGGATTCCTGTAAGTATAATCATGTTTCTCAGAGAATGATTCCTGGCAGTAATCAAAAGCTTAGGAATAAAAAACTGTTTTAAGATACATGATTCATGCTCTCCCTTTGTGGATTTTCAGCTACAAATACGCAAACCGTATCACAGACCTTTGCTTTAGTATACAAATATATGGAAAATCACTCAAAGAACCAGGCAGGAGGAGGCTTGTTAATGCATCTTCAACTTCTCTTCACAAAGGAGCAACCTGTTACAGCAGTCTACTAAGGGACAGTTCCCCTAAGCAGGAGTGCCACAGAATGGTCCCAGAGCAAAGTTTCAGTCGCATATTTCTAAACAGTTGAATTTATATATCAGTGCTGAATTATTGCCTACACACCATCTAACATTTACTCCGATTGGTCCATTACATACATACATATGTACATAGCACTGAAACTGCTTTACTTAAGGTAACCAATGACTTGCTTATAACTACAGATTCCAGGACGGCCACTATTCTAGTTCCCCTTGACTTAAGCGCAGCATTTGATACAGTTACCCATGACATTTTACTGTCCTGACTCTCAGCTATTGGTATTTCTGGTGCTGCTCCGTCTTGGTTCACATCATACCTCAGTGATCGCCAGTATTACGTCTTCATTAGGGAACACAAATCTGCCACTACTTCACTCACACAAGGTATCCCTGAAGGGTCAGTGCTAGGTCCAATTCTCTTTAACATCTATTTGCTCCCATTAGGTGAGATTATTCGTTGGTATGGTCTAAGCTTCCACTGCTATGCCAATGACACACAACTTAATATTTAAGTGTTGATGCAACTGCAACATCTTCACCTGCTGCACTGACTGATTGCATTTTCAACTTTTGAACTGTGCTTTTCAACAACCCTTTTTTCATTGCTGAAAGTTGAATTTTAGCAGTGAAAGTAAACAGCTGGCATAAACAAGATCCACTGCTGGCTAACTGGCAGGAGGTAACCCATCAACACATCATTTACGAAATTTTGTAATAGGGGCTAATTCAGAACTACAGGGTGCTAACTCTGGAAAGACTAAGTCGTAGGGTCTTGGAAGAAAAGAATTCGAGTACTCCCAAAAAAGGCTGCTGGATCTATGAAGCAACAGTGCTAACCACTGCAAACCTGACACATTAGTAACAACTGCTGCAATATTAATGTATATCCAAAATTAAAAAAAAAAAAAAAAATTCAGCAGCAAGCAACCCCTGCTGAATGAAAATGTCTGAAACTTCAACTGATATAAAATCAGCACTGACAATACAAAATTACTGTTAACTAATAAAATTAGGATCATTAGCTCCGACAAGGTAAAACAATATATATTTTTTTTTAAACTACCCATTTATTTGTGCTTACTGCTGAAGTTAAATGACAAATGCACATATACAAGAACCATCATGAGAAACACCAGGGGATGCGTCAGTTGAGTTGATGCGTAGGTTTAGGCCTGAATCTGACTGTGTGGTGGGGTGACTCCCGTGCAGAGGCAAGTGATTTGAAATGTCAGATCTGTTACATCTTGTCTGAGGTTGGAGTTCAATGATATCCTCACCATGTCTTGTGTATCTGGTCACTTTTCTAAGTAGGCAGCAGTTATTATGAAATAAGTGATGGTGTCTTGCTTACAGTCTAAACTGGTGTGACTGGGACTCAAACTAGTACTGTTACTTTTAAATGCTGGGTATCAAAAATGTTTATATGATATAAGCTTACACTTCCAAGTAATCTGATGGTAGAAGGAAAGGTAATAGGGTTATACAATGTACTTCATACTTCACTGTGTGGCTTTGTGTTAGGAATAACATCATTATCTGCTGAAGCATTCATTTGATTCTTGGTCAATAGAAGGTGGCAATTGGATACGTGAGAAATTCTGCTTTTATACTCAAATCCTGGGTAAAAACTAAGATGAAGCCAAACTTCTTCCAGCATACAGATGGGAATGACATTTGCTATCTTAACTCAGCTGTTCTCATTGATCACATACTCCGATTTTACAAAGATAAGTCCATCCATCTTTGTGCAGCTTATGAGGTCAGAGCTGAATGGAAACTTCAAACAACAACCTGTAGGAACTTTACTGCCTACAAGGAAGGCTCATTGGAAACAGACAATGCCTTCATTTTCAAACAGATTTTCTCGAGCCTAAACTAACAGCGGTACTTACAATGCAGAAAGCCAACTATGCACTCTGTTTCAAAGCAACTCTCAAAGTACTGTATGTTCACACATAGGAGATGCTGAAATTCACTAAGTAATACACAAATAGCAATGTTTGGCTTTCTACACCTGTCAAGTATCAAATCTTGATGGTTGCTTTCAATTTTTTTTAAAAACCAACAGTATTTTTTTTCCCCCCAGAGGGTTTAGAGCAGGGGTCTCCAGCCTCCCTCCCCCCAAAGAGAGCTACTTTTACAAAATGAAAATGGCTGAGAGCTACTCCTGTTTTCTAACATTTATTCTCATGGCTTATTTCAACTCAAACAAACTGAATTAGCTTGTTTTTCCTTGAACATTAACAAATTGTTGGTGTCCACATCTCACATGTTGCATTAAAACATCACAAAAAATATTGAGTTCACCTGCAAGCTCATTTTGTAGGTCTGTATGCATTTTCTCACACTATTGAATTAAAACATGAATGCTGTCAAAACAAAACAATGCAATTCCAAATCCACAGATCTGACTTATTTGTCATTTTGTTCCATGTCACTGTGTCACTTTATTCACATGTGTGATGTGTTTTTTTTAGTTAGTCAGATGACTGGCACTGCCGTGTCTGGTGGAGTGTAGCCCCCTGAGGTTCACTCTTACGGAGTCATTTAAATGTTCGTCTGTCAGTCGTGTTCTGAACTTTGATTTCATGACATTCATGTCAGACTCACAGAGGTATGGAGACCAAAACAAAGCAGACATTTTCAGAGCTGCTTGGTGAAGATTCTTATAGTTATCTGGCTCTAAGCAGCTCCAGAAATGTGGAGAATTCTGTTGAGACTTTAACTGCACATTAGTTTGAAGGTTTAATAATATAAATAATCCAATGTCTGTCTGTCTGTCTGTCCACTTTAAACGAGAGAACTACTTCACAGATTTAGATCGGGTTGTTTTCTTTAATTTGCTTAAACATTCCGGTTGATTTTGCGACTTCTCTCATTTCACTACGTATCAGAGTTTGCTTGGCGTACCGATTTACGGACGCAGCAACGGGCCGAGGGGAGGGGCCTTCCTCACTCACTCGCCAGCTTTGGGGCGTGGTCCTTAATTCCGTTTAGCTAGTGAACGAGAGGACAACTGAATTCAACTTTGTTTTATATTTAAAATAAAGTGTTACTTAGGTCTTGATGAGTTTGAGTCCAGATATTCTCTTAAGTGTATGCCACACTGAAAAGATAGATTGCAATTCAGATTGTGGATCGTGATTTTTTGTTAAAAGGATCGTGATAGGATTTTTTGGAAAGATCGCCCACCCCTAATTTGACTAATCAATTTTTCAAATTTATGTAGGATTCATTAACCCTTTGGCGAGCTACTTAAGGGGTGGCGAGCTACCGGTAGCTCGCGAGTGATGTGTTGGAGACCCCCGGTTTACAGCTTATCTGATACAGAATCAGATGCAATTGGTGAATTTTTGTAGGAACATGCTCCTGAAGTACCACTAATAAAGTAGATAAAAATCTTACTTTTTAAAATGTAAAAGTTAAATCCAATGAGTATTGGCAATGTCTTTAATATTTATAGAACAACTTTCCTGCATTATTTTGCGTCTTCGACATGCTTTACTTCTCGCGTGCGCCTCCTCTACTTGCACCTTTCTGTTTTTTTTTTTTTTTAAATACAATCTGACACACTGTTTACCTGTCATAAAGACAAGTTTCAGTCCTTTAAGAGGCATAGTTTTGACAAAATAAAAACCACAAAACAGATAAATACTAATAAACTTCAAAGTACAACAATAAGAATGTGCAACAGATGACTTTGCTTAAATACAGGAGAGTGACTTTTCCCAGATTTTGAGCCCTGAACTAAATTAATTTCAGTGGGTCAAAATTCAGGAACAGATACCTCCAGGGTCAAAATTGTGGGGTCCCAAGAAATGTATTGTAGGGTTGCAAAGTGAAACTGTACTGTGAAAGTAACAAAATTTAAAACTACCGTACTAATATTTTGGCATTTTCAGTACTGAAAATGAGACGTCAGCTTCCACTCAAATCCCTCTCCCTCAATACCTGGTGGATTAGCCAGGATAAAACAAGCTTAAAGATGCTGTAGACTTTACAAACCGACATGTTTCACGAAGCTCTGCATACAAATGTAAGATGGTACAGTGCACTAGGGAGGCTGGAGTATTACTGGAGGAATTTTGTAGTTATCACTTATTTGCTTCAGAACTGCTTTGGTTACCAGTACTGAGGTCCAAAAGCTGGTATTACTAAAAACAACATTTTTTTTTACTGCTAATCAACACTCATTTGTTGTCTCTTTCTGACAAAGAAGGCACCCCCAACTCCCCGTTTACTCCAAGAGTCAAAATTCTAGTTTCCAAAAAAGTCTATCGTCTCTTCCTTAAAAAGTGGAATGTGTGTGTAAAAGTTTGTTGAGGATGGGCCAAGGGTGTGGAATTGTGTAAAGAAAACACACACACACACATCCATACACCAACACTGCTTTAAAACAGGGGTTCTCAAACTCAGTCCTGGGGACCCACTGAGGCTTTGGGTTTTTGCTTCAACCAGATTCAGAATCAGTGACAACAACTGATAACACTGATCTCATTTAATTAACTAAGATTTTTTCCCCCATTCTCTTATTCTATATTAAGAAAAGCACAGCTGCATGATTTTTACATTTATAAGACATTTAGAAACATTTCTATTTCAGCACCACGCTTCTTTTAACTGTTTGTCTGGTACAAATCTTGTAATCGATATTTAACTCACTTCCTATTGTCCAAATGACTTGAAATTTTGCACACTTACTCACTTCCCATGACAATACATGAATCAATAATCAGCTTCACTAATTGATCAATTAATCCATGTTAATTAAGAAATTAAATTATGTGACGAATAGTTAAAGATTTCACCAATAGGTGGCGCTAGTAACAGATAGAAATATTAAAGTGTTAAATCATTGATTACAAAATTATACTAAAACGAACCAAAGACTAAAAAGTTGAAAATAATATACATAAAAAATATTTTTTACTTTTTATTACACTTTTTAGCTTAATATAAGTCTCTCATACGTCACTCGTAAAATAAAAGCATGGGTGCTTTTCATTAATCAACATTTAAAAAACACTTCTTAAAATCTTAGCGAAAACGCCCACCTTTTATTTTACGAGTAATGTATTTTTATATATATATATATAATTATTTTTTGCTATAGATTTAAATGCTTAACTCTCTTTTGTGATTTCATTATATTTGTCCTCTCTCTGTGCATTTTGCCCCCATAGTTTTATTTTAATAACAATTAAAAAACGAGCAGAGCAGACACCAAGGCAAACACTGAATCATGGAAGGCTGTGGCTACTTTTGCGTCAGATCCACTAATTAGTAAATAATGCATTAAACAAACAATTAGAACACCTGGAAAAGTAGAATGAAAATTAAGATGAAAATATTGCTAAAGAGAAAAAAAAAACATTGTTCCCATATAACTACTTATTTCATTTCAATAATTTTTTGTTTTACCAGATTTCTAATTTCTATATTGTTCCCAAAATACAGAATCAGGGAAACATCAGTTCACTTAATTAGGCAAGGAGTCCAATTAAAAACAGAAGCAGGTTGGAACAAAAACCTGCAGGCACAGGGGATCCCCAGGACCGAGTTTGAGAACCACTGCTTTAAAAGACCGATGCATTTTGCAAAATGTCGAAAATAACATTTTTCCCTTATCGGCAGGACTGTAGATATAGTTAGTGCACAAAACCTTCAACTCCAACTCCCCAATTTCGGGTACCACCACCTCGGCCTCCTCTAATTACACTTTTATACTTACTGTGTTGACTGAAAGCACAGAACATACGAGACACAAGGCACTTTATCACAGAGTGAAATCATCCGGCTACTTTTAAGCACTCTGATCTGTTTAAGTTCGGGTTTAAAAGCTGTATAGCAATAATATTGTGGCTTACAAACACAGAGTAACATTAAATACAAGACTAAACTTAGCCTCTTGTTTAATTTTGTATTTTTTTCACAAAAATCTAGGAGATAAAATAGTTTATTCAAATAAGTATATGTAAATTGGGAATTTTAAAACTTTTTTTTACAATTTACATTTAGTCAGAATTGATACATTTTTACTAACCCCAAAAACCTAATAATTAATTCTGACTACAACTCCATGACTCCGATTCCATGGCCCTGCTTGTAAGACTAGCTAAAGCAAATGCTTAATCTTCTCTACATCAGAAAAACAAATACACATTAAGCAGTATTCTTTATTAAAATGAATGCAAAACATAAGCAATATAATTAATCAATCAATCAATTTTGTCAAAAGAAAAACAGGCTCCCTACATGTCAGTGTTACTTAAAGTGTTTCAGGCTGAGGCTCAGTGTGCCAGTTTCAGAGATACAGCAGCCCACCTACAGATGACACGTCACTTGTTAGCAAAACGCTGCGCTACAATCAGCACATTTACAGCGCCTTCACAAAGCACTCAGACGCCTTCACTTTTTTCACATTTTCTTAAGCTGCAGCCTTATTCTAAAATCATTTAAATTCATTTTGCCCCTCAACAGACAACTCTTACTCTTTATGAATTGCATCAGGAAATTCAGAAGCATACAGCAGCCATCCATCCTCTTCCGCTTATCAGAGATCAGGTCGCAGGGACAGCAGCTTGAGCAGAGATGCCCAGACTTTCCTCTCCCCGGCCACTTCTATTAGCTCTTCCGGGAGAATCCCGAGGCGTCCCCAGGCCAGCCAAAAGACATAGTCCCTCCAGCGTGTCCTGGGTCTTCCCCGGAGCCGCCTCCCGGTTAGACATGCCCGGAACACCTCACCAGGGAGGCGTCCAGGAGGCATCCTGATCAGATGCCCAAGCCACCTCATCTGACTCCTCTCGAGTATATAGCAGCAGAACACATAAAAGCCAAGGGATACAGACTAACAGGATAAATAAAACAGCCAATCAGTTGATAAATAAAAAGAAATCAATGTATAGCGTGCAGATATATCAAAATGATCTTAACAAGTACATTGGGAGGAAGCTTTCAATTGTCTTATATCAGCTTCTTAGCACAACATGGCAGAATGAGCATCTGGTTAAAATTGTTCCAAAACAGCACCTCGTGGAGGGGATTTTTCACAATCTCAGAGTTTTCCACTATTCTGTTTTGTTGCAGGCTGTTGTCCCTGCACCACAAGACAAAGTCCTCCACGATCTTCCTGTACTCCGACTCGTCTCCATTATTAATGCATCCTATGATGGAAAAATAGAGCTTATCTAAAGTGAGCTGCCACCTTAACTTTCTATCATGAAACAAGCTTGTCACCAATACACCACCAAAACTAAACAATAATGCATCAGCTTGGCACTCATTTTCCTTGTAATTTTTTATTTCTAGATCTGGAGATTTTTTTCCTTCCTCCTTGAGTGTGCACAAGTAAGCATTTGCTGATCATCATCTCAAAGGAAAAATAATATTGTGGGTCAAGGATAGAAATATCACCATATTACTCCAGACTACCTAAAGGCCTTTCAGATCATAAGAAACAAGAGTCTCTGGTCCAGCGAAACCAAGGTTGAACTCTTTGACTTCAATTAGGGTTTATGTCTGGAAGCCGGGCACTGCTCATCACCTGGGTAATACCATTTCAACGGTCAAGCCTAGCTGTAGGATTATTCTTCAGTGGCATGGACTGGGACACTAAACAGGGTTGAGGGAAAGTTAACCCTTGGAAAGTACAGAAATAATCTTAATGAAAGATTTCTCTAGATCTTAGTCTTGGCTGATGGTTTAACTTCCAAAAGGACAATAATTCAAAAGCACAGGTGTGTCTTAGGGACAACTCTGTGAATTTTCTTGAGTGGCCCTGCAAGTGCCTGGACTTGAACTGCAACATCTCTAGAGAGACCCGATACTAGCTGTCTGGTGACAGCCTCCATCCAAACCGACGCAGCTTGAGAGGATTTGCAACAAAGAATAGCACAAGAGCCCTAAATCCTAGAGCAGTGCTACTCAACTTCATGTACTTCAGGGGCCAAAAACTGGGAATTAGGCTGACTAAAGGGCCACAATGCAAAACAAGTTAACATTTTCTGACATTTTTGGCATTAATTGTTTCCTAAAGATTTGTTAGAGTGTATTAAAACTAACAAATCTATTTAACAGGGAGGCACGGTGGCGCAGGGGGTAGCGCTGCTGCCTCGCAGTTAGGAGACCTGGGTTAGCTTCTCGGGTCCTCCCTGCGTGCAGTTTGCATGTTCTCCCAGTGTCTGCGTGGGTTTCCTCCAGGCGCTCTGGTTTCCTCCCACAGTCCAAAGACATGCAGGTTAGGTGGATTGGCGATTCTAAATTGACCCCTAGTGTGTGCTTGGTGTGTGGGTGTGTTTGTGTGTGTCCTGCAGTGGGTTGGCACCCGGCCCGGGATTGGTTCCTGCCTTGTGCTCTGTGTTGGCTGGGATTGGCTCCAGCAGACCCCCGTGACCCTGTGTTCGGATTCAGCGGGTTGGAAAATGGATGGATGGATGGAAATCTATTTAACAAATTTTCTATGCATTTGGGGTTACGTTTAATAAACAATCCTTCAGAAGAATAATACATGGAGAAATGAGTTCAACTTTAAAGTGCTAACATAAGACTTCTCTTGCTGTGATCATATCACTAGATAAGAACAATTTTAACAAATAGCATTTATCTGAAAATGGGAGTAAAAGTAAAAATGCATCTTAAAATAATTATGAAAGCTATTTGAAACTTTAATGTTTTTTAGATCAATTAACATTTTATTGCCCCATCTACTTTACCTCTTTAAATGCCTGTATATAAGGATATTATGCAAGTAACATACGAACTCTGCCATGCTCCACCATAAATGAAAACAATAACGCAATCAGGATGCTTATTAATGTTCCCTCATGTCAACAAATATCCTCTCCTTTTGTTTGGCCTTTAAGTGGAAGAAGTGTGAGCATTTCCTCAGCAAGATCCACGCCATTAACTTTTTGAGAGCTGAATATTTTTTCCAAAAAAACTCAGTTTTCCGAAAAGCACACAAAGCGATGGTTTCACACAAATCAACATAAAACGTCAGTTGCTATGTGCTGTGGCTGCTGTCGGTACATGTTGGGAATCTCTGGTGGCAGTGGCTGCGTTAGGGACACCTTGATGGTCAGCAGGAATGCATGGTGGGTCAGCTGCCAGGCTGTCTTCGCACAGCAGGTGGGTGGTGGTGGCAGTGTGACACAATCTGGTTTGTACCTCTTGTCATCATAAGTGGTGGTCCTCCCAGGTGAACACGGCTGTAGGCACATCAGCTACATGAAAGTGTTCAGCACCACGACCACCTGGGGACCAATCAGATGATGCTGGTACCTCAATTTCGTTTTTGATTCATGTCCAGATCACTTGCATCAAACTCAGAGTCCTATTCAACGAAATTACGTAAAACGTCCATGGGGTATTTTGCTTTGCACATTTGCTTTGGTCTCTCGACGGGTGTCGGAGCCTTTTTAGAGGTTGTTTGCTCTTTGCTACTCATGTATGCGTAAGGAATCAAGGTTAACTCAACAAAGCCATGTAACTTTCCTTCTAGCAAAGAGAGTCGAACTAAAACTTAAGGGTAGGTTTTGTTGCAGTTTACAGCTGATTACCGTCCTCCACTCCTGAATTTTGACAAAAGTCGACATCTGCCCTGAAAGAGTTAAAAAAAGTGCACCCACACCATGACCTGGGCCATGTCTGATATATCGGTGGACTTGTCAATGGCCAGACTAAAATGTTCTGTGTTACTTAGGACAGTTACAACCTTTTCAAAAAAGATTATCAGAAATTGTTTCAACTCTTCGGGCTTGTGTGGAATCTGATAGTTGCAATTTGGATATCTGACCAATGATATCGTCTTTATTTTTAAAATCAGCGAAAAGAAATTCACTGCACTCCAAGAAACATTTTTTAATAAGCTCACCTTCTGTAAAAGGTCTACGGCTCTTTACGATGTTCCATTCTATTTTATATGAGGCTTCTGTAATGGAATCACTCTCTTTTACTTTGCATCGCAGTAAATTGTGCTGGCCATGTAGGCCGTCTAGAAGTGGGCAGATTTTATTCTTTCGTAAATTGGTCTGAGGGGGATATCATTTTCTAAAGTCAGCAGGACAGCTTCATGGTGACGCTGGATATTTGCGCGTTTTGGTACTGCTATACTTCTCTGACAAAGCAGACAGAGGTTTATTGTTCATTTCAGTGAACATTTCGTGAACAGTTCATTTTGTTAAACGTTCTATGCTCATTTGAAATTTTGCCATTTTCACCAGTAGCTCTCTAAACGTTTTGTCTACTTCGCGTTGTGATACAGAAAAAACTCCGCATGACCTGAAAAAAATGTATAAAACACTAGTATGCCCTCTTTTGACAGAAAACTGAATGTTCTTGTTTTGAGCAGGAATTAAAACTCTGAAAAAGACTAATAGACTTTAATACATTTCTTACTTCATGGGGGCCACAGAAAATGCTTTAGGGGGCTGCACATGGCATGCAGGCCACGTGTTGAGTAGCTGGGTCCTAGAGTATGAAGTATCGCATGTCACAAGCCACATGGAACTAAAAGAATTGATTTGGCCACAGGTAGGCTCGAAAGGCTGGCATCAACGTAAATTTAAGAGATCTGCATAGTGACCATTAAATGATAGACTGGAGGGGGACAGAGTTTAAGGAAGGAACCGAGAAGGGGCAATCGATCAAAACATTGTGAAAAAGAGTACAGCAATAAAGCAAAAGTTGATAGTGTAGTACAGGGGGTCCTCAGAGCTCAGACCTGAAGGGCTGAAGGTTTAACTACCCAATTGCTCACTTAGAAGCCAATGATGAAACTTATTTCATCTTACAGCTTGCTAGTGCCTTCATTCTGCTATGTCAAATTATTCCTATAATACAGATATCCATTTTTGAAGACATTGCATCCAAATTACTTGTGAACTAGACCAGATTAGTAATTGACAGTCTTTCATGATTTTCCTATCTGATTTCCAGATAATTTATGAGAAGCACACACAGTTGCAAATGAAACCACATTAGATCTGTGTTTTTATTTTGTTTTTATTTTGTTTAGCCTTGGCAGCGCATTATAGCTGCAGGTTTTTTTTCCCAACCAGTTTCTCAATCTGTGAGTCATTTTCCCTTAAACTGATCTCATTGTTTAATTATCTGGAGTTTTTTTTCCTTTTCTTATTCTGCATTCAGAAAATTACAGCAGTGTGAAGTTTACATTCATATGGGAGGTAGAGACCTTTTTTTTTTTTTCGCCATATTTTAAAATTCTTTACTCTTATTTTCCAATTTACTCATGCACCTATTTTCTTTCAAGACAATTAAAAGTAATAAAGAGCAGAGGAGACATCAGGCATGCAACACGGAAAAGGGGCAGTGAAAACTAATGATGAAAATCTTAAAAAACACATCTCTGAGTGAAACACATTTCAAACAAAACAAATTTTTTGAGCTATACAAATTGACAGAAACTGGGAAATAACATCTTGAAAAATTAAGGCAGGAATGGAATTAAAAGCAGAAGATAGAACTTTGTCTCCCAGGGGAAATTTTGCTTTTTGCAAGCAAGCAAATGAAATATATAAATACATAAACAGAGAGAGAAATATAAATATACTAGCTGTGTAAGGCCGTGCTGTAAAAAGCCCTGGATCCTAGAAACTATTGAAATTGTCGAAAAAAAACCCTGAAATATACAGATGTCAGGTAATTGAAAGGAACTACTCTGGGAGTCTCTCCCCTAGGAGGATTCGTCTTGGCGATGTGCTTGCATCGCTTGTGCATTAGTGGCGGGAGAAAAAGTAAAAGGGATACCGTTGTGCCGATGTTAGTGGTCAAGCGACTGTCTTTCTTCTGAGGTTTCGTTTTGCTGATGTGCTTGCCTTGCTTGTGTTATTAGCGGCTAAGCCAGTTTTCTGTTTCTTCTGAGGTGGAACCCCTTACCCCGACTCCACCTGTCACTTCTGGGCCGGATAGACACAAACTCTTTGCTTATGATACCAAGAATTAATAAAATAACAGTGGGAGGTTGAGCTTTTAGTTACAGGGCCCCAAAACTGTGGAATGGTCTGCCTGCTACTATAAGAAATGCCCCTTCGGTCTCAGCTTTTAAATCCCAGCTGAAGACTCACTACTTCAGTTTAGCACACCCTGACTAGAGCTGCTGATTAACTGTACAGACTGCATCTCTGTTGTCAGTCATTAGGACTAAAACATAAGTAACATGAAAGTTAGAATTTGTTACTAACCCTCATCTTTTCTGTTTCTCTTCTTGGTACTCAAATGTGGCACTTAGGGCCACGGCCCACCTGCCAAGTTGTTTTGCCTGACTAAGGTAAAGTCATCGCTGATGGAGGATCGCAGGAATTGTGGGGTAGAAGGGTCCTTTCATCTGACTGGCTGGAATGGCCAAATGGGGGAGGCAGCTTGATGCCTGAGGTCTCCAGGACACTGAACAAATCCAAATCCTATTATGGGATATCATCTACTGCTGTATTCTGCACTGTACTTGTAATATTTTTATACTGTATTAAGGATTACTTCTGTTCTGTGTATTGTATTGTTCCCCTTCTCTTCAACACCCACTGCATGCCCAACCTACCTGGAAAGGTGTGTCTCTCTCTCTATGAACTGCCTTTCTCAAGGTTTCTTCCATGTTTTTCCCCTACAAGGGTTTTTTTGGAAGTTTTTCCTTGTCTTCATAGAGAGTCAAGGCCGGGGGGCTGTTAAGAGGCAGGGCCTGTTAAAGCCCACTGCAGGACTTCTTGTGTGATTTTGGGCTATAGAAAAATAAATTGTATTGTACTTCCACGCATAGACATTTATATATAAGATATATTACACACATACACACACAGGTCTGAACACATGTGACAATGAATAAAAAGGAACAAAATTTAAAAAGAAAGAACAACTTCTAATTTGGCTGTGACAGTAAGGCATTATGCAGGCAGATTGCTGTTGGTATATAGGAACCCCCCCTCATGTTTCTTGACATATTTCTGATGAATAATTCATTGGCTGAAACTATTCAGTGTATCAGAGAGGGGATGTGCAGCACTGTTCATAATGGCATTCACTTTTGTTTTAATTCTCACCTTCTCTACTACCTTCAGGGGGTGCAGAGTGTGTCCCATAATTGAGCCAGCCCTTTTCATTGACTCAGTGGGCCTTTCATGAAGTGACGTTACCAGCCCAGCACACCACCACGTAAAAGAAGTGAAGAATGTCACTTCCCACATTAAAGGAATGCGGTGACCTAACAGAGATGAGCCTGCTCTGCCCTTTCTTCCATAGTTCTTCTGTGTTCCGAGACAAGTTCAACCGGTTATTAATTTGGACCCCCAATAGGAGTGGACCACCTCAACATCCATTCTCTAAATAGTGACACGGGAGGTGAAAATCTAAAACCAATTCACTGGTTCTGCCAATGTTAAAAGGTGCAGACGATTCTCTTTGCACCAAAAAAAACACCAACGTTCGCCACCTGACTCCTATATTCTTCTCTATTTATCAATACACCCCTCTTAAGTGACACGACTCTCTGTTATATTTACGCTCTGAGGTGTAGAGAGTGAAGAGAAAGGAATACAGAACTTTTACTTGTGGTGCTCCAGTGTTGCTCACAAAGTCCTTGAGTCTCACAGTCTGTGACAGAAAGTTCATCATCCAGGACACCACAGGCACGTCTACCTGCATATCTTTGAGTTTACCCCTTAATACGGATGGCTGGATGGTACTGAAGGCACTGGAAATATCAGAAAAAGAATTGTCCCACTGCTGCCAGCTTTGTCCAGGTGAGAGTAAGTTGATCAGAATGAAAACCTACAGTCACAGTGTTGACTTCTGGGACTGAACTGGGAAGCCACAAAATTAGATAGTGAACCTCTGGTTCCTTTGTTATTTGTAATAAATTAACATTGTTAATTAGCAATTGGTTAAGAAAAACAAGACTAAAAGCAGCAAATAAGGACTGGACATCTTAACAAGCGAGTCAACTAAAGCACAAAAAATGCTGCTTAAGTTGCAATTGCTTCAGCAGCAATGTTGCACCTTTTATCTCTAAACACTTACTTAGAACACAACATGCACAGTGCATAAAACAGAATAATAGTGTTTTCTGTGTAACTACGAGGGACATTCAATTATAAAAGGAATTTTCATGCTCTGTTCTTATAAAGAGTGCAAGGTAGACATGACTCATTGGACAAACACATGCATGTTTGAAGTTGTCGTTAGTAGTGCTAGCTGCTCTTTGCCCCCCTTCTGGCCCGCTGTAATCAATATGTCGGAGCAGGAGGTACACAGTAGTGTTGCGTAGCACATTATTATTAAACTTTAGACAAATAAATGAGTCATTCTATCTCAAATTTATTCCAGACTTAATCAGTTTGGGGATGAGTGTCTCTCTTTGTCTACAGTGTATGATTGGTACAAGTCATTCAGAGAGGGACTATTACAAGGTGTGGCAGAAAAGTAATGAGACTGATTTTTTATTTACCAAAGTTTTTATTTTTTTCAAACGTCAATGTTATCCCCTTCAAAGTAGTTCCCTTGGGCAGCTACACACCGATGGAGACGTTGTTCCCACTGTTGGTAGCAGCGCTGGAAGTCTTCAACCGGTATGGTCTTCAGCATGTCCGTTACACTCTTTTGGATGTTTTCTAAAGTCCCGAAATGACGTCCTTTGAGGACATTTTTCAGTTTAGGAAAAAGGGAAAAAGTCACAAGGACTGAGGTCAGGTGAATAAGGGGGCTGGGGAACCACAGGAATGCCTTTTGAGGTCAAAAATTCTGTTATGGAGAGGGCAGTGTGACATGGGGCGTTGTCATGATGGAGCATCCATTTGTCTGCAATGTCTGGTCCGGTAAATCTGTTCAAATTTAATTGTTCACTCAACATTCTTAATGTTAAACGACGGTCTGATCTCACAAGAGTGTTCACACGTTCGATGTTTTCATTGGTTTTCAAAGTTGAAGGCCTCCCTGAACGGCGTTCATCTTCAATGTGTTTTCTGCCTTCCAAAAATGATTTGTGCCAGCGAAAAACTTGAGCTCGTGATAAAGAATGTTCCCCATAGGCCTGTTTTAACTTTTCAAACGTCACACTTGCCGATTCTCCGAGCTTAACACAAAATTTAATGGCACAACGTTGCTCCAAATTCCGCTGTTCCATTTTGCGTGACGCACAACCAAAAACACAACTTCGCTAATAGCAGTCACAAAAATCACGTAGTTAACGGAAGGAGTTGAAACTCGCACTGAGCTATGGGAGGGTACTGATACACGTGCTCTATATCAAGGACAACAGCGCAGCGTTGCCAGATCGCTTGCAGTGTTGCCAGTCATTACTTTTCTGCCACACCTCGGTATGTCTTTGGTCCACTCAAGGAATTTTTAGGAAGGAAGAAATTCAAGTCGAATAAGGAGATAATTAACGCTGAGCGAATATGGGTCAACATGCAGTCAAAAGACTTCTGCTCTTTGGGGATTAAGAAGCTTCCTGAGTGCTGGAACAAGTGGATTGCAGTGACAGGAGACTACATAGAAAAATAGCGTGCAAGTCATTTCATTGTTTTCTTATATAATACACTACCATGGCTGTCTGTTTGTCTGTCCAGGATCTTAAACTCTACACTACAGCTTTATATTAAAAGCAAAGAGTTTTGGAATTATTACTCTTTTTATTTTTATTTTATTTTATTGTAGAATCAACTCTCGGCAGCAGGCAGCTGTGCAGCACATGCATATGGGCCCCGTTCTCATCCCTACCACCTTCGCTGTCATTTTGTATCTTAAATAATTCTTGAGGCAGACTGAACACACAAGTAATTGCAACGCAAACACTGACTTAACAGTTTTAACGCGAAATGATGCCGACAGAAAAAAAGAAGAAGCGGGCTGCTAGGGTGGATAAAAGAGCCGATCAGGAAGCAGCAAGCGCATCAACCTCTGAACAAACGAATGCTAAATGTACAGAGAAAGAGGATGAGAACAAGGAATGCTCAAGTCAAGTGGATTCACTGCAAGTTATTGTGCAGTGTGCCGTTACTGGTATTCAATAAATAAAGCGCAGCTCATAAATTTCTGTTTATATTTGAACACCCCTGGTATTTACACATCTACATATCTAAATATAGCTATAGCTGGCAGGCAGCGGGGTGTAGTGGTTAAAGCTTTGGACTCCAAACGCTGAGGTTGTAGATTTAAAGCTCACTTTTGGCACTGAGTGACCACAATCAACTCACAAATCAAATCAAGTTCAAGGGGTTTTATTGTCATACCATCCATACACCACAGTTCAGCATACAGTGGCACAAAATAGCGTTCTCCAGAACTGTGGTGCAACATAAACACAGGACAAGTGCAAAGCAGATAAAGACCTATACTATACTAAAATAGATAAATGATACATAAGTAGGCGGAGGCATGGTGGCGCAGTGGGTAGCTCTACTGTCTCGTAACAGGAGACCTGGGTTCACTTCCTGAGTCCTCCCTGCGTGGAGTTTGCATGTTCTCCCCGTGTCTGCGTGGGTTTCCTCCCACAGTCCAGAGACATGCAGGTTAGGTGCACTGGCAATCCTAAATTGTCCCAAGTGTGTAAATAACACAACTAATAAAAGACAACAGTAATAACAGGTGTACAGCATATAAACAAACTACGAGGGCAGAGGGGCAGCAAAGAATTCAGACAGCTAAGGGGTTAGAAGTTGGCAGAACTGGTTTGGATGTTAGAGTACCATCTGCTAGATGGAAGTGGGACAAAGAGACTGTGACAGGGTTGGGAGCGGTCCTCCACAATGCTGTGGGCTTTACAGATGAAATGCTCGTTGCATTATAAAAATGTCTCTTAACAGAGGGCAGAGAGGTCCCAATGCTCTCTTTTTCTGCTGTAGGACATTACAGCCAACTGCGTGTGCTCCAAGTGGAAAAACAAAAGAAACGTAACCAGCTACATCTCAAATGTTGTTAGTCACCTCGAATAATGGCACGAGTCAAATGAGAAGATGGATGGACAGATAGGAAAGGCACTCTAAGATAGACGGACAAGCATAGTGGATACCAATATTATCCTTTTAAACATTATGTATAATTAGTTTTAATACAGTTTTGATGTATCAGTCCTAATAAACTAAGTACTGTATTCCTGTTTGATACAAACTAAAGACAAGAAAAGTACTGATTATTAATATACTAGCAAAATACCCGCGCTTCGCAGCGGAGAAGTACTGCATTAAAATTTTTATTAAGAAGAAAATTTAACCTTTTTAAACTGAGGGAAAATATGCCAATAATTATTTGTTAAGGATTTCTTTGTATACTGTGAGTTCGGCCATCCGGTTGTAACATGACCAAGCTGTGCGCTGAGCTTACTCTTGAGCATGCAACTTACAGTTGGCCATGTGAAAAGTAATCTTGTCTCAAATCTCACAGCTTGGATTGCTGCTGTCATAATCAGTTTGAGGTTCATGGTTTGTTTCAATTACGACAGTATTTGCAGGACTTGTGTTGAAGTGACATTCGGCATCTGTCAAGCGTTGTAAGCTTACAACCGGTTTCATCGATAACTTCACATCCAGCTTTTGAGAGTTTAAACATTTATAAACATCAAAGTGTCCACTACTGAAATCGTCACCTGTGAATGTAAGATGTTTAAGAGGCATTGGCGGTTGTCGAAAGGTGTAAAATATTTGACCATTTCGGTACACTTGAAAGCACCAACCGAACAATTCAGCGGCAGCCATCAACTCACATGCAGAACCATA
>JANRMT010027041.1:8442248-8465643 GCA_026402145.1 Polypterus bichir lapradei | reverse complement strand
CAACAACGTGGGAGGCGTTGGGATGGGGGACCCAACGCCGCCTCACATGGTGACCAAGCTGCAGGCTATGGACGTATATATGTACGTAAGTAGGATTCAGTTAGCGTTGGGAACCCGTGTACCAAATTTCTTGAAGATGGGCCCATAAGTAACAAAGACTGTTGAAAAGTTCAATATGGCGGCCGACAGTGGCATCATACCACTGAAATAAGTACGTACATTGGTTTCGGTTAGTGCAGGGAAGCCGCCTACCAAATTTCGAGAAGATGGGGCCATAAATAAGAAAGTTCAACATGGCGGACGTTGTTGAACGTTATGACCGTTACGCGTAGAATTTCGAAATGAAACCTGCTTAACTTTTGTAAGTAAGCTGTAAGGAATGAGCCTGCCAAATTTCAGCCTTCTACCTATACGGGAAGTTGGAGAATTAGTGATGTTGGAAAATTCAATATGGTGGCTGACAGTGGCGTCATACCACCGAAATAAGTACGTACATTGGTTTCGGTTAGCGCAGGGAAGCTGCCTACCAAATTTCGTGAAGATGGGGCCATGAATAAGAAAGTTCAATATGGCGGACGTTGTTGATCGTTATGACCGTTATGCGTAGAATTTCGAAATGAAACCTGCTTAACTTTTGTAAGTAAGCTGTAAGGAATGGGCCTAACAAATTTCAGCCTTCTACCTACACGGGAAGTTGGAGAATTAGTGACGTTTGGAAAATTCAATATGGCGGCCAACAGTGGCGTCATACCATCGAAAAAAGTACGTACATCGGTTTCGGTTAGCGCAGGGAAGTCACCTACCAAATTTCGTGAAGATGGGGTCTGCCTTCTACCTACACGGGAAGTTTGAAAATTGGTGACGTTGGAAAGTTCAATATGGCGGCCGACAGTGGCGTCATACCATCGAAATAAGTACATACATCGGTTTCGGTTAGTGCAGGGAAGCTGCCCACCAAATTTCGTGAAGATGGGGCCATAAATGAGAAAGTTCAACATGGCGGACGTTGTAGACCGTTATCGACCGTTATGACCGTTACGTGTAGAATTTCGAAATGAAACCTGCTTAACTTTTGTAAGTAAGCTGTAAGGAATGAGCCTGC
The DNA here is from genome assembly GCA_026402145.1 of Polypterus bichir lapradei. Lineage (NCBI taxonomy): Eukaryota > Metazoa > Chordata > Cladistia > Polypteriformes > Polypteridae > Polypterus > Polypterus bichir. The sequence continues at coordinate 8,464,541 of JANRMT010027041.1, read as the reverse complement.
CAAATTTCAGCTTTCTACCTACATGGGAAGTTGGAGAATTAGTGATGAGTCAGTCAGTCAGTCAGTCAGTCAGTCAGTGAGTGAGGGCTTTGCCTTTTATTATTATAGATAGTGTATTTACAGCAACTGATTAGTACCTGAAATATCTTCCCACGCTACTAACTTAAAATATGAAGTAAGAAAAAAAAAAAAAAAGCTGAAGGCATTTATTTAAATTAGTGCGCAAGTGGAAAATTAATGCAAATCAGGAGAATAGCAGAAATAAAAGTAGCTAATATGGGTAAATGGATTTCTTTTAGACAAGATGAGAATAAAAACCACCACAATTTTTAATAATGGCATAACTTTCTAAAGATATACTGTAAATAATCCAACTTTAAACAGCATGAAACAGGCTGGCCTACTAAATCTCATAATAAGCAGATTTTTAGAAGCGGATTGTAGATTAAGAGCTAAGAGTAGTGGACTGACTGGTTAAAGCATTGGTGTTATCTTGCACAATACACAACTTAAGGCCCTAGAGCAAAACTTGTTCAGTTATAACAATTAGAAAGGAATACATTTTCATGCTGTGAAGAATTTCTAATTCTTTAAATAGGTCTAATCCACACTGAAAACAGTAAGCAGACACCAAACCAACCCCACTGTGTTTGACATTTTAAAAGACACAAATATAAACTTAAGCCAGTCCAATCAAGAATGATGGCACACTCAAAGGTGTACAGCAGCACTTTACTTCCTGTGTAGCCGTACACTGCAAGCTATCAAGCTGCTGACCTTAAACAAAGAGTGGAATTTACAAACAAGAGTGCTGCACCTGCACTTCACAGAAGATGGATGGAATGATACTGAACTTGCATTTTCAGGCTCTCGTGTCTCGTCGGGGCCCAAACTCTTACCACAGAGTGCCCGTTTTTCAGAAGATAACCTTGAGCATGAGAAAGGTGCTTTATAAATAAAATATATTATTAACATATGCATTTAACATTAAATGAAATCTTCACAGTAACTTCTGTCAACTAATAATGGGATAGCATACTGAAAGGGCCAGACATCACAGGGATCTTTGAAGTCAAAGAAAGGGAACACTCTAAGGTTATGGAAGTCCAACAGTCTTTAGTGTCACACTTCAACTGTCAGCACACAAAAAAATGAGGAAGAGGCCAACACTTTTGTTCCTGAACAACAAAAACTGAACAGACCATCTGCTCATGTAGCTGCGATGTTCTTTCTCTTCTATAACCACTTCTCGGCATGAATTAAGAAGCAGAGATAACTGGTATAAAAGCAACCAAGTACTAAGATGAATTAACTGAGAAGCAACCCCTAAAATGCAGTATATATTGCCAAGCATTTGTGAACACCCGAGAATCGCACCTACATGTGCTTGTTGGACATCCCATTCCAAAACCATGGAGATTAATACCGAGTTGGTCTCCCTTCAGTGGCTATTAACAGTCTCCACTTTTATGGCAAGGCTTTCCACAAGATTTTGGGTGTGTCTCGGTGAGAATCTGGGCACATTCAGCCAAAACAGCATTTGTGAAGTTGAGTACTGAAGTTGAATGAGAAGACCTGGCTTACAATTGGCAATGCCTCTCAAGTTCCTCTGTGTCTTGATTTATCAACCTGGCTTTATGTTGGAACAGAAACGGGCCCAAGCAAGCTGGAAGCACACAATTGACTCAAATGTCTCTTTATGCTGTACCATTCACTGGAAACAAGGGGCCTACATCAAACACTGAAAAGCAGTCCCAGGCCATTATCTCTCCCCCAGCAAACTTTACAGAAGGTGCTAAGCAGTCCAGAAGAGAGTGTTCTCCTGGCATTCACCAAATCCAGATTCGTCCATCAGACTGCCAAACAGTGAAGCGTGATTCATTACTCCAGAGACCACATTTCCACTGCTCCAGATTCCAATGGCGGCATGCTTTACACAATGCTCAGCACTGTGATCTTAGACTTGTTGGGCCATGGGAAGCAACTTCATGAAGCGGTCGACACACACAGTCCTTGTGCTGATGTCGCATGCAAAGGCAGTTTGGAACTCTTGTGAGTGATGCAACAGAGGACAGGCCATTTTTATGTGCTGCTCACTTGAGTATTTGGCAGTCCAGCTATGCGAGTTTACATAGTCTGTCACTTTGTGGCTAAGCTAGTGTTGCTCCTAAACACCTCAATTTCACAATAACAGCACTTACAGTTGACCGGGGTAGATCTAGCAAAGCACAAATGTCAGGTACTGACTCATGGCAAAGGTGGCATCCTATTATAGTGCCATGTTTAAAGTCACTGAGCTCTTCAGTATGACCCATACTACTGACAATTATTGTCAATGGAGATTGCAGGGCTATGTCTTGATTTTATGCACCTGCTAACAACTGAAACACCTGAAATTAATTTGGAGGGGTGTTTACATTACAGTTTGTATTCAATACCAACTCCAATGAAATTGCATAATACTCAATACGTAATCAATACCATGGCGTTTTAATGAAAAGTAACTCCATTATTATTCAATTGGACAATATCGTGCCCTTTTCTGTACTAGAATAGGAAACATGCAGACCCTGGTCTCATGTCACTTTTCTGCCCGTCATGTCACCGTGTCAATCACCATACTTTCCTATTATGGAACTCCCCATTAGGCAGACCTCTCACTTTGGTGTGTATTGAAGCATCCTGCTGTGCGATTGTTTCTCGTTCAACATCAGTGAAACATGTCATCTGTTGGGTTTGATACCAAGATGAGGTGAAGGCTCTTGAGTCTTTATGTACGACTTTCTTTAGTGATGAAAGTGTTCAGACTGTGGATGATCTGCACAGCCTGTGGTACAAAGAGTTGTTTGAATGCGGCGCCGTGATTTTCCGAGTACGGAGTTGTTCGTCACACCATCAACAGCAAATGTCTCAGATGAGCTTGAGAATCTGCTCTTGTCCTGTCAGACATGGCTCAGGACATCGCCACTATGCCAATTCCTGTCAGCTATGGCGCACACCCGCATGGCTCTTCATATACCGTGCACCACCATGGCTGGCGGATATACCCGAGGCACAATTATGCCAGTGAGGTAGTTGGCACCCCCAATTTCATTTGTACCATTGCATGTGTCACGTCATAAGCTCTCGATTAAAACCAAGATCAACTTTCAACTCCCAAACACTGAGGGATTGGGTTCAAGTCTCACTATTGAACTTGTCAATTATCACCTTTAGTAAATCACTTCACCTGCCTGGGGGGGGGGAGGAAGCAACAAATTGCATCTCTTATACGTTGCAAGTCACCTTGGATAAAGGCATCAGCCAAATAAAAATGCCACCACCGACTTTCACTTAGTACTACGGTACTATAAAAAACAGTTCTGTTATGTTTTCAGCATCTTGGTACTGAAATATCGGCTCTTGAAACATCCCTAGTCTACATACTTTAAGCCACAAATGTATTTAGAAAGGGGCCATTACGTTTTAATTTGAACAATTTTTCAAAAAAAGATTTTTGCATCACTATTTTTTATTTTCACTGCTGTATGAATTACACCTACACATTTGTTTATTTAAAAAAATTCCCCACAAGATAAAAGCATCTTTTCCCCACCGTGGACACGGCAAAATTATAAACTTTAGGGATGCTCCAATCAAGACTTTTAGGACCAATACTGAACAATGATTTCACGTTACTGAATTGGATGATTCCGATACCGATTTAGACTTTTTTTTTTTTTTTAATCTCTTTTAATTTTTTTTTAATGAAGTACTCATCCTTCAGATGCGATATAAAACCAAGGTCCTGACGCTCTGTCGTCATAAATGATCTTTGGGCATCCTTTGTAATAAGAAGGGTCTTCTCGATGTCCAGGATAAATTGCCCTCCATGTCCTAATCATTCTGGCTCCCTAATCAGCCAAATAGAGGCAGGGGATCTCTTTCCTTCTCTCTTTCTCTCACCATTTCCCTGCCTAACAGCTAATGTGTGGCGAGCATACTGGCACCAAAATTGGCTGACGTCATATCATCCAGGGGGGATGCTGCACATTGTTGGTAGCTAAAGTGGCCTCCCTCTCACTAAAAGCACTTTGTGTAGTGAGAAGAACTCTATAAAAATTTAAAGAATTATTAGTACTACCTGTTTCTTACTAAAACTTATACTGTATGACATACACAAATAAAAAAAACACTTCAAAACTCTCATACAAAATGCACAAATCTCTGTTATTAAAAAAAAAAAAAAATCTTGGAAGTCTTGGAAGGAGGCGCTCGTGATCTTCTCGGAAGAGAATTTGACGACCCGTGAGACAAGGCAGCGAGATAAAAAGGACAGCTGCTGTACAGGCTTTTAAATGAGCGACATGCAGTGCGACAAGCAGAACATGCAGCTCGCCAGCAGCAGAAAGACAGCAGCTGATCACACCGCATCTCCACAGCATGTGTTCAGTCCACACCCCGTCTTCACCCCCCCGCTGACAACGTGAGCCACAGAGACTCGAAGTGGCTGTAGCTTAACGCGCTCCTTGGTTGGGGGAATGGGGCGGGGTGGGCAAAGCCCCCTAGTCCAGGGGTGTCGAACTCCGGTCCTGGAGGGCCGCAGTGGCTGCAGGTTTTCATTCTAACCATTGTCTTAATTAGTGACCAGTTTTTGCTGCTAATTAACTTCTCTTGCATTAGTTTTAATTAGCTTGACTCAGCCCCCTTAGTTGTTTTTTTTTCCTTAATTAGCAGTCAAACAATAATGAGAAACAAAACAAGCCACCACATGACCAGCTCATCTGTGCCCATCACACAGTAACTGAAAATAAAGAAAAGTGAAGGTCTCAGTAAGGCTGATCTCTCAGGTCACCAAGAAAATAATAGAATAGCAACAGTTTTGGAAATGTCTGCTGTGACAGAATGAGAGCAGCAACAAGCCATGGAATTGAATAACGGGTTTAATTAACAGCAACAACCAGCTTCTCATTAAGGAACTGGTTGAAGTGAAATTAGTTGGAGTTTGAAGCCTCAATTTAGCTGGTCATTTGTTGGCTTGTTTCACATCTCATTTCTGTTTAGCTGTCATTTAATGAAGAAAAGAATCAATTCAGAAGACTTAATCATTAAAAACAGGGCTATTAAAATAGAGGGGAAAGAAGGTAATTAGCAGTGAAAACTGGACAGTGATTAGGAAAAGGGTTAGAATGAAAACCTGCAGCCACTGCGGCCCTCCAGGCCTGGAGTTCGACACCCATGCCCTAGTCTATCAAATTTTCTAAGATCTTAAACAGGAAGCTCCATGCCTCACATGCTTAACAAGTTTACAAGTAAAGTAAGCAAAGTCTGATTCAAAGCTAACAAGCCTATTGCTAAATTAAGCAGCTGTTTCAAATTCTTCTTTAAGTCATGTTTTTTTTTTTAATTTAATATGTGAGCTGCTGTACTTAACACAAGCTCTCTCACCATCCACAGTTAAGACAAGCAGTGTCCTTTTTAAAAATAGGCCAACATAAAACATTCTGAATTAAAGTAGTTTGTTCTGGCCGTTTATCCAGATGCACAGGACAACTCTTCCAATTCCTCCATTTTCTTTAATGCAAAGGTTGATATTCTGGTCTTTTCAATCCTGTCTCTGGTAAAGTCTGCTTTGCTGTTCTTTATCTGCAGAGGTTCACAGCCAAAACAAATTAAAAAAAACACACACTACTATCTAGCATAAAAGAGCAATACAACTACCGTATATACTCGCCGATAAGTTCTCCCACAGAAGTCGAGACTTGATTTTACCGTATAATTCGTAATAAGTCGACTGCGAAAAACTCACGCTACTGGTCCAAGAGATTATGATATGCTAACGCCCACCTGAGAGAGTAACCATGGAGCACAAAGCCTTTTTTTTTTTTCCTATGTGGGTGTGGCAACGCACTGTATCAGCATGTGCTCCTAACATCTCTCTCTCTATTGTGCCTACACGGTATTTAATACCCAAACTATTCCGAAGCAACATTTGCACTGATTTCTGCTTTATATATCTCACACCCTCATACACCTTTCTCATAAAGGCATCCCTTATCTACGATAGAGCATTCGATCAGAAGAAAATATGAAGCTTGTTTTAAATTAAAAGAAATTGGTAACTGTGCTGCTGCAACAAAATTTGATGCATCTGAGAAACTGATGCAAGATTGGAGGAAGCAAGAAGATGTTAAATAAAAAAAAAAAAATTAAGTCACATTTTTGAATGGGTGTACAAGTCGTGTTCTGATTTTACGATTGATTTTTCAGGTTTCAAGACCACACATGTACGCTAGTATATACAGTAATTAACCCTAAATCTTAGAAAAGCAAATGCTTAAAAAAAAAAAAAAACATGATCTGTGATCGGCCTTTTTTATATTTTATTGATTACTGATTTAGCCTTTTCTATTGAAAATCGGATTATTTAGATCAGTGGCCGATTGACCAGACATCAGATAACTCAATGCTTTCTTTTTCCTACCCAAGGTATGTAGCACAGCTACAGCTCATTGGAAAGCTAAAAAAAGAACACTTTTTTAATTTAACTTTTCACACTAGTCTAGGTTTCTCTTTTCAAGGTTGAGGTTCATCTTGCAAACTACCTTTGGTTATTAAAAAAACAAAAAAAAAAAACACACAAACGCAATGAAAGCTTGTAGTAACAAGTCATTTTGTATACTGAAATAAATATGATGGGTTCTACTTCTATTTTAAAAATTTACTTTTATATGGTTCCCCCAGAGAAAACCACTCCCAAAACGTTTACATTAAAAACACATACTTTTTGGGTATCAAAGGCATGTGGGAGAAAGTTAACTTTTTTTTTCACTTAATTACAAAGAAAGTACTGTGATCCTTCTTTCAAACAAAAAAAGTGTTGTTTTCCAAAGGGGTTTAGTAGCTCCAAGGATCTGCACTTACAATTAAAATAATTCACTGAACCAACACACTAATTTCACTCTCTCTTAAACCTCTTATTATATAAAAATAGCCTAAAATGTAAGCATGTTATATAGTTGGGCATTTTTGTGTGCCAAGGAGAAGGGGATGAATACATAACTAGAAAAAGCTTAATAAAAAAAAATCATATGCTTCACCGTACAGGTAATGAACTAAGATTCGTGTACCGCAGCAGGTCTGTGTGACTGTGCTGAATGTTGATATTGGACACCACAAGCTTGACATTTTGATGACAAGCACAAGCACACAATGTCTGTTTAAGGCAGGGGTGTCCAACTCCGGTCCTGAAGGGCTGCAGGTTTTCATTCCAACTTCTTAATTAATGACTCCACCCCCACCCCCCCAATTTAACTTCTTTAACTTGACTCAGACTCCTTAGTTGTTCATTTTTCCTTAATTAGCAGCCAAATAATAATGAGACATAAAATGAGCTGCCACATGACCAGCTCACCTGTGCTCGTCACACAATATCTGAAAATAAAGAAAGGTGAAGGTCTCAGTAAGGCTGATCTCACAGGTCACCACAACATTTTGATGGAATTCTTAGAACAGAAAATCAACCGTTTTGGAAATGTCTGCTGTGGCAGAATAAAAGCACCAACAAGCCATTGAATTAAAAAACAGATTTAATTACCAACAAGAATCGGCCTCTCATTAAGAAACTGTTTGGTGTGAAACTGGTTGGCACTTGAAGCCCAAATTTAACTGGTCATGTGTTTCACATCTCATTTCTGCTTGATTGCCATTTAATGAAGAAAAGAATCGATTTAGAGGATTGAATTCTTAAAAACAGGGCCATTAAAATGGAGGGAAAAGAAGTTAATTAGCAATGAAAACTGGTCACTGATGAGGAAAAGGGTTAGAATGAAAACCTGTAGCCACTGTGGCCCTCCAGGGTCAGAGTTGGACACCCCTGGTCTAAGGGCAGCAAATTTCAAAAGCATTATTTTCAGTTCTGGATATTTTACTTTAAAGTTTTGGTAGAGTCCCTTCTAAATACCAGTATTTTTTTTTCCTTCCAACACTCTGATATGCATTTCTTTGAAGAAACATTAGAAAACTGGAAAAACTTTTGAAAAGAACAGGCCATTCATCCCAACAAAGTTTGCCTGTCCTATCCAATGGCAATCCTATCCCACAAATTCATCCAAAACAATGTCAACTCAAGTTTTGAAGGTCCTGGATACCTGCTGCCCACCACACGACTGTCATTTATTCCATGTGACAATGGTATGCTATGTGAAGAAAAACTTCATGTTTGGGAGAAATTTACCCTGAACAAGTTTCCATCGGTGTCCCCGTGTTCTTGTTGAACTCATATTCAAGTAATAGTCTTGATCCACTGTTCAGTCATATCACCTCTTAAATATGTGTGCTTAACCTCTGTGGCGTGAACCCAGAGCGTCTCTCAGGCTCGCAATTCTATGCAAAGTCGGTTAAACAGTGTCTCTCGAATTAGGCTATTTAAATCAGACGTAAAGTTTTAAGCCCGAGTAACATTTGGGACAGTATTCTGTTACCATCTAGCGGATAAAATAATATCAGGCTGAAAAAAGGTCATCAATATTTCTAAGTGTATTGTCACTCAATATTCATGAGTGGAGGTGGTGCGTACAACCAAAACACACAATGGCATGCAAATGAGAAGCTGCAAAGTCCATTTTAGAACAAACTGAACCTGAGCCATTAGTGTTCAATCAAGAGACAAAGATGACAATGACTTTGACACGGATATTGAAACTAAGACATACAGCACTGTACGACCGAACCTCCACAAAAATACTGAATGAAGCGTCACCCATCGGTTGACAGCAGCTGTGTGGCTAAAAGGCAAAATGGTTGTGATCAAGTGGAAGGACAAGATGGAGAGTAGCCAAGGTACTTGTGTATGGCACGGACAGCAGTTTGGGCTCCATTGGGGAGGCGCCCCAGTTTCTTAATTTTTGGAGTTTAAATTATTAGACTGACCTATCCCAACCACAAATACTAACCTTAAAGTTAGTGGGGGTGGAGCATAGTTGCCTATACGTCCCTAATGTTAATGTCCCCTTTAGGTCCATAATGTTAAAAACGAAAAAATCCAGTTTGCATCACAATAATAGAAAATGGTACAAGCCATCCGTGCAGTACGTTTAGTACACAAGTACCGTAGCCTCCTAATCACTGCCAATTAGCTGGTTTACATGCACTTCAATAATGTGATCATTCACAGAAACCCCATTTCTAAATTGCCATGTAAACCCTTATTCCGATTAGAGAAACCTAATTAACTGAGGTAGATTCCTCCATGAACAGGCCAATTATGAGGCCACGTAAACCCTTAACCAGGTTACTGTTAGAGATTTGGTGGTCTGCACATGTTCACTTTGCACACACTTTTAGCATCTACGAGTATAAACGTACTTCCAGAGGCAAATGTTCAGGCAATCAAATTGTTCCTTCTCCTGGCTGAAATAATATTTCAGAAATCTCTAAATTGATGGGGCTGAGTGTACAACACCAAGCTCAGCAACACAAACTTGAGTGCAGCAGGGTAATACACTAAACGTAACGTGCATTAAGGAGTTCAATTACTTTTCAACACTTATCTTAGTGAAGTAAAAATACCTGCACTGTTATTACCTAACAGCACTTGGTGTAAAGTAAAAAAAGCACACACACCGGGCCCTTTGCAGGACTCAATTGCAGAAACAAGCAGATAAAAAGAGTTTAACAAGTGCAATCTGGTAAATAATGCGTCAATTTGACTAAACGTAAATATAAAACACAAGAAAATTATCACAGGCATCATGCTTACTTTCAAATTCATGGTGGCCGACGATGACGTTTACTACTTTTTTGTTTTTACGCAGTTTAAGAACCAAAGGAGAACACCAGAAGACTACTTGTGCATGTAAATGCAGATTTCGAACTCAACTGGATTGTTCACTTTAATCCAGTGACGTGTAACGGATGTAAAGTCACTGAACTGTTTGTGTTAGGGGAAATGTGGAAATCACTTAAGATTCCAGGTCCTTCCACTGACCAAAGGCATGCAAGTTAGGTGGATTGGCAATGCTAAATTAATCATACATTTTACTTATATAGCGACTTACCCATAGGCCCTAGTGTGTGTTTATGTTTGCCCTGCGATGAACGGGCATCCTGTCCAGGATTGGTTCCTGCCTTGCACCCTGTGCTAGCTAGGATTGGCTCCAGCACCTTCTGCAACTCTGGTCCGATTACACAGGTTAGAAAATAACATGACTAAGCCCTGCTCTTTGGTAGAATACAATAACACAATTGACCCATCAATTGTGCAGTTCAGGCCTTGACATTCCATCCTCTCATGCACAAATAAAAAGGAAAAAATATAAGAAACTTGCATAAGAAACCCGCTTCTAGTGTGCAGATTGCAACATCATACTGTACGCTGGTGACTATTTCAAAACATCACACAAATGACGAATACTAAATCTGCAAAGCAGTGAACAGACACACCCTTCCTATTGTACGTTATGTTGTTGTCTTTGTATTTAAACGTTTTTGTTGGAGAAAAAACAAATCTTATGTTTTTTGGCTCCTTTTTCCAGGAGGTAATGCAATGTGATCAAACTGAAAAAGTTCAAAATCCCACTAATGACACTGTGTGACCACGAGCGACACGAGGACACGATAAAAGAAATGTAACCAACTGCATCTGAAATGGCGCAAGTCGCCTTGGATAAAAGGAGTCCGACAAACAAGTAAATGTCAATGTTTTTCGTTCACCTATTGCAGGGTCAGTTGTAAGCGGAAAGGAAAAAAAAAAGTATTTTTACAATTACTAAAAAAAAAGTTTCACTTTGGAACAGAATTCTATTAGGTACATTAACATATACTAGAACTGTGAGGACTTAAACATAAAATTAAATCCTTTGACGTCTAAAAAACGATCGCAGTATGAGTGGTAATCATACTTGTAGAATGTGTGCTTTTAGGTATGGATACACCACATGCATCGCATTCAACAAACTGGTAAAAATATCACATAATACTGCATGTAAGCTGACAAATCACATACGTGCGGCAGCTGGATATTCAGATATATCAGAACAAAAATATATATCTTAAGGATAGAATGACAAACGCTACTTGGCAATCAGAAGAGTATCACACAGAATGTCAAGATGTTGTAATTCAAACTAAGGTGGCAACTCGATCAAGGCAGGGCGCAGAACGCGGCTCCGGACGGGGCGGAGTGCTCTGTGCTAATCGCGCAGGTGTTCAACCAACAATCCGCTTTTTGATAAGCACGGCTCGCTTTACACTCCACTTAAGGGCGTTGCCAAATCGTGCTGCACGAGCCTGACAGATGAACCCTTGTCTCTTATCTCACGTTCGCTCCAGGTAGCCGACCTATCTCGGCAAGCCTCGAGTTCCCCTTTTTCAATTCCGCTGAGTGCCGCGTTAGCAAAAGCCGTTCAAAGGAGTGAAGGTGCGTGAAGTACGAACCGCGGGACAGCCGAGGCCCGACTTACAAACAGGAAGTGCCGCTCCGTGTCACACCGTTGGGGCCGCGAGTCCCAACACTAGACTAACAGCACTAAACTCGCTGCAAAGCACTTCACTTTGTCACCACCGTGATCTGTAAAAGAGCGTCACTGTCACAAAAAACACAAAGCGCCTCAAGCAGCCTGGAACTCTTCCCCGGTCCAGTTTGTTAGCTACAGAAGATACGGTGCAATGTTCCTGAACATAAAACCAGACCCTGCTCTGCGCAATACGGTCAAGAAACAGATATACAAACGAGCTCCGAATACATTCAACACACGGACAACCTGAAAACAAGAGGAAAAAACAATCCCTACCTTCTCCTCATCCGAGAGCGGCTCCTCAAAGTCAGCCATCTTGGCTCACGTAGACCAACCCCACTCCGCGGTGCATCATGGTCGGAAGGAATACATGGCCGTGCGCGCGCTTCTCTCCGCGCGCAAAGGGGCGTGGCGTGACGTCCCGAGAATCAGTTATAACTAGAAGTGGAGTAAGTGAGCCGCGAGGCGGTGAGAAGCCGCCGGTATTTCTCTAGTCCTTATCCTGCACGCTGAATTGCCAAATACTTGGAGTTGAATTAAAGGACAGCCGTCATTTTTTTCTATCTCGGCATTATGGGTGAAAATGGGCCCATTAAAGTTTACGTTGGTTTAACTGAGTTATGACATCCAGGTTTCATCTTTATGGTCATGAAGAAAATCGTCCTACTAAGGATACACAGGGTGAGCCAAAAAGAAGTAGCACATTACAAACGTTCATTCTACGAAAACGCTACAAGATAACATGCGTTTCATTAAGACACGAGAAGGGGTGTACAAGATCATTTTTTTCACTTTGTTTTAAAAATTATGTCTTCAAGGTGGTGGCCATCATTTGCGATGCACTCATCAAGACGATTTCTGAATGCTCGCATGACTGGCATGGCTTGGTGGATAGTGTCCTTGAGGGCTTCAAGGTTTTGAGGTCGGTGTGTGTATACCTTCGACTTGAGGTAGCCCCACAAAAAGAAATCACATGGAGTGAGATCAGGCGGACATGAAGGACACCCAACCTCGCCATGCAGGGAGATCACCTTTCCCGCAAAACTTGTATGGATCTCTGTGCCGTATGAGCTGTTGCTCCATCCTGTTGACACTAGGCATCTTCCACATCCATTTCTTCCAGTTGGGGCCACAAAAAAGTTCTCCAGCATTTCAATATAACGTTCTGAAGTGACGGTGACCGTTAGTCCCCCCTCAAAAAAGTAAGGGCCTACAATGCCAAATTCTGCAACGGCGCACCAAACTGTAACCCTGATGAAGTTCATGAGGGTTGGTTTCAGCTCAATAGCGAAAGTTTTGCTTATTTACACAACCATTCAAATGGCAATGTGCCTCGTCGCTGTACATGATGATGGCTTCTCAATGAACGGTTTGCAGAATGTTGGCGCACAACTCTCTACGGCAGCTGATCAGACGGCACTCTCCTGCACCATCATCATTTTGTATGGATGGAAATTAAGGTCCTCACGGAAAATCAAAGATGTGTTGGAAATGCCGAAGGCAGAAGCAGGTTTGCATGTTGACTGCAAAATTGATGCCCTTACAGCTTGGATGTTTTCATGTGCTCGTACAGTCCGAGGACGGCCTGAAGATTTGCTGTTCAATGTCGTACCTGTCTGCCTAAATTTAGCCACCCACTGGAGAACTGTTTTCCGATTTGGGACGTCACCATTAGGAGGAATGCTGAAGTGCGTTCGGAAGGCACATGCGCAGTGATGATGGATTCGTTGTTTTTGAAGAATGCTTCGACAGTGAAAGCACAGTGCACACCAGACCAAGGCATGTTGCCGACTGAAAACTACAAGGGATCGCCAATCAAAGGACTCCCGCCCCAACCAACTCGGCTGCTTCTAACTCGCACAATGACCTTGAGCAATGTGGTACTTCATTTTGGCTCACCCTGTACAAGGGAGAATCAAAAATGAAAGGCTACTTTCACTTTAATACCGGTAACTGTGAGCAGATGAAAAACATAACAGTTCATACCTCAAGTTCTTGAGCATGGGAAAGGCGCTATATAAATAAAATGTATTATTATCACTTCTCCACATAGTCTCCATGCAAGTTGATGGACTTCTTTTGTCATTCCACTAACTTCTCCTTTCCTTTAGAGAAGAAGCATTTCGTCTGCTCCTAATTCCAGGTCTGCAGCAATTCCTTAATCTCATTGTCAGAGGTGAACCTGTGACCGCATAGAGCCTCTTTAAGTGGACCGAAGATGTGACAGTTACATGGTGCTAGATCAGGGCTGCAAGGGGGATTGTGGAAGATGTTTATCCTGCAGCTGTTTAATCGCCTTTACCGTTGTGGCCGCTGCGTGGGGACGTGCAATGTCATAGAGCAGCAAGACTGCCTCCTTTTTCTGTGAATTGCAGGTTTCATTTTCCCTCTAAGCATGGCACAGTACGTTACACTGGTCACTGATTTGCCTGTGTTCCTGAAAAGGCACCAGAATAGGACCCTTCATGTCCCAAAAGAAGGTCATCATAGGCGCTTTTCCACTGCATAGTACGGCACGACACGGTTCAGTTCAGCTCACTTTTGGGGGGTTTTCCACTGGGAACAGTACCTGGTACCTGGTCCTTTTTTTAGTACCACCTCAGCCGAGGTTCCAAGCGCGCCGAACCGTTACCAAAACGTGACGTGTAAACTCTGCTGGTCACTGATTGGCTGGAGAAAATCGTCATTACTGCGTCACTGAACTTGCGACACGAGACACAACAGACCCGCTAGATTTTTAGCACAGCCAGCGAAGGTTCGGACGCACCATTTTTGTTTTAACCAAAAATGGCTGTTTCGTGGTCTATTGAGGAAGTACAGACGTTCCTCTCGTTGGTAGCCGAGGTGCGGATCCAGCGAGAGCTGGATGGGGCGACGCGGAATGAAAAAGTTTTTCAGGAGGTCGCTAAGCTCTCGGGCGCACACGGCTACCATCGGACTTACAAACAGTGTAGGGACAAGTTAAAAAAAAATGTCACGGCAGTAGAGGCGGCGCAATTATAACGACACGTGAATAATCCCGCCCACTCTAAAGCGGTACTAAACTGCAGTCGAAACGCAAACCGAGCCGAACTGAGCCGAACCAAGGTGAGCTGTACTGAACCGTGCTGTGCCGTACTATGCAGTGGAAAAGCGCCACATGAGGGCTGCCGTTTCAATCTCTTCTTTACTGGAGAAGACGGGTGTTTCCACTGTGTGCTTTGTCTCCTGCTTTCTGGCTCACAGTGATGAGCCCACGTCTCATCAGTCCTCTCCAAAACACTCGGACCTTCTTCATAATGTTTCAGGAGTTGGTTCACGACCTCCATGCACTGTTGATTGACAACATTAATAAGCTGTTTGGGTACCCTTCTTGCGTAAACTTTATGGTACCCCAAGATCCATAAGTGATATCCAAATGTGTCTCAACAGTGGACAATGGTCTTCTCTATTGAAGGCATTTGTGATTTCAAAGTGGGCTTTTGTGCACAATGGTGATGGTCGACAAGATTGATTTTGTTGGTTACTGTTGTTCTTCACGCCTTAAACATTCATAAAACTTTTCTCTGAGTGATTATGTTTTCTTTGCCGTATTGAGCTAACATCCTTTGGCGAATTTCACCAGGTTTCACTCCCTCTGCCCAAAGAAATCTCACTACAATGCAGTGTTTGGTCCTGCAGTGGAGCACCCATGTTTATTTCACCTTGGCTCCAACTAGACTGTGTTGTCCATGTTTGAGCTACTCATAAGCCATCACGAACATGTTCTATTGAATCAGGTTTTGTCGATTGCAGTTACCTTGGAATTTTCAAATTGCCTTTACCTTTTGATTCACCCTCATATTTATAGATTGCTTAACATTAGGATTACCGTATATACTCACTGTGGTAGATAGGGGGTGCTCTCGCTCCCTTGAACCCCTGTCCACGACTCCAGACACCAGATAAAAGTCCAAATGATGACTTTATTTTTATGCCACAGTGCACAAAGCACCCTCTCCTCCACTATACTCATATAATAGCAATAACTACAATAATAAACACAATAAACCAATCCTCCAGCTCTTCCACCCAGCTCAGCTCGCCGTCTGGGAGCTCCCATAGTCCTTTTATGTTCCCTGACCCAGAAGTATTCCATTCCCCAGTCCATGTGACTCTCAAACCCTTCCGGGTCAGGTACAAGTCCTTTCTTTTCACCCCGGAAGCCCGTCGTTCTTCCTTTGATGAACTTCCGGGTTAAAGGACACAAAGAAGTCTTCGGTCCTCCCTGCAGCTCCCTCTTGCGGCCCCCTGTGGTATCCAGGAGGGTCTTGTATAAAAACTACATGTCCCATTACTCCCTGCTGGTCTTCGGGGCACCTCCATACTGCAGGGAGGGCTCCATCTGGCGGCCTGGGGGTATTGGCCGGGATGACAAGCCGGCCACATCTCACATCACGTATAAGTTGGGTCTTGAAACCCAAAAAATCGATCATAAAATCAGACCCCGACTTATACGCACGTTCAAAAATGCGACACTTAATTTTTTTTCCCATCATCTTTCCTCCTCTAATCGTGCATCAGTTTCTCAGACGCATCAAATTTTGCTGCAGCAGCACAGTTACCAATTTCTTTCACTACTTCAATGACGTTTAATTTAATTTCAGTTTCAATTCTTTATTGTCATGTGTACAAGTACCATGTACAATGAAATGCTTGCTTGCATGTGTCCCTGCAGACAGTGAACATAGACAAAAAAAAACCCCACACACAATAAATAAATGAATATAATAAGTAAATAAATAAAACCAGAATCCCAGGAATAAATAGAGACACTGGCAGAAGTACAGTATATCTGCAGGTAGCAGTGGAGGTGACACAAGGATTGTTCATGAGTCTGATTGCAGTTGGGTAGAAACTGTTCCTGAACCTGGAGATGTGTGTCCGAATGGACTTTAGTCACTTCCCAGATGGGAGAAGGGTGAAAAGTGACAGTGCAGGGTGACTGAGGTCCCGCCTGATACGGTTCTCTTTCCTGACACAGCGTGTAGTGTGGATGTCATGGATCGCAGGGAGCTGTGTGCCCGTGATCTGCTGTGCTGTGTTCACCTCCCGCTGTAGAGCTCTGCAGTCCTGAA
The DNA here is from genome assembly GCA_026402145.1 of Polypterus bichir lapradei. Lineage (NCBI taxonomy): Eukaryota > Metazoa > Chordata > Cladistia > Polypteriformes > Polypteridae > Polypterus > Polypterus bichir. The sequence goes on along the minus strand of JANRMT010027041.1, from coordinate 8,447,950 downwards.
CTGAGCAGTTGCTGTACCAGGATGTGATGACTCCTGTCAGGATGGATTCCACAGTACACCTGTAGAATCTGCACCGGGTTGTGGGGGACATCCAGGCTTACTCAGTCTCCTGAGGAAGTAGAGGCATTGTTGGGCTTTCTTGACTACTGCCGCAGTGTGACTTGACCATTTAAGGTCATCAGTGAGGATGACTCCGTGGAACCTGAAGCTGCTGACCTGTTCCACAGCCTCACCTTCAATGTAGATGGGGCTGTGCTCTGCTCTGTTGCCTGTTTGCGGAAATCCACAATCATCTCCTCAGTTTTGCTAACGTTGAGGGTGAGGTTGTTGTCCTGACACCATTCTGACAGGAGTCTGACGTCCTCCCTGTACAATACAATACAATACAATTTATTTTTGTATAGCCCAAAATCACACAAGAAGTGCCGCAATTGGCTTTGGCAGGTCCTGCCTCTTGACAGCCCCTCAGCCTTGACTCTGTAAGGAGACAAGAAAAAACTCCCAGAAAAACTCCAGTAGGGAAAAAATGGAAGAAACCTTGGGAAAGGCAGTTCAAAGAGAGAGAGCCCTTTCCAGGTAGGTTGGACGTGCAGTGGGTGTCAAAAAGAAGGGGGTCAATACAATACAATACGCAGAACAGAACACAAGTCATTCTCAATACAGTATACAAATAAAAATTTTAGAAGTACGTAGCAGAATTTAACAGTAGATGATATCCCATAATATGATTTGGATTTGTTTAGAGTCCTGGAGACCTCATCCATCAAGCTGCCTCCCCCATTTGGCCATTCCACGGCTGAAACAGCGCTGGGCCACCCAATCTGATAAAAGGACCCCTCTTTCCCACGATTCCTGTGATCCTCCATCAGGGATGACTTTACCTTAGGCAGGCAAAACAACTTGGCAGGTGGGCCGTGGCACCAAGTGCCACATTTGAGTACCGAGAAGAGAAACAGAATAGGTGAGGGTTAGTAACAAATTAAAATGATCATGTTACTTATGTTTTAGTGCTAATGACTGACAACAGAGATGCAGTCTGCACAGTTAATCAGTAGCTCTAGTCAGGGTGTGCTAAACTGAAGTAGTGAGTCTTCAGTTGGGATTTGAAAGCTGAAACCGAAGGGGCATCTCTTATAGTAGCAGGCAGACCACTCCACAGTTTAGGGGGTCCTGTAACTAAAAGCTCAACATCCCACTAATATTTTATTAATCCTTGGAATCATTAGCAGACCAACATCTTGAGATCTTAATGTGCACTCTGGTTTGTAAGTCATCATAAGTTCAGACAAGTAAGCCGGACCTCAGCCATTTAATGCTTTATAGGCTGTATAAAGAACTGTCTGAACATCCAGTGAACACAGCATTGCAGTAGTCAATCCTACTAGAAATAAATGCATGAATTAATTTCTCAGAATCCTGTTTATTTAGAAAGCTCCTTAATTTCCCAACATTTTTAAGATGGAAGAAACATGATTTGGACAACTTTGTAATGTGCGCTTTAAATGACCTGCTAGAGTCAAGAGAACTCTTAGATTGCGGGCTGATTCAGTAAAATTAATGGTGATTCCAACTGAGTTAAATGATGACAGAATATAGTCGTGATCAACGTCATTCCCTCCAACAATTAACATCTCTGTTTTATCTGTGTTTAAAGACAAGTAGTTCTCATCCATCCACTCCTGTAATTCACTAACACAACTAATTAAAGACAACATTGGAGAAACTTCATTTGATCTAAAAGAAAAGTATAACTGGGTGTCATCTGCTTACGAGTGAAAATTAACATTATGTTTCCTAATGAGAGATCCCACTGGAAGTATGGAAAGTGAAAACAGTAAAGGTCCCAGTACTGAGCCCTGCGGGACACCATATTGAACTTCTGTGTATAATGATGGGGTCCTGTCAGCACATTTCTGTACATATTGGAATCGATTTGATAAATAAGAACTAAACCAAGAGAACACAGTCACTGCCTGTGATCCCAACGTCATTTTCTAGCCTGTGCAGTAAAATAGAATGGTCAATGGTGTCAAATGCTGCACTTAAGTCTAACAACATAATTACAGTGGAGTTTCCCTTATCAGAAGATATCAGAATGTCAGAATGTAGGCCGTCTCATCGTCCTCGCTGATCAGACCTATTACAGTGGTTTAATTTAAAACCATATTTTCTTCCGATCGAATGCTTCATTGTAGATAAGGGATGCTTTTACGATAAAGGTGTATGAGGGTGTGAGATATAAAAAACACAAAACAGTGCAAACGTTGCTTCGGAATAGTTCGGGTATTACCATGTGGTCACGTAGCCACAATAGAGAGAAAGAGAGAGGGGGGATAGGAGCACACCCTGATACAGTGCATTGCTGGACCCACATAGAAAAACAAAGGCAGTGTGCTCCGTGGTTACTCTCTCAGATGGCCTTTAGTATATCATAATCCCTTGTACCAATAGTGTGAGTTTTCTGCATTCGACTTATACGACCGACATTATAAAATACCAGAAATTATACTGTAAAAGCAAATGCCGACTTATCAGCGGGAGAACTTATCCATGAGTATTTACAGTAATAGTTTTAGATGTGTGGGTAATTAACACACAGAACACATGAATCTTACTAATGTCATGTATGCTCCTAGTGTGGTATTATGCCAATTACCCCTCTATGGTTGATTCCTTCACCAAAGGTTGACATCACTCTACAGAAGAGAACATCAGAACATGGGATATATGAATCGATGGAGATTGTCAATCAACATCTGCAATGTCAATATTACAGGATGACTTAATATATTTACAGATGGAGCAAAAGACCCTAATACTCTCTGTGAAGGGGCAGCATACCACAGCCCAGAAGTTTTGAGCAAGAAAAGATTATCTGACAAGTTAGCTGTTTACACTAAGGAAATGGTGCCATTTTTACTAGAACTATGGTGAGTGAAGGATATACAACCTCAAAGTGTTGTGTTCTGCTCAGATTCATTATCTGTACTGAACAGCCTAAAAGTTGGAGTATCTGCATGCTGGCAAGATACAATGCTAGACATCAGACAGAGCTTGTTACAACTGAGGAATATGGGAATTGTGGTATGGTTCTTGTGGATTTAAGCAAATATTGGGGTAGAAGCAAATGAAATTAGAGACAAACTAGCCAAACGATCATTGAAAAATCAAAATAATCATTTAAATATTCCAGTATGTAAGGGCAAGGCAAAAGTTTTAATCAAATAGACCGTATTTGCAATCTGGCAAAAAACTGGGAGTAAAGAAATAAAAGGAAAACATCTCTATGGCATTCAAAAGAAAGTTACATCTAATTGGGTCAAGGAAGAAATAGGTGGGAGGAGGTTGTAATGTCAAGGCTAAGGACTGGTCATACAGAATTAAACTATATTTTATTTAAAATTGGCAAATATAATTATTGGGATGTGCAGATGTTGTCATCAGAAAACAGTAGAACAGATATTGCTGAACTGTAAAGCGTATGAAAAAGAGAGGAAGGAGTTGTTGGGACAGAATTGTATCACAATGGGTACTTTTTAAGGATATGGAGAAGGACATAAGGAATATCAGTGGATTTTATAAGTCAACTAGGGGGCTCTGCCCCCTGCTTGTGGGAATTGTTACATATGCATTATTTTCACTTCTACTTTAAAACTTTTGTAAAAACAATACTTGTCCTTTATTTCTGGCCCCGGGCGGGGTTAAATCTTACTGTGTTTTTGTGTTTTTGAAGTCTACGTGACCATCATCATCAAGTCCTTCCATGAAAACCCTAAATACAAAGAGGACTTTTTGATTTATGTTAGGTAGATTGCCCAGAGGGGACTGGGTGGTCTCATGGTCTGGAATCCCTGCAGATTTTATTTTATTTTTTTTCTCCAGCCTCTGGAGTTTTTTTTTTGTTTTTTCTGTCCACCCTGTCCATCTGACCTTACTTATTCTATGTTAATTAATGTTGACTTATATTTATTATTTATTGTGTCTTCTATTTTTCTGTTCTTCATTTTGTAAAGCACTTTGAGCTACATTTTTTTGTATGAAAATGTGCTATATAAATAAATGTTGTTGTTGTTGTTGTTGTTGCAGTTACTTAGTACGTTTTTCGTAATTTTTCACTTAAGCGCCTCAAGAATGATTAAAGATATGCACAATGGGCGGTCAGAATAGCAAGAGTCCACCTTAGGAGAAGGATTTGAGAGTCATAGTGGACTCTATGCTATCAACTGCCAGACAGTGTTCAGAAGCCATTAAGAAGGCTCACAGAATGTTAGGTTATATAGCGCCTTGATGTGTGGAGTACGTCTGCTCACGCTTTATAACACACCGGTGAGGCCTCATCTGGAGTACTGAGTGCAGTTTTGGTCTCCAGGCTACAAAAAGGACATAACAGCACTAGAGAAGGTCCAGAGAAGAGCGACTAGGCTGATTAGAGGACTACAGGGGATGAGTTATGAGGAAAGATTAAAAGAGCTGAGCCTTTACAGTTTAAGGAGAAGAAAATTAAGAGGAGACCTGAGTGAAGTGTTTAAAATCTTGGAGGGAATTAGTCCAGTGGATCGAGACGGTGACTTTCGAATACGTTCATCAAGAACACGGGGACACCATTGGAAACTTCTTAAGAATAAATTTCACAAAAACATTAGGACGTTTTTCATTACACAAAGAACCATAGACACTTGGAATAAGCGACCAAGTAGTGTGGTAGACAATAAGACTTTAGGGACTTTCAAAACTCGACTTGATGTTTTTTGGAGGAAATAAGTGGACAAGACTGGCGAGCCTTGTTGGGCTGAATGGCCTGTTCTCTCGTCCAGATTGTTCTAATGTTCTAATGTGATGTGATGCATAGTTTGGACCTGCTAACGCCTGCAGCAATTTCTTTTGAGATACCGATTGTTTTTGTCCATGTCTCCCTGTCTCACTTTATTACGTATTAGGAAGAAGGACGTTTCAAGTTAAGGTAAAAATACTTACTGAAAATGGTGTGAGAGAGAGGCGATGTGTCTTGCATTTTGATTAGCACAGGAAACAAAGACTTTTACTGCACTCTGTACAGGTGACAGTACTGGCCCTATAAAGGTGTGGAGTTTTAGTAACAGCTTCATTCACTAATCATCACCATCGGTCAAAATAAAATGATCAGGAACTTGTCAGTCAGCGTGATCTACTGTGAAACAGAGCGCTGGCACAACAGAACTGGAGCAGGAACTGCCTGGCAGAAAAGAGAAGTGAAAGGGTTATAAATAAAGTAACAGAAATAACCAGAGATACCTGGGGCACATTTGGGCAGAAGTAGCATTATGAACTCTGTTCTTGTTTTATTTTGTTTTTGTGCTGCAGTTTCACCTTGCAAACAAGACATAATGTGTCCTTAAGTTTTATTTTAACTTAGACTTAATTACTAAATGGACAAAGATGTTTTGGGTTTTATTTTGGTACTTATGTTACTTTTTGATCAGATCACTTTTAGGAAAGTTAAGGATACAGAGGCTTTAAATTAAGGCCTCACTGGATTAGTAATGCTTGTGGATCTCGGTGCAGGAGAAGGCCGATGTGTTGGTCAAATACGCAATTCGTTAGAACAGTCACCAAAAATGAAAACCCTAACTTAACTGTAAAGAATTATTCCTAAATTGCTTGTGTGTTCACTGGAGTGATAGATAGATAGATAGATAGATAGATAGATAGATAGATAGATAGAT
>JANRMT010027041.1:8421862-8438021 GCA_026402145.1 Polypterus bichir lapradei | reverse complement strand
TATCTATCTATCTATCTATCTATCTATCTATCTATCTATTATATAGTACCTTTCATATCTATCTATCTATCTATCTATCTACTATATCAGTGGTTCTCAACCTGTGGGGCCGGCCCCCCTAGGGGGGCACGAAATAACAAAAAGGTGGGCGCGAAGATGTGAAAAAAAGAAAACAAGAATCAAAAATATGAAAAAAACATCTGTTGAAACCAAAATAAACTAACTTAAACTACATTCTGATACTAGAACAATAAATCTAGAGTTAGATAAATGTCGATAAAAGTTAAGTAGGTATAATAAAATATGCATCTACATTTCAAAAAAATGTTAGGGTGGGGTGCGATTAAAACTGTTATGAAAACTCGGGTTGCAAATACTGAAGGTTGAGAAACGCTGATGTAGGTTTTAAAATAAGCCCGATTTAAAGCATAACAAAAAACATGACATAGAATAATTGCACTTTTAGGCTTAGGATTTGATATATAGAGAGTAGATTGTTTGGCTGTATTATTTGTCCTGTGAGTCTGTGTCCCTGTTTTTAATGTTTCTGCTGCTGTTTGTATTTGAATTTCCCATTGGGATTAATCACATTTTTCTAATCTAATCTAAACTAAACTAATGTAAATGGTCCCGGAGTCAATGCATTCATAATATAATTAAATTCAATTTTAATGAACATTCACTGGCTTCAAAAATGGGATGAACAATTAGCTTTTGCATCATTCATCAGTCAAGTTGAAATGTTGGTTTAATTGTTATGTCTAATATGTTTGACCTAATGCTTCCTCATAGTTATTATGCTAACTGCTCTATTTTATTTGTTTGTATTAAGTTCATGTTTGATGGCTGTGCTCTTTGTTGAAAGGTTTTGAACGTTACGGCGTGATCTCTCTGTCACAACCTGCTGACAAACCAAATTTCCTTCTTGGAACAATGAAATGAAATTGAATTACCATTAGTGATTGGTTAATGCCGGACAAAGTGGATAGAATGAAAACCTGCAGACACCGCGACCCTCCCCGAAGCGAGTTTGACACCCCTTGGTATACGTGAACCCCAAGAGAGAGAGGAGAACCAGGAGTAGACGCATGAAGACTCGGGGACAGTCACTTCTTCTTCTTCTTTCAGCTGCTCCCGTTAGGGGTCGCCACAGCAGATCATCTTTTTCCATCTCTTCCTGTCCTCGTCATCTTGTTCTGTCACACCCATCACCTGCATGTCCTCTCTCACCACATCCATAAACCTTCTCTTAGGTCTTCCTCTGTTCCTCTTACCTGGCAGCTCTATCTTTACCATCCTTCTCCCAATATACCCAGCATGCATCTCTGCTCTGCACATGTCCAAACCAATGCAATCTCGCCTCTCTGACTTTGTCTCCCAACCGTCCAACCTGAGCTGACCCTCTAATGTCCTCATTTCTAAACCTGTCCATCTCATCACACCCAATGTAAATCTTGGCATCTTTAACTGCCACCTCCAGCTCTGTCTCCTGTGCCACCGTCTCCAACCCATATAACATAGCTGGTCTCACTACCGTCCTGTAGACCTTCCCTTTCACTCTTGCTGATACCCGTCTGTCACAAATCACTCCTGACACTCTTCTCCACCCTGCCTGCACTCTCTTCTTCACTTCTCTTCCACAATCCCCATTACTCTGTACTGTTGATCCCAAGTATTTAAACTCATCCACCTTCGCCAGCTCTACTCCTTGCATCCTCACCATTCCACTGACAGTCACCACCTGATCTGAAATCTGCATTTGAGAGGGAGCAGAGTTCAGGATGTGGGATGGTCTTTGAATTTTTAACGGTACTCAAGTGTAGTTTTTCATTTCATTTCAAGTGTATTTCAAATTCAGTTCAACGTTTGGCATTTCATCTCATTTCAGTTTCATTTAGTCACTCGAGCCACCCCAATAAAAGCGTCCGATGACTTCCAAACAGGCGATACTTTTTAGGTGATAGTTTTCTGCGGCACTTCAGGAGTTAACTTTCACCTGAGGCGGGGCGTTCTGTGTTTATGGGCGGTAACCTATTTACCATTGGCTACAATCAATATCGATCAATCAATCAGCCCTTCCGCGTGGCGCGGTGGCCAAAACATAATGACGTAGGAGAGTAAGCCGCGCCCCTTAGTCATCCACTGTCCCGTGAGCGCTGTGTTTATTACCGGCGGTAAGATGGCGGAGGCCGGTAATGAAAGCAGTAGCGGTGGTAATAATGTTGGTGCTTCTCCAACCATAAGATGTATTCAGAAAGTCAAGTTTTGGCTGGCCTGGTCCTGGACGTATTTGTGGCTTGTGTGGTTCATCATGCTGTTGTGCGTACTCTACGTACTGAGGACCCCGTTGAAGATCCAGGAGAATCTGACAGCAGGTAACCGCCAGATGTCGAATCACAGAATCGAGACGCAGGGGTGGAATGAGGATCTCGGAGGTCTGAGCTCTTTAAAGGCAGCCCGTTTTAACTTTCTGGTCGCAGGTTGCGGTCGCGTAATTCCGTCGGAGGTGCAGATGGTAAAGAAATCTGGTGGCGTGAGAGGAGCGTGGAAAAGAAGTTTTAAAGGGAAAAGAAAGCGGCGTCCAAAGCCGAATAAAATCACCTGCGTGTAAATTTTATGTTTAAATTTACATGCGTTCAAAAGTTTGGAATTATTAAAAAAAATTTTTTTTTTTACAGAAATTGATAATTATTTTAGGAAAGACGTACTGTGCTTTAAAAACACAATCAATACATTACTAATATTACTGTTGGCTATTACTGCTTGAAATCGCAGCTTTTATTATTCACATATGACTGCTAAGCCCCATTGTCAGCAGAAATTATTCCAGTGGCCTAAACTCTCTTAGGCCTTCCTTAATTAATCCTGTTTAAGTGCTAACGGGTTATTGGAGAAACCTTTGTAATTGCGTTTGCACCACTAGAGCCAATTTTTCTGTTAAGTATTACTGCTTCTTATTTGGCTGACTTAAAACATTTGCGATACAATTGTTTGCATTTCTTTTGTTTTTGGTGAAGTGACTTACTGTGTCAGTAGCGGGATATGTACCTGCAATTTGAAGGCTTAAAAGCCTTAAGCAGTAGGCCACACTGTCTAAAGAGAGTCTAAAATTGAACAAAAACAACTTGCTGTATTTGACAAAGCTTTTAGGACAGTAACTGATGATGACATTACCAGGTGACACTCTGTCTGTGTCTCTGTGAGTGTGTGTGTATCTACAGGTGCATCTCAATAAATTAGAATATCATTGAAAAGTTAATTTATTTCAGTAATTCAAAAAGTGAAACTCCTATATTCTATAGATTCATTACACACTGAGTGATATATTTCAAGTGTGTATTTCTTTTCATTTTGCTGATTATGGCCTACAGGTAATGAAAACTCAAAATTCTCAGCCCTCCGCCAATAGCGTCCCTTGTATGAGATCAACTGGGCAAACCAACTGAGGAAGCATGTACCAGAAATAAAAAGACCCATTGTCCGCAGAAATCCGCCAACCACCGAAAAATCTGCATTATATATTTAGATATGCTTACATATAAAATCCGCAATAGAGTGAAGCCGTGAAAGTCGAAGCGCGATATAGCGATGGATTACTGTAATACAGCCAATCAATCAATAAATCGATTATTTAAAAAAAAAAAATGTATATTATGGAGATGTTTTAAAATGAATGGAATAAGTACGTCGGGAGGAAGCATTGAATTGCCAATAGCAGTAGACAGACGAGACCCCAGAGTCGCTTCTTAGCACGCCATGGTGGAAAAGAGCCTGTGGGTGAAGGGAATTTTTTTTTTTTCACGATTTAATCCAATTTTGCCCATCAGCTTCCATTGTGTCCAGGGTTCACCCAGTGACGGCGCAGGCTTTCCTGAGAAGTTTGTTCAGGCATTGTGCATCTTTTGTGTTCGGGTTGCTTCCCCAGGAGACTGCGTTACAGCACAAGAGTTCACATTAAAAATACTGTATGGATAAATATGTGGACAAATCTTTTGACATGCAGAACATTATGACTGAATGCTTTTGCACGGCACTGTATAGAAATGCACTTTATAAAAGAATTGAATATGATAAAGTAAGCCTTCTCTAATCACTTTTTTGTTTTGCCTTTATTACAGTTACAGTATTTGTGAACACTCTGACTCCGAAGTTTTATGTGGCACTCACAGGAACATCTTCTCTCATATCAGGTTTGATTCTGGTAGGTGTTGGGTGTATTTGTTTTAAAAGCTTTGCATCATCATGTGTGAATTGTTCTCATATGTGCAGTGCATACAGAGAACAAAGAATGCTAGACGAGATGTGAAAAAAGCAAATTCTCACATACTGTCATATGAAAATGTTTGGGAAGCCCTCTTAATTTTTCGGATTTTTGTTTCTCATTGGCTGAGCTTTCAAAGTAGCAACTTCCTTTTAATATACGACATGCCTTATGGAAACAGTAGGATTTCAGCAGTGACATTAAGTTTATTGGATTAACAGAAAATATGCAATATGCATCATAACAAAATCGGACAGGTGCATAAATGTGGGCACCCCAACAGAGATATGACATCAATGCTTAGTTGAGCCTCCTTTTGCTCCTTTTAGCCTCTAGACGCTGTCCTCCTATAGCCTCTGATGAGTGTCTGGATTCTGGATGGAGGTATTTGTGACCATTCTTCATACAAAATCTCTTCAGTTCAGTTCAATTTGATGGACAGCCTGCTTCAAATCATCCCATAGATTTTCAATGAAATTCAAGTCAGGCGACTGTGATGGCCATTCCAGAACATTGTACTTCTCCCTCTGCATGAATGCCTGTGTAGATTTCAAACTGTGTTTTGGGTCATTGTCTTGTTGGAATATCCAACCCCTGCGTAACTTCAACTTTGTGACTGATGGTTGAACATTATCCTGAAGAATTTGTTGATATTGGGTTGAATTCATCTGACCCTCGACTTTAACAAGGGCTCCAGTCCCTGAACTAGCCACACAGCCCCACAGCATGATGGGACCTCCACCACATTTGACAGTAGGTAGCAGGTGTTTTTCTTGGAATGCAGTGTTCTTCTTCCACCATGCAAAGCGCTTTTTGTTCTGACCAAATAACTCAGCTTTACTCTCATCATTCCAAAGCACTTTGTTCCAAAATGAATCTGGCTTGTCTAAATGAGCATTGGCATACAACAAGCGACTCTGTTTGTGGCGTTAGTGCAGAAAGGGCTTCTTTCTCATCACCCTGCCAGAACGATGTACAGATACACCATCTGCAGCAAGATCTTCTTGCAGGTCTTTGGAGGTGATCTGTGGGTTGTCTGTATCCATTCTCACAATCCTGCACATATGCCACTCCTGGATTTTTCTTGGCCTGCCAGGTTTAACAGCAACTGTGCCTGTGGCCTTCCATTTCCTGATTCCATTCCTTACAGTTGAAATTGACAGTTTAAACCTCTAAGATGGCTTTTTGTAGCCTTCCCCTAAACCAGGAGACTCAACAATCTTTGTTTTCAGATCTTTTGAGAGTTGCTTTGAGGATCCCATGCTGTCTGTCACTCTTCAGAGGAGAGTCAAAGGTAAGGAAGCACAACTTGCAATTGACCACCTTAAACACCTTTTACCACTCATGATTGGACACACCTGTCTGTGAAGTTCAAGGCTTAACGAGCTCATCCAACCAAGTAATCAGCATTGAGCGGTGACAGGCATTCAAATCAGCACAATGACAAGGGGACCCAGATTTTTGCACAGTCAGTTTTTCACATTTGATTTAATTTCATACAACTAAATACTGCGTCACTAAAAATCTTTGTTCGGAAAACACCCCAGTACTCTGATGTTCCTAGGAAATGAAAGACATACCACTGGTATCTTTTTTTGTTGAAAGGAGAGTCAATTATTATGCAGGCTGAGAGGGGTTCCCAAACTTTTTCATATGACTGTAATAATAAATGGAATGTTTAGTTGGAGTGACTCGATCTAACCGTGACCAGTTTGACGCTGTGCAATGTGAAATACAATGGAAAAGTTGTACCTCCATAGGCAGTGCAGTTACACTTGAAATATTCAAATGTTTTCTAATAAAATAAAACACAGGTTACCAGCTATGCAGAAGATAGGTTACAGTGGATTCCTACAGTATTCAGGTCACTTCACATTCTGCACACTTTAATGCAGGGGTCCCTGACTCCAGTCCTGGAGGACCACCATGGCTGCAGGTCTTCATTCTAACCCTTTTTTGAATGAGTGTCCTGTTTTTGCTGCTAATTAACTTCTTTTGAATTCATTTTAATTGATTTGCTCTTGAAGACTCGGACCCCTCAATTGTTTCGTTTGCTTTAATTAGCAGCCAAACAATAATGGAGATACATAATTAGCCAAAACAACTGGTGTCCATCATACAATATCTGAAAATAAAGAAAGGTGAAGGTCTCTGGAATGCCGATCTGCTCTTAGAAAAGAGAAAATCCACAATTTCGGAAATGTCTGCTATTACACCACGAGAGCAGCAACAAGCCATGGAATTAAAGAACGCGTTTAATTAACGACAAGAATCGGGACCTCGTTAAGCAACTGGTTGGAGTAAAATTGGTTGGAGTTTGAGGCCCTGGCGTAGGTGGTCTTCTGTTGGCTCACTCACTTCATTTTTCATTTCTGTTTGGGTGCCATTTAAGGAAAGAAATGAAGCAACTGAGAGGAACAAAGAAGAAATTCTGGGGAACATTTCTTAAAAACCAAGTCAATTAAAATGAATTCAAAAGAAGTTAATTAGCAGCACAAACCGGTCACTAATTAAGAAAAGGGTTAAAATGAAATCCTGCAGCCACTGCGGCCCTCCAGGACTGGAGTTGGGCACCCCGCTTTATTGTATTGTAGATTTCCTTTTAAATGCCTGAACTTGCCATTTTTACATCTCGATGACTCGTAATGACAAAGTGACATGCTTTCAGAAAGGTTTGCAAATTTATTAAAAATCAAAAACCAAAAGTCTCATTCATAGATGTATTTATTCTGACCCTTTGCTGTGGCACTCCAGATTATGCTGAGGTGCATCCTTTTGGTTTTAACTCTATCCTTGAGATGTGCCCAGAACTTGATTAGAGTCCACCTGTGGCAAACTGAATTGAGTGGACGTCGTTTACTAAGCCACATGTGTAAAATTCCACAGTTCACACTGCATATCAAGACCAAAAAGGGAGAAGGAACTCTTTGAAGACCTGCATGATCAAATTGTGGCCAGGCATACATCAGGCCAAGGGGATAATACCATTTCTAAATCTTTTGAGTGTCCACAGGAGCACAATGGCCTCAAGAATTGTGAAGAGGCAGAATTTTGAAAGTGCTAGGACTTCCTAATGGGCACTATACCAATAAAATGTATTATCTTCTTGTTAAAGTTGGTTGTCCAGTCAAACTAAGTAACTGGGCAAAAAGAACCTTGATCAGAGAGGTAGCCAAGAGCCCAATGGCCACTCTAACAGAGATGGGAGAATCTGTCAGGAGGATGGCAATCTCCACAGCAATCAGGTCTTTATGGTAGATGGGCTAGACAGTAGCCACACGTGCCATTCTGGATTCTGAGAGCATGAGGAAAAGATTCTCTGGTCTGAAGAGATAAAAATTGAACTCTTTGGGCAGAACTCCAAGCAATGTGCCTGTCAAAGACCAAGCACTGCTCATCACCTGTCTAATACTAAAAGATGTCGGAGTTCAGGGTGTGGTGTGCAGGTGGGTGCAGAATTGGCTCAGACACAGCAAGCAGAGGGTGTGAAGAACTTTTAACAGAATTGGGTGACAATACAATACAATACAGTTTATTTTTGTATAGCCCAAAATCACACAGGAAGTGCCGCAATGGGCTTTAACAGGCCCTGTGAGGAAAAATTCCCAAAAAAACCTTGTAGGAAAAAATGGAAGAAACCTTGGGAAAGGCAGTTCAAAGAGAGACCCCTTTCCATTAGAGTGGTGTCCAGCAGGGGTCAGTGTTGGGGCTGCTGCTGTTTTAATACAGGGTGGTCCAGATCTAATTATGCAGATCCAGATCGTCTGGATCACTTTGATTTATGCGGGGACAATTCCATTTCAGCGCAAAGACGATTCTTCATGTCATCAGTTCGTACACTTCTCGATGGTCTGGGTTTTTTCGTGTGATTTTCTATGTAATAAACTTAATCAGTTATATCGTAATGAAATAATTGCATAATTAGATCTTGACCATCCTATATGTATATAAATGATTTAGATAGAAATATAAATAACAAGCTGCTTAAGTTTGCAGATGATACCAAGATAGGTGGATTAGCAGATAATCAAGAATACACTGAATCATCACAGAGGGACTTACAGTGGGTACGGAAAGTATTCAGACCCCTTCAGTTTTTCACTCTTTGTTATATTACAGCCATTTCCTAAAATCATTTAAATTAATTTTTTCCCTCATTAATGTACACACAGCACCCCATATTGACAGACAAAAAAAAAGAATTTTTGAAATTGTTGCAGATTTATTAAAAAAGAAAAACTGAAATATCACATGGTCCTAAGTATTCAGACCCTTTGCTCAGTATTTAGTAGAAGACAAGTATTTCTCATCAGACCAGAGAATCTTATTTCTCACCATCTCAGAGTCCTTCAGGTGTCTGATGAGACCAAGATAGAACTTTTTGGCCTTCATTCTAAGCGGTATGTGTGGAGACAACCAGGCACTGCTCATCACTTGTCCAATACAGTCCCCACAGTGAAGCATGGCGGTGGCAGCATCATGCTGTGGGGGTATTTTTCAGCTGCAGGGACAGAACGACTGGTTGCAATCGAGGGAAAGATGAATGCGGCCAAGTACAGGGATATCCTGGACAAAAACCTTCTCCAGAGTGGTAAGGACCTCAGACTGGGCCGAAGGTTTACCTTCCAACAAGACAATGACCCTAAGCACACAGCTAAAATAACGAAGGAGTGGTTTTACAACAACTCTGTGACTGTTCTTGAATGGCCCAGCCAAAGCCCTGACTTAAACCCAATTGAGCATGTCTGGAGAGACCTAAAAATGGCTGTCCACCAACGTTTACCATCCAACCTGACAGAACTGGAGAGGATCTGCAAGGAGGAATGGCAGAGGATCCCCAAATCCAGGTGCGAAAAACTTGTTGCATCTTTCCCAAGAAGACTCATGGCTGTATTAGCTCAAAAGGGTGCTTCTACTAAATACTGAGCAAAGGGTCTGAATACTTAGGACCATGTGATATTTCAGTTTTTCTTTTTTTAATAAATCTGCAACAATTTCAAAAATTCTTTTTTTTGTCTGTCAATATAGGGTGCTGTGTGTACATTAATGAGGGAAAAAAATAATTTAAATGAGTTTAGCAAATGGCTGCAATATAACAAAGAGTGAAAAATTGAAGGAGGTCTGAATACTTTCCGTACCCACTGTAGCAACAACAGCAACATTTATTTCTAGAGCACCTTTTCATACAAACAATGGAACTCAAAGTGCTTTACATGATGAAGAAAGAGAAAAAAGACAAAGTAAATAATTGAAATTAGGGAACACTAATTAACATAGACTAAAAGTAAGGTCTGATGGCCAGGGAGGACAGAAAAAACGCAAACAAAAAAAACTCCAGACGGCTGGAGAAAAAAAAAAAAATCTGCAGGGGGTCTGAGGCCACAAGACCACCTAGCCCCCTCTAGGCATTCTACCTAACATAAATGACCTCAATCAGTCTTCAGGGTTCACATGGAAGAACTTGATGATGATGATGGCAATGTGGACTTCTGGCCTTTAATCCATCAATGGAGGGATATCACGGTGCTTTGATCAGGTGGTGGTGGCACAGATCAACACCACAGAAAAAACAGAAAAAAGAAGATAAAGTAGGGGTTAGTATGGTTTGCAGAGCCACCATAAATGATAATGATAATTAAATGAATATACAGATATCAGGATTAAACTAAGATGAAGCTATGAGAAAGCCATGATACACTAACATGTTTTTAGTATTTTTTTTAAAGTGCTCCACCATATTAGCCTGGTGAATTTCTATCAGTCAGCTATTCTAGATTTTATGTGCATAACAGCAGAAGGCCGCCTCCCCACTTCTTTTAAGTTTAGCTCTTGGAATTCTAAGCAGACCCTCATTTGAAGATATACTGTAAGGTTATGATTTGGAGTGTAAGGTGACAGACATTCTGAGATATAAGAGAGAGCAGATTATTGAAGGCTTTGTAAGCCATCAGCAGTATTTTAAAGTCAATTCTAAATGGCACAGGTAACCAGTGTAGTGACATTGGGACTGGGGTGATGTGCTCGGATTTTTTTTTCCTAGTTAAGTTTCTAGCAGCTCCATTCTGCACTCGTTATAACTGATTGGTGTCTTTTTTGGGTGGTCCTGAGAGGAGTGTGTTACAGTAATCGAGACGACTGAAAACAAAAGTGTGAACTCATTTTTTAGCATCTTGCAGTGTTATAAGAGGTCTAACTTTTGCTATAGTGAAAAAATGCTGTCAGGCTTGGACAGATTTGTGGACGATGAAATTTAATGTCAGTAAATGTAAAGTATTACACATAGAAAGTAAAAATGTGTGATTTGGATACACAATGGGGAGGGGGGTCTTAAAATCGAAAGTACACCTTATGAGAAGGATTTAGGAGTCATAGTGGACTCAACAATATCACCTGCCAGACAGTGTTCAACAACAACATTTATTTCTATAGCACATTTCCATACGAATGATGGAACGTAAAGTGCTTTACAAGATGAAGAAAGACGAAAAAGGCAAAATAAATATAAATTAAAATTAGGTAACACTAATTAACATAGAATAAAAGTAAGGTCCGATGGCCAGGGAGGACAGAAAGAAGAAAACAAAACTCCAGACGGCTGGAGAAAAAAATAAAATCTGCAGGGGTTCCAAGGCCACGAGACCACCCAGCCCCCTATTCCACCTAACATAAATGATCTCAATCAGTCCTCATTGTATTCAGGGTTCTCATGGAAGAATTTGATGATGACGATCATGTGGACTTCTGGCCTTTAATCTATCAATGTAGAGACATTATGGTGCTTTGATTAGGTGGTGGTGGCACAGATCAACACCACAGAAAACTGGAAAAAGAACAGCAGAGAAAGTAGAAAGAGTCTGCAAATTGCCACGCTCAGGTCTCTCCAGTCATGTTCTACAGATTTTGTGTCTGGGCCACACGAGAATACTCAACTTGTCCCAAAGCCACTCCAGCATTGTCTTAGCTCTGTGCGCTAACAGAATGTCAGGTTATATAGCGCCATGATGTGTAGAGTACATGTTGCAGGAGGTTACGCTCAAGCTTTATAACGCACTGGTGAGGCCTCATCTGCAGTACTGGGTGCAGGTTTGGTCTCCAGGCTACAAAAAGGATATAGCAGCACTAGAAAAGGCCCAGAGAAGAGCGACTAGGCTGATTCCAGGGCTACAGGGGATTTGAAACTTGGTGGACTGGCAGATAATCTTGAATCTGATAATCTTGAATGATCACAGAGGGACCTGGACAGCAGACAGGCTCGGGCAGACTTGTAGCAGATGAAATTTAATGTCAATAAATGTAAAGAATTACACATAGGAAATAAAAATGTGAGTTTTGAATACATGATTGGCGGTCGGAAAATCGAGAGTCCACCATATGAGAAGGATTTAGGAGTCGTAGTGGACTCTAAGCTATCGACTTCCCATCAGTGTTCAGAAGCCATTAAGAAGGCTAACAGAATGTCTGGTTATATAGCGCCTTGATGTGTGGAGCACAAGTCACAGGAGGTTCTGCTGAACCTTTATAACACACTGGTGAGGCCTCATCTGGAGCCCTGTGTGATGTTTTGCTCTCCAGCAAGGATTAATGCAGTCAGATATGGAGAGGTCCCTGAAGAAAACCTACTTCAGAGTGCACACCACCTCCGAGTGGGGCAACAGCTCACCTTTCAGCACAGCCGTAACCTGAAGCACAGAGCTAAGACAATGCTGGAGTGGCTTTGGGACACATCTCTGAGTATTCTCGAGTGGCCCAGACTCAAAAGCCGTAGAACATGAGCGGAGAGACCCGAGCGTGGCAGTTAGCAGACTCTTTCCATCCAGTACAAGAGAGCTTGAGACGATGCCAGGAAGAATGGAATAAACTACCTAAATACAGATGTGCTGTAGAGACTTCTCTGAGGAAAGTCAAAGCTGAATTTTGCTGCCAATGGGTTTGTACGAAGTTTTGAATTAAGGGTCTGAATACTTTTATGAATGAGACATTTCAGTTTTTGATTTTTTTTTTTTTTTTAAATAAATTTACAAATCTTTCTTAAGACATGCTTTCACGTTGTCATTATTGAGTGTAGATTGATGGGCAAAAATTTCTCTATTTAAAATTCACTCTACAATAAAGTTGCGTAGAAAGTAATGGTTTCTAAAAACTTTCTTCTGAGTCTGCTGGAAGTGTAAGACACAGTTCTACATACACAATGGGCCCAGTGGACATGTAATAAAAATATGCTGCAACAACAGACGAGTAACATCTTTAAAGCGTTGGGATGTCAGTGCAGTGACCCTTTTTAATAACAATTCTGTTTTCCAAGTAAGCAGAAAGAAATACGGTGAAAAATTGTAGAAGTGACGGCCCATTGGTCTTGTTGCTTATTTCACAAGACATCTTTAAAGGGAAGGTCTGCTCTCATTGGAAGCAGGGTTCAAACTTCTAATAGCGTATGAAACGAAAGGAGCTGGTCGTTCAGGAATGGAGGGGAAGCAATGTGATGGTTCGCTCATGTTTTCTTTCTCCATTCTAAGGGAAAAAAACTGTGTAGGCAGTTACCCACTCTGCCTCACTCCTACCCTTCCCATTTTTCCTACCAGGTCTGCATAAGTGAATCGCTTGCATGGGTGACGTTGCAGTACTTAATCTGCTAAGGTACTTTCTGCTTTAAGTTGTTGAAGTAGCTATTGGCACAAGCCATTTTACAGTCTGATGGCTGTAGGGATTCCCAGAAGCACCAACGTAGCACATCACGGTGTAATGAGACAATGGTGGTTAATGGTGCTCCAGGACAATGCATCATGGATAGGAATGAGGATTCAATATTACCTCTTATTCTGCATTCATCCTCTCTTCTGTCACCATCTTTACTCTTTAATCTTCTTTCACTCTTTAATTTAATATTGTTTTTTATCAGTATGCTGCTGGTGGAGTATGTGAATTTCCTCTTGGGATTAATAAAGTATCTATCTATCATCTGTCCATCCATCCATCCATCCATCCATGACAAGTCCTATACTCTAGCTGTTCATTTTCTTCAAGTCAGTCATTTTCCAACCCGCTATATACTAACACAGGATCACGGGGGGTCTGCTGGAGCCAATCCTAGCCAGCAAAGGGTGCAAGGCAGGAACAAATCCCAGGCAGGGCACCAGCCCACCATAGGGCACACACACACCAAGCACACACTAGGGACGATTTAGGATCACCAGTGCACCTAACCTGCATGTCTTTGGACTGTGGGAGGAAACCCACGCAGACACGGGGAGAACATGGACCCGGGAAGTGAACCCAGGTCTCCTTACTGCGAGGTGGCAGCGCTACCACTGCGCCACCCATTTTCTTCATGTGTCTGGTTTTACTTCCCCAGTAGATTGCAGTGTCAATCAGTAGATTTGAAAGTTTGAAATTGTGGAATGTCACTACCAGCTTTTTACTCTTACTGAAGGATTTGATTCTCCTCGGTGAAGACCCGGCTGTGAGTTTTGTCCTTGCACAGCAAGTCTGTTATCCATCCAGTTCTGCCTACTATTCATATAAACCCCCTTAAGACTGCAACTTTTCCACCTCCTGTCCCATGATGGCGATGGATCAAGGAGGAGCAGTGGCACACCAGATGGTTGGAACATTTTACAGCTTTACAAATATTAAATAGCTAAAATAAACCAAACGGATATACAGTAGAACACACATTTTTGTGATGGTTCCTTTGGTAAAGTTTTTATTTTCCATTTTGCAGATATTCGAGTGGTGGTATTTCCAGAAGTATGGCGCCTCCTTCATAGAGCAGGTCTCTGTGAGCCACTTGAGGCCCCTGTTAGGTGGTTTGGAAAGCACCTCGTCTGCAGGTTTGTTCACGTCTGTCAATGGGGAGACGGATTCCACAAGGCCCAGTGTATCCGGTAGGTGTACTGAATGTTGTGCGTCATTTTTTATTTTGTAGTTCCCTTGCTTTGCATATTTTAAATGTTTCCTCAACTATGCATTAGATTTATTGAGAATTATCATTATTTTGTATGATTTATTTATTTATTTACTAGGGGTCCCCCTGCTCCCCCCCCCCACTTCACTCGCCAGCACCACCGGCCTGCTCTACACACCAGCCACTATACGTCTCTGCCGCACGCGTTGTGAAGAATGGGGCTGAACACACAAACACTCTCAGCTGGCACAGTAACTCCACTTCCATCACTTAAATGGCATAGCAGCGACTTTACTACTTATGCCAACAAAAAAAATATTTCCCAGCCAATCCTAGTTCAGTTTTGCAAAGCCGTAATTGAAAGTGTAATCACATTCTCAATTGTTGTCTGGTTTTGTTCAGCAATCACACACTCCAAAAATAAATGACGACATGTCGTGAGGTCTGCTGACAAAATAATTGGCTGTGCTTTTCTATCTGTGGCAGACCTGTAGACCTCTCGTGTCACCAACCGAAAATGTCGAAAGATCACCACAGACTCGGCTCACCCAGCTCATCACTTATTCCTAAAACTCCCCTCTGGTAAACGCTTCAGGTCAATTGAAGTTAAAGCTAACCGACACCTCAGTACAGGTTAAAAAAAAACTAAAAATATTTTGTTGTAATGAGATTCTGTATTTGTCACTATAGTGCTTTCTTTAACTTGCGTCCAGGCGTTTGCAATCATTTCGATAGCTTCTTTCGCGTTAATTTTAATCTCCTCCTGCCTACAAGTTATGCTGACGAGAATTTTTCTCAGCATTTCCTTGCCATAATACACTTTCAGGGTGCGAATGATCCCCAAATCCAATGGCTGAAGCACTGCTGTGCAATTGGGTGGGAGGAATTCAACGCAAACATTATCTAAATGTAGAAGCATGTTGTGGGCAGCACAGTTGTCAATCAGGAGCCGAATCATCTTTTTCTTCTTCTTCATATTGTGAGGTTTCTGAACACTTTTGGGATCCCCTCACTTCCCCACCCAACGGGAACGATGCTGAAATGCATATCGAAACGCGATTGCAGCGTCTGTGGAAGATTGTTTGTCCGTTGCCGGGGCAGGACAACAGCATGCTCACAGCAGTGTAGAGTGAGGCGCCACAGAAGCGAATCCTAAAAGATCGGGGTCGCGTTATAAGTCCCTGTCTTGCACCCCAAAACATGAGTCTGAGTCTCAGTACTTTAGCAAAACCAGCTTTATTCAGCTTGGAACAGGAACAGACTGGTTATTTATTGTAGCGTGATCTGCTATACACAGGCACAGCAGTCAGGCAGGGTCGTGGCCAGGTCACTGACCAAGTAATCCTGTTATCTGCATTTACAATTTACGAGCTCCTAACCTTGCATCACTCATCAAGATCTTTTCTGTTTACTTCGGTGGAAAGACGCAGCATAGCTGTAAGCCTGCTTTTGCCCCGTACAGATGCGGAGATCGCACTTCGGGACGCTCTTCGGCGTGTTGTCCACTTGGGGGAGGTCCCAAGAGAGTTTACAAACCTCACATTTTTTTGAATGAGTGCCGCATTAATAGGAATGTTTCTTGAAATGAGCGTCACTGAGCCACATAAAAACAGCTTTTTTGACATCTTCAAATCCAGCAGTTCACATACGTTTGCAACCCAAGATTTTTCTTCTTTTTTTTTTTTTTTTCTTGGTCTTTCAAGAAAGTAGACAGTGTCGATGGCGAAATTCCGAATTCACTGGCAATGTCTCTTTTTTCTTTTTGCCGCAATTGAGAGCTGCAAAAATGTAAAGTTTTTTTTTTTCTTCTAATAAATATTTTTCAGCGGCCACAGAACTAACTGATCTGTGGATGATTCATTCAGGCATTTCAAGATCTTTTGTGCACTTCATTGTAATGAAAGTATCTGCTGAATGTACTTCACAGTAACAAGATTTCTATAGACTCGTGTCATATGGGGAAACTGTCTTGACCATAAAAATACTACCTTGTAATG
>JANRMT010027041.1:8392712-8417910 GCA_026402145.1 Polypterus bichir lapradei | reverse complement strand
TGTCCCACAGGCAGTATGCAGTCCCAAGCACAGCACACACCAAAACACTTAACAAATTAAAGATTTCTCCCCCAGCACTCCTCCTAGGCAGCTTCGCCCTCCTCCACCCGACGCTGACTCCTGACTGGTGGCCACTGGCTCCTTTTATTAGGCACCCAGAAGTGCTCCAGGTGCTCGATTGCCGACACCCGGCTGCACTTCTGGGTGTGGCAAAATAACTGCCCAGAAGGGCCCAGCAGCACCCCCTGGCGGCGCCTGCGGAACCCAACAGGGCTGCACCAATCTCCAGCCCCCATGAAACCCTGCAGGAGTCCAAGGCATTGCTGCAACCCAGGGAGGCTGCCAACTAACGTCCAGGGGGAGGTATTGGGTCTCCCATGCTTGCTCCCCCAGAACATATGCTGCAGGGGCACCCCGGCCGGGCATGGACTCCGGCCATCTGCCACAATTAATAGTGACAGGAAACAAAACGGCAAAACAATATACACTCTCCTAAAGGATTATTAGGAACACCTGTTCAATTTCTCATTCATGCAATTATCTAATCAACCAATCACATGGCAGTTGCTTCAATGCATTTAGGGGTGTGGTCCTGGTCAAGACAGACAATCTCCTGAACTCCAAACTGAATGTCAGAATGGGAAAGAAAGGTGATTTAAGCAATTTTGAGCGGGCCGGTCTGAGTATTTCACAATCTGCTCAGTTACTGGGATTTTCACGCACAACCATTTCTAGGGTTTACAAAGAATGGTGTGAAAAGGGAAAAACATCCAGTATGCGGCAGTCCTGTGGGCGAAAATGCCTTGTTGATGCTAGAGGTCAGAGGAGAATGGGCCGACTGATTCAAGCTGATAGTAGAGCAACTGTGACTGAAATAACCACTCGTTACAACCGAGGTATGCAGCAAAGCATTTGTGAAGCCACAACACGCACAACCTTAAGGCGGATGGGCTACAACAGCAGAAGACCCCACTGGGTACCACTCATCTCCACTACAAATAGGAAAAAGAGGCTACAATTTGCACGAGCTCACCAAAATTGGACAGTTGAAGACTGGAAAAATGTTGCCTGGTCTGATGAGTCTCGATTTCTGTTGAGACATTGTAATACTACATTTTTCTTTATGTCACTATATCTGGACAATACTGTTATGAGTTTTATTCACATGTGCATGTTAACTGTGGCACACAGGGGCTCAGCAGTTAGAATTGCTAGCCAAGCATTGGATTAGATAGCCAAAGACAACTGGAGGCTTGTATAGTCAGCTTAAACACAGGTTAGGGTATTTCTGTCCTCTATCAGCACAAATCTTCTTTCCTTATTGGGAGAATGAGAATCGGCATGTAAGCACTATGATATTTCTGTATTTTGTGGAGGAGGAATTCAGCCCTTGTTTGGAGACGGAGAAGACCAGCAAATGAAGCAAGACATTATAAAAGCTTGGACAACAGCCAGACCTTTAGAGGCGGAATCGACAAAGCTCGAAGAAAAACCTCCCAGCGTGGTGACGAGAAAATGGCTGACTGTGTTGATCCAGATTCCCACCTGGATTTTAGTCTGTACCATGCGCCTCTCCGTCTATAACCGCGTTAATCGTCAGTAAATGTAAGCTAAAAGATATTGTTTCTCATGTGATTCTTGTACCGCCGTAATCACGATGGGAGGGATATCGACGTTTCTGGTATATTATGATATTGTTTAATTATTTAATATGCCACAATTTTAAAAGAACACATTTCCAAGAGAGCTAATGCCTCTTCAGGAAACAGACATTCAAATGGTAGAGTCAGAATTTGGCGTAAACAGAATGCGAACATGGATCCATCATGCCTTGTTACCACTGTGCAGGCTGGTGGTGGTGGTGTAATGGTGTGGGGGATGTTTTCTTGGCACACTTTAGGCCCCTTAGTGCCAATTGGGCATCATTTAAATGCCACGGGCTACCTGAGCATTGTTTCTGACCATGTCCATCCCTTCATGACCACCATGTACCCATCCTCTGATGACTACTTCCAGCAGGATAATGCACCATGTCACAAAGCTCGAATCATTTCAAATTGGTTTCTTGAACATGACAATGAGTTCACTGTACTAAAATGGCCCCCACAGTCACCAGATCTCAACCCAATAGAGCATCTTTGGGATGTGGTGGAACGGGAGCTTCGTGCCCTGGATGTGCATCCCACAAATCTCCATCAACTGCAAGATGCTATCCTATCAATATGGGCCAACATTTCTAAAGAATGCTTTCAGCGCCTTGTTGAATCAATGCCACGTAGAATTAAGGCAGTTCTGAAGGCGAAAGGGGGTCAAACACCGTATTAGTATGGCGTTCCTAATAATCCTTTAGGTGAGTGTACAGTATAATTCATTCCTTTCAATGCTCCCTCATTACACCCCAAAAGTGCCAGGTAGGATGATATAATAAGGTGCAACCAAAAAAGCCCTCCCTTGACCCCACACTGAACAAGAAACAAATAAGGCGCACGGAAACACGAAACGCACATAGAAGATTAAATGGAGGATGAGTAATGGTAGTGAACCTGATTCAGTTGTAAAAATGTCCTGCGGCGATTATAAACAGGCAACAGTGATGGGCGTGCTCCTCTCCCAAATGACAAAAAACAGTCTCACCGTTCTTGATCCTCAGTGTCTCAGCGTGATCTGGGATTTCCCATTGTATTGGTGAAATTGTCTAGTCCGGCATTAAAAGCGGCAAGCAGGAGAATGTGTCGGCGATTCGAATCGTCGTTCTCTTCTTTCTTCGTGATGAGTTGTCGGTGTGGAAACAATAACAGTTTTCTTTTTTCTCCTTCCCTCCTTACGTTTAAATAGTAAATGACCTGGATGAAAAAACGATGGGATTGACAGGACTAATTATCACGAGGGCCCATGGTTCCATGGCGTTATCCTTCCCCACTTTGTTTTCAGGGGATTATATTTATACAGACGCATAAGGACCAACGCTATGAAAGACGCGACTCGGCATAACGCATTTAACACGACGTTAATCATGCAGCACCGTTAAGGTGTAGCCTTAGAAGAAATCTTTGTGAGGTATTTTGGTAATAAAAACCACTGCTTTGTACCTGTGACTGTATTTGTGTTAATTGTGTCCAGGGTTTGGGGCTTGGTGGTGCCCTCCATCTCTCGCAAGATGCTTTATCTTTTATTTTTTTATTTTATTTTATTTATGCTTTTATTTTTCATCGGACCTTACTTATCCTATGTTAATTAATGTTGACTTATGTTTATTTTTTATTGTGTCTTTTATTTTTTTATTCATTTTGTAAAGCACTTTGAGCTACATTTTTTTGTATGAAAATGGGCTATATAAATAAATGTTGATTGATTGATTGATTATGGTGCAATTTTAGAAAATGTAGTCACTTTGGTAAGATAAATGTGTATCATCAGACAAATCATGGCTTAATCAATACTAATGTTTCTCAAACTGTTCATTTATGTTTTCACAGAGTGCAAAGTATGGCGAAACCCACTAAACCTCTTCAGAGGTGCCGAGTATAACAGGTATGTCAGTTGCCGGACCTCGTGTGATCTAGAAGTAAGTGAAATTAATTTTTGTAATTTTGTCCTTGTCTTTTTACTATTGCTGTTAATCCCATCCATCCATCAATTATCCAACCCGCTATATTCTAACTACAGGGTCACGAGCGTCTGCTGGAGCCAATCCCAGCCAACACAGGGTACAAGGCAGAAACAAATCCCGGGCAGGGTGCCAGCCCACTGCAGGGCACACACACACACACACACCAAGCACACACTAGGGACGATTTAGGATCGCCAATGCACCTAACCTGCATGTCTTTGGACTGTGGGAGGAAAACTCACGCAGACACGGGGAGAACATGCAAACTCCACGCAGGGAGGACCTGGGAAACGAACCCAGGTCTCCTAACTGCAAGGCAGCAGCGCTACCCACTGCGTCACCGTGCCACCCAAGAGCAAGTCAATTAAAATGAATTCAAAAGAAGTTAATTAGCAGCAAAAACAGGTCACTCATTAAGAGAAGGGTAAGAATGAAAACCTGCAGCCATGGTGGTCCTCCACCGTGCCGCCCTACTGTTAATTTCATTTCACAAATGGTATTTTTCAGTTCCATCGTTACGTGTGTTCGCATATAACGTGCAAATCTCCTATTGCGATATGTCACGTCTGTCCACATGAACCAACGCTGCTACACGTGGACCAATTTTATTGAGATTTGCACACTTTTTCTTCAAAAATGTTGTCGAGACCGTTCAATTTTCATTCAGATATCTTGAACAGATCGTTCTATATGAAATTTAAAAATTTCAAACTTTCCCATTGAAAACCATTGGCGAATTTGGAAACCTGCCCATCTTAAAATGAATTAGTGTTCTGTGCGACTTCAACTAGGAATCTGTTTTCTGTTTCAATTTTACCTTGAGAGCAGTTGCTTGAACTTGTACATTTTGTGTATTTTTCCCCTTTTATTCATCTGACGGCCGCTTGGATGCCCAATGCAATCGAGTCAGACGCCGGGCAGAGCGGGCGCATGTGCACACAGCTCATACAGCAGCACCCTTCTTGTATTGCATTAGGTAAATCGGCTAACAGGGGACAAAAACATGTCACTTCTCCGGAAATAAATGGAAAGGGAAAGCGATTATGTAAGCATAAGACTGACTTGATTAAACAATTTTATCCGCAGAGTGTTATTGTAAAGAACCGACGTTATCAACCAGCAGCTAAACGGAGTTTAAACTCCATGGGAAAGTTGCAGCTGCCCTAACTGATATAAACACAGGACAGGTTTAAAAATGGACAGTGGGCTCAGGAGGTGGGGGGTGTGAAAGACGCCTTGAACACAGACAGAGATGGACTCAGAATGTCCCATAATGCACGCGTTTTTAATTTACAGTTCTTCCTGCACACAGCACAGTGCACCAAACAGCCCAAACTCACAGTCCTTTCTTTTCCTTCTCCGCCTCCACTCCTCTCCCGCAAGCTCTGCCTCCCGACTCCGGCTCTCCAAATGGAGTGTGGCGGCCTCTTTTATACTGCCCCCGGCAGCCCCTCCGCCAAACCTATGCCAGACCATGGTTCTGGAGCTGTCCTGGCGGCACTGTTGAGCTTCTAAGCCTCAAGCCCATGGCCCCTATGCAACCCGGGGGGGGGCTGCCCTCTCATGTCCCGAAGTATGAATTGCCCCTCTCCTGGTCCCCTGCTTCTCCTGGCCTCCCGGTAGGTCACGATCCCCCAGCCGTCCATTACAGGGGCTTCACTAACCCCTGATCGTTGGCATCTGACCCCTGTTCTTTCAGTCCTAGATATACATAAGCAATCGTGGCAAGCCTCTGATTTATTTCTTGTCCACCGTGTACCATTTTTTTGTTATACAACAAATAATTTCCTTTTGAAGTTCTTACGTATACAATTTTAACAAATTATTGTGACAACATTGTGAGAGAAAAATATTTTTCGGGGCTCTCCAGAGATTTTTGGTTGGGTACAAGCCCAGGCTGTAGCTGGGCAACTCATGGACATTTTCAAAGCTGTTCCTAAGTCACTCCTGTTTTGCCTTTGCTTTGTGCTTATGGTCTTTGATCAGTTGGAAGGTGAGCCTTCGGCCCCGTCTGATGTCCAGACCGCACTGGAGCAGGATTTCATTAAGGATATCGCTTCACTTTGCTCCGTTCAGCTTTTCCCTCAACCCTGACTAGGCTCACAGTCCCTGTTGCTGAAAAACAAGCCCACATTATGATGCAGTGATGTGCCATGCCCGGTGTCCTCCAGATGTTAGTTCAATCTAGGATTTATCAGACCAGAGTCCTTTCGGTGACTTTTTTTTTTTTTTTTTTTTTTTAATCAAACTCCCAAGTGGACTTTCATGTGTCATCTACCCACTCTGCCCAGATTAGTGAAGTGTTGCAATAGTGACCGTCCTTTTTGGTCATTTCTCCCATTTCCACACAGGTTCTCTGGAGCTCAGACAGAGTGACCATGGGGGTTCAGCATTGGATTTCCGCCAGGTGTACCGTTTGGTATTGAGGCCAGGTAGTTTGATTTTGGCCTCATCTGACCAGAAGACCATTTTCCACTTGGCATCAGAATCTTCAAGGTGCATTCTGCCAAAGCTCAAACGAGCCTCAATGTGGCCTTTCTTGAGAAGTGGCTTTTTCCTTGCGATCCTCATGGACAAGCCACAATTGTGAAGGACTTGTCAAATTGTTGTCACATGCACACCATTAATGACCACTCTTTGCCATCAAATCCTGTAACTCCTTCAAAGTGGCCATTGGCCTCTCTTACCAGTTTCCTCCTTGCTCTTCCATCCAGTTTGGAGGATCCAGGGAGGGTCCTAGTAGTACGAGACACTCGCCACTTCTTTATGATGGACTTTACTGAGCTCTTTGGGATTGATAAAGCCTTTGAGATGTTTTTTGTCTCCATCTCCTGCCTTATGTCTGTCCACAAATCTATCCATGAAATCTTTTGAAAGTGGCCTGCCATCCACAGTCAGTTGTTTGCTGTCAGTTGCTCTACCAAGCAAGGGAATGAATGGACCAGGAACAGCTTCACTGATCACACTCATTACAACTGAGCACAGGTGGAGGGAAGCCAGTAACCGCAATGAAAATGGTGGGCAATGACACCTGATTGAGTTTGGGGGGGATCCTTTATTCATCTTAGGATTTCTTGTTTTTGATTCTTCTGAATTGTACAGGTAGATGTGATATCTTTCACTTGGATGTTAGAGATTGCATTGAGTAAGTAAAACTGGAAAAATATTTATTTGTGTTTTCATTTATGGCCGTAAAGCATAAAAATGGGAATATTTCGAAGGGGGGGGAATTCTTTTCTAGTCCCAATGTAAATTATATTTTATATTTTTTTAACATAAATACTTATTTATTTAATCATTATATGAATATGTTAAGACAGTGGCTCCAGCACTGACCCCTGAGGGACACCACTTTTAACATCATCTAATTCTGATGAATTCTATGGAGGGAGGAAGTTTATCCATCCATCCATTATCCAACCCGCTGTATCCTTTGAGGCGGAGTGGTGGCTCAGAGGCTAAGGATCTGCACTGGCAATTGGAAGGTTGCCGGTTCGAATCTCGTAAATGCGAAAAGGGACTCCCTTTAGCAAGGCCCTTAACCTGCAATTGCTGAGCGCTTTGAGTAGTGAGAAAAGCGCTATACAAATGCAAAGAATTAATAATAATAATAATAATAATAATAATATTATCCAAACACAGGGTCACAGTTGGGGTTCTGCTGGAGCCAATCCCAGCCAGCACAGGACACAATGCAGGAACAAATCCCAGGAAGGGTGCCAGCCCACCGCAGGGCACACACACACACACCAAGCACACACTAGGGACAATTTAGGATCACCAATGCACTGTGGAACGTGGCCCGGACACAACGGTTTGTTACCCAGCACACACATGTTTATCATATACAATATTTACAGTTTATAGAAGTCCGTGCACAAACCCAGTGCCTCCAGCACCGATTCCCCAAAGTCCAGGCCTCTCTTCCCAGCGCCTTCCTTCCGGCCGCCTCCGCTTCTCTCTCTCCATTCTCCCGTCTCCTTCCACCCGACTCTTGACTCCGAATGAAGGGAGGCGGCCCCTTTTATAGCAGCCCGAATGGGCTTCCAGCTGCTCTCCGACACTCCTCCGCGGAAACTCCCCTGTGTGGCGGAAGTGTCGGCTGTACACCTGGAAGCCCTCTGGGTGTCCCCAGTCTTCTTCCCCCCCAGC
This sequence comes from Polypterus bichir lapradei, assembly GCA_026402145.1. NCBI lineage: Eukaryota > Metazoa > Chordata > Cladistia > Polypteriformes > Polypteridae > Polypterus > Polypterus bichir. The sequence continues at coordinate 8,410,148 of JANRMT010027041.1, read as the reverse complement.
ACTTCCTGGTGTGGCGGAAGTGCTGAGGTCCAGGGTTCTCCAGGTACCGGGGCGCCCCCTGGCAGTGGCCACGGGCCCCTACAGGGTTGGGCTTCCAAGCCCTCTACCCGTGGCCCCCAACACAACCAGGGCGGTCGCCCCCTCGTGGTCTGGAGGAGGCGCAAGCCCTCTTCCGGTCCTCCTGGGCATCCCGGCTGGGTATCACCCCCAGCCGCATGCCACAGTACCTAACCTGCATGTTTTTGGACCATGGGAGGAAACCCTCGCAGACAAGGGGAGAACATGCAAACTCCACTCAGGGAGGACCCGAGAAGCAAACCCAGGTCTCCTTACTGCGAGGCAGCAGCGCTACCACTAGAATTCAGTACTTGTATTTTTTTTCTTTTTAATTTGTGTTTTTTTTTTTTGTTTTACTAAAAAGTACAGTGTTTCGTATTTTTTTTATCTGAGGAAGTTAAACTGTCCAAGCAAGTCTCTTCTAGGGCTCTTACTTTTTCATTTTATCTCCAAGGTATACATGGGTCACTGGAAAGGAGCCTTTAACCTACTATGACATGAACCTCTCTGCACAGGATCACCAGACCTTATTCACATGCGACAATGACCAGCTTCATCCAGCAGAATCAGGTGAGCAGAGAGTGACAAGAGATCTGAACATCTTGTGTTAGAGTCTCCATAATAAAAGAAGCACAGTGTGCAAATGGACGCAGAAAGTAGAACTGTGGGGTTACTTGAAAATAAAAAGCAGATGTCAAACAACCTAAGGGAGATTTTACTTTGTCAGAACGTTTTTCCTGATAGTTTCTAGAGATGTTGTGTGCATGTTGATTGGTGACTGTCACCTGGCCTGGCTGTGATGAAGTCTGTGCCTTGTGTCCTGTTTGTGCCCACTCTAGTCACAGTCTCTGTCTTGCACGTGTGAAAACCAACATGGACACAGATTGGAAGGAGACACGTTTATGTACAATTTTAAAGTGCACGTACACCTACACCAATAACACAGTCCCTTCTTGCCGCCAGTGCTTCTCCCTCCACTCCTCCTCAGGCTTTGCCCCCTTCCTCCTGATTCTGGCTCCCTTTATAGGCCACCCAGAAGGACTCCAGGTGCCCAATGAGCTTCCAGGTGTGGTGGAAGTGTGGCCAAATAAGGCCGTGGAAATGTCCATGTGCCCCCTGGCGGCGGCCACAGGCCCCAACAGGGTTGAGCTCCCATGCTCATGACCTGTGGCCCTGCTGGAAACCAAGTGGGCTGCCATCTGTCAGTCCGGGGGAGAAACCGTCCTAGAAATACTCTCTGTCCTGATCCTTCTACACTCTTCGTGCCCCGCTTGGCCACCAGCCACACACCCAATTCTGAAAAGAGAGACTGCATTTCCCTGTGATGCTGTACTGGAAGGGGAGATTCTGGAGAGGGTGTGAAATAATATTATGGATTTATGTGGTGGCTGAGCAGGGCGCCTCACAGCGTTCGGTGGCAACTGTGCGACAGCTCGGTGAAAGGACAACCTGGCGAAGAAACAACTCGGTGACATCCTTTACCAATTAGGTAATAGGTTCTAAGAGATTTTTTAATTATATTTAAATGACAACGTGATTTAAAATGTTGAAAATAAATTTACATAATTGACAAACAAACTTTGTTCTGCAGATGGAACAAACTCTGTCTTACATTATCTTCTGCAACCAAAATTGCTAATCCTTTATATAAATTGCATTGATTGTAATCCTATGATAATGATATTTAGAATACAAAAGGTGGCCTCTCAGCGTATTGGGATTCTCGTAAACCGGTCAATTCTTTGGATTTTCTGGCGCCCTACATTGTCATTTAAATATCATTAAAAATCTCTTTGAACCTAACTATTACCTAACTGGTAAAGGATGTCGCTGAGTTGTCTGTCACCCATTTGTCCTTTCGCCGAGTTGTCTGTCACCTACTTGTGTTTTTGCGGAGTTGTCCTTGCACTGAGTTGTCCTTTCACCGAGTTGTCTGTCACCCATTTGTCCTTTCGTCGAGTTGTCTGTCACCCATTTGTCCTTTCGTCGAGTTGTCTGTCACCCATTTGTCCTTTCGTCGAGTTGTCTGTCACCCACTTGTATTTTCGCTGAGTTGTCCTTTCACTGAGTTGTCTGTCGCCCAGTTGCCCCTGAACGGCCTCACAGTACTAATGAGTTTTCTTTTTATTACCACTTTTGAAATGAATAAGTCATTGAAATGTCAACATTTCTTTTTTTCAGAATTATCTTAGCTTTTCTCCTTAATGTCTGTTAGTCCCCCTTTTTTGGTTTGGCTCAGATTTTACAATTAAACCGGCTACGTTTTAAATCATTTTAATCCTTTTTGTTAGAATAGACTTTATAGCCCACAATTCAGGTTTTAACACCATTAAAGCTGATTACCAAGCTCCTTGACTTGGTTCTTAGTGCCACCTTAGGCAACTGGATTTTGGACTTCCTAACTGGCAGATCCTACCATGTGTGGGTTGGCAGCTTCCCTTCCTCCATACTGGATACTCAGGAGCTGCTCATATTGACAACGTCATGAGTGTTTCCTCTGCCTGATACATTTTTTAGATGGCATTGTATCAGTAGACTATTGCCGGCATTGTGCTGCTCTCACTAGTCTATGGCACATGCCAGTACAAATGCCACTTGAACTTGACCCCATCAGATGCATCTAATTTCTTTGAACAAACTCAAGAAAATAAAACTTCTCCCGAGTTTAAATCTTATGTCCTCTTTTGTTTTACAGTTATGCAGAAGGCATGGAGAGAAAGGAACCCACAAGCTAGGATCAAAGCTGCACATCAGGCTATTGAAATTAGCAATGAGTATGGACTGGCATGCGTTCAAAAGGTTTTTTTTTTTTTTCCTACCTCACCCTGTAGATTTTAATGATTTTCTGGCTTATTTCCTATAGGTGTGCCACGGCATATGTTCTCCTGGCAGAAGAGGAGGCAACCACCATATCTGAGGCTGAGCGACTCTTAAAGCAGGCTTTAAAATTGGGGGAAATGAGCTACCGCCAGAGTCTGCTTCTTCATCAGAGCCAAGGCTCACAGCATGAAGCTCAGCACAGTAAGTGTAGATTGCAACTCTGCAATGCCAACCAGCAAGTTGTTTTTTTTTTTTCCCCATTTACATTTTCCACATTGGACCACTGGAAGAATGTATTAACATTTGGGCTTGTGTTGGAGAGTTGCATTATTTAAGGATTTATAGGGGAGGCATACACTACCAGTCAGAAGTCTTACAACACCTCCGTTTTTATGGAAATGCATACACACACACACACACACACACACACACACACACAGTTTAATGTCTTAATGTTCCATGAAATCAAGAGAGAGAATAAATAAACAATGACAAATAAAAACTAATAAGCCAAGGAATCATTAAGTGTACATCATTTACAAGTCACTCTGTGCCAGTCACCAACTCTGCCTCCAGCAAAAGATCTCAACTAGGAAACAACACGAAAGTCAAAGACGTGAATATTAATGCATTGAACCTATGGGGGTTAGAATGCCACAAGCACCAAAAGCTGAACATGTGAAAAAATCTAAAGGTGCATGCATGCGCCATCTAGTGGCTGTGGTTGAGCATGAGTAGAGCAGACTGCTCTACACAAACACACACACACACACGTATATCATTTATATACCGTATGTGTAATGGGCCTTCTTCAGGGAACAAATAACAGGTTACAACCTACAGATGTTCTACAGCAATTAAAGCAAATGAAGCCTTGCAAGTTGAAGCAAACAATTTGCACAGGTGTCCCAACTTCTGTTAAAAAAACATTTGTGTATCTTAAAGCAGAGTTGGAACAGCCTGTGTCACTACACCCTCTGAAGTCCTACTTGGAGAATATGCCAGTGAAAATGACAAGAAAACGGCAATTAAGAAATGAAATGAGACAGATAACCCTTACAAGTGTAGGCTTTTCATTTAGAGGAATTGCAAACCAAATCATAAGTGTCAGTGAGTCCAGTGGTGTCCCCCGCAATCCAAATAAATAAACAATGACAAATAAAAACTAATAAGCCAAGGAATCATTAAGTGTACATCATTTACAAGTCACTCTGTGCCAGTCACCAACTCTGCCTCCAGCAAAAGAACCCCAGACCATCACACTTCCTCCCCCAATGTCTTACAGTTGGAGTCGCACACCGAAGGGCCTCCCTTTCACCAACTCGACAGGGTGCAAACACCTTATGTGATGAACCGAAGATTTCAAATTTGGATTCATCGGCCCATAACACTAATCCATAGCCGGTATTTCAAGGCCCTGTTTTGTCCTGTAAGGAATGGCTTTCTTCCTGCCACTTGCCCTGTCAGACCCTGCAGCACAAAGTCTCCTCTTCACAGTACAAAACTGACACTTGCTTTTATCGACGTGCATTGTTAAGCTGTGCTTGAAGCCGTTGTGCTGTGAGGCGCCGATCATGCAAGCTGGTGACCCTCAGAAACTTGTCTTCTGATTGGCTGGTGTCTTTGGGTCTGCCAGATCTCTTCCTATCAGAGTTTCAGTTTCCAATTGCCTTTGGGTTGCGGGGGACACCACTGGACTCACTGACACTTATGATTTGGTTTGCAATTCCTCTAAATGAAAAGCCTACACTTATAAGGGTTATCTGTCTCATTTCATTTCTTAATTGCCGTTTTCTTGTCATTTTCACTGGAATATTCTCCAAGTAGGACTTCAGAGGGTGTAGTGACACAGGCTGTTCCAACTCTGCTTTAAGATACACAAATGGTTTTTTAACAGAAGTCGGGACACCTGTGCAGATTGTTTGCTTCAACTTGCAAGGCTCCATTTGCTTTAATTGCTGTAGAACATCTGTACGTTGTAACCTGTTATTTGTTCCCTGAAGAAGGCCCATTACACATACGGTATATAAATGATATACCGTAGATCCCGGAATACAAGCCGACCCGGTATATTAGCCGATCCCCTTCTCTACCGACTAAATTACATGTATTTGCCGATGACCGGTATTTAAGCAGACCCCCTTCTCCAAGCAAAATTTTCTAAATTTCCTTAAAAGTGTTTCTTCGGGTATATTTATAATGTTTATCGGCGAGAATTTGAGACTGCCGGCATTTTTGATGGAAACTAGGAAGTGATTGCGGAGAAGTTTGGTAAATTGGAACCTTTGTGTTGAAACTATATATGCAAATACGGTACAACAGCGGGTGGATTTCCGGAGACTTGTTATAAATTTGATTAACTTAAATACGCAATACAGTGGACCCTTGACTTACGAACTTAATTCGTTCGCAAAGGCTAACCCATAATGCGTTGCAAACCTCCCACTACAACACTTACTTAACCTTTTCATAATAAAAAACACCAATATTTTTTCTAATGTACTAACCAAAAAGTTATAAAAAGTGCCTAGCTTACTTCGATTAGGCTAGAAGCATGGCGGCGCGCAGCGGCTCAGGGCTCTCCTTTTCAGTGCACTTTTTTGTTGTTTTTGTACTTTTTTTTGTCCTTGTTTGTGCACGATCGGTTCGGCGAACATCCGCTACACCAATCAGAACCTTATAGACATCGGTGTCCAGAGCCAGACATCTATTTTGAGTGTTTTTCATCACACGCACAACATCCCAGACAACATAGCGAGACCAGCGGGCTCTCCGTGGTTTGTTGTCGGGTCTAGGAGACGACACAGACGGAGGAGGTAAAGAAAGCAGAAGCGGGGCCGCAGATACGGCGTTATGCTAAGGCTAAAAAACAACCATACTAGCCCTATACAGAACTTTTTTCTGCACTGAAGGAGCTGCTTTTAATCTCATTGTAGATGCGTATAGTGACAGTAAAAGGCATTCTATTCTAGAAACAATTTCATACTGTACTCACCATTTAATTTGACATCTTTGGGCTGCAGGAAGGGAGGAGGAGGAGGAGATATTTCCACACAATGTCCATCTTTGTTTCGAAATTACATCCACAAACACATGTATCTGGGCTCCGACTGACGCTACTAACGCTCTCGGTTGTTTGTTTACAATCGTGCAAGCGGATACACGTGACCGCATCCGTTTCGTAGCGCAAGATGTGGATCGTAAATCAAAATAAAAAAATTTATTTTAAACTTCCCGATAATTTATTATAAATTTTATTAATAAAATCAACAACTAAAACACTTTTTTCAATAAATTCTTTATTTAATGTAAAGTACCGGCATGCAAAGTTACTTCTTCATCTGAAAGATGGCTCTGTGGTTTCGTCATTATTTACTTCCGTATTCATCGGCAAAACCGGCATTGCGCTGGAAATCTTGAATCTGAAATGATACTCGTTGTATAAACCGAACCGAATCTAGGACGAAATTCTCGGCTTGTATTCCGGGATCTATGGTACGTGTGTGTGTGTTTGTGTAGAGCAGGGGTCCTCAATCACGGTCCTGGAGGGCCGCAGTGGCTGCAGGTTTTTGCTCCAACCATTTGCTTAATGAGAAGCACTTATTGCTCAAGCAACACTTCTGCTTCACTTTAATTGTCTCGCTCTTCATGATTTAGAACCCTTATTGCTTATTTTAGTCTTAAACAGCTGTAGTCTCGGTTTTTAAATTGCTCCTAATTAGCAATAACATGCAAATAACAAAAGAGACCAGCATTTCTCCATTTAGCTTGTTACCATTTACACCTGTGTCTATTTATCATGCACTATTGGGATTAATTAAATACTTGGAAGGAAAGTGAAGAGAAAAAAGTGAAGGACTGAGAATTACTCCTCCATCTTAGCCCTATCATTTGGATGATATCCTTAGAAAGGGGAAGAAAATCTAGGATATGAGAATTACCTGACATAGCAGAGTAAAAGCACTAACAAGCCATGAAATTAAATTATTGGCAAGAATTGCTTTCTAATTAAGCAACTGGGTTAGAACAAAAACCTGCAGCCACTGCGGCCCTCCAGGACTGTGATTGAGGATCCCTGGTGTAGAGCAGTCTGCTCTACTCATGCTCAGCCACAGCCACTAGATGGCGCATGCATGCACCTTTAGAGTTTTTCACATGTTCCGCTTTTGGTGCTTGTGGCATTCTAACCCCCATAGGTTCAATGCATTAATATTCACGTCTTTGACTTTCGTGTTGTTTCCTAGTTGAGAATTGACAGTATCTTGAAATGCATTTAAGATATCTTGAAATAAAATTTGAGATAATACAGTTTTTTTTTTTAAGAAATTACAAATGGAGGTGAATCTCATTTTAAAATATCAGGAGATCTGAGCTGTCCAGAAGCATGTGCAGTTGTTCCCATTTATACAGCCACAGTCAAAATCTGAAGTTTCCACACACTTTGAGTGAATTCTTTAAAACTTTCTAAGCCCTCCACAGATTTTATACTAACAAACTATAAATTTGGCATATTGTTTAAGATGTCTGCTTTGTGCAGGGCAAAAGTCATTTTTTAGAACATATAGAACAATCTGGACGAGAGCAGGCCATTCAGCCCAACAAAGCTCGCCAGTCCTGTCCACTTAATTCTTCCAAAAAACATCAAGTCGAGTTTTGAAAGTCCCTAAAGTCTTACTGTCTACCACACTACTTGGTCGCTTATTCTATCGTTCTTTGTGTAAAGAAAAACTTCCTAATGTTTGTACAAAATTTACCCTTAAGTTTCCAACTGTGAATCTTTTTGAACTCTTTTTAAAGTCACCGTCTCGATCCACTGGACTAATTCCCTTCATAATTTTAAACACTTCAGTCAGGTCTTCTCATAATCTCCTTTGTCTTAAACTGTAAAGGCTCAGCTCTTTTAATCTTTCCACATAACTCATCCCCTGTAGCCCTGAATCAGCCTAGAGAAGCTGATCTGCATTTCGTGCAGAGCTTCGAACATTTAAAAGCCTGCACAGCACCTGAATATTCAATCTCTTTTCGCTGTTCTGTTATTTCCCCGAGTAATATTTTCAGTTTGTTGATGTGGCTGCTCCTCTGAAACCCCTTTTAAATGGTGATACATTGGGAAACGAGTAACAGGTGTTACTCTCATTTTTTTGAGACTTTCGAATTTTCCTACTTCCATTATCCCAGTATCACGGGACTTGCATCATAGGGTTGCAAGTACGAGGTGTGGCAGAAAAGTAATGAGACTGGCAACACTGCAAGCGATCTGGCAACGCTGCGCTGTTGTCCTTGATAGAGCACGTGTATCAGTACCCTCCCATAGCTCAGTGCGAGTTTCAACTCCTTCCGTTAACTACGTGATTTTTGTGACTGCTATTAGCGAAGTTGTGTTTTTGGTTGTGCGTCACGCAAAATGGAACAGCGGAATTTGGAGCAACGTTGTGCCATTAAATTTTGTGTTAAGCTTGGAGAATCGGCAAGTGTGACGTTTGAAAAGTTAAAACAGGCCTATGGGGAACATTCTTTATCCCTCTTGATCCTGAGACCAAGAGCCAAAGTCAGGAGTGGCACACTGCAAACTCTCCTCGACCAAAGAAAGCTCGAATGAGCAAATCGAAGATCAAATCAATGCTGATTTGTTTTTTTGACAAAAGGGGAATCGTCCACAAAGAATTTGTTCCTCCAGGACAAACTGTCAATCAAGCTTTTTATAAAGACGTCCTTGAAAGGCTCAGAAAAAGGGTCATTCGCGTGAGAGCAGACATTGCAGACAAATGGATGCTCCATCATGACAACGCCTCATGTCACACTGCCCTCTCCATAACAGAATTTTTGACCTCAAAAGGCATTCCTGTGGTTCCCCAGCCCCCTTATTCACCTGACCTCAGTCTGTGTGACTTTTTCCTTTTTCCTAAACTGAAAAATGTCCTCAAAGGACGTCATTTCGGGACTTTAGAAAACATCCAAAAGAGTGTAACGGACATGCTGAAGACCATACCGGTTGAAGACTTCCAGCGCTGCTACCAACAGTGGGAACAACGTCTCCATCGGTGTGTAGCTGCCCAAGGGAACTACTTTGAAGGGGATAACATTGATGTTTGAAAAAAATAAAAAGTTTGGTAAATCAAAAATCAGTCTCATTACTTTTCTGCCACACCTCGTATGATGTGACTTGACTGTCTCGCGGGAAGTGAAAGTGTCTCTGTCTCTCTTCAGAAGATCACAACTCATCCCTTGGAAAATGTCTCGTCTCGTCACAAGTTATTTATTTTTTTTTTAAATAATAGAGAGATTTAAATTTATTAGGATTCGGAGTAGGTACATTTTTGCCGACTCCGACCCCGACTCCAGGTACCCAAAATTGTCTCAGACTCTGACTCCGACTCCACAGCCCTGTGAGCAACGAGGCCTTCAGACCTGTCCCAGTTACATCAGTTATGTCTGGAGGAATGAGCTAAAATTACAGAAGCTTATTTTAAGAAGGTGACGTAAAATGTTCGGCTAAAGTTAAACAATTTAAAGGCAACGCTGCAAAATATGAACAAAGTGACCCACTGGAATTGTGATGTGGTCAATAAAAATTGAAATACTCAGAGGTCTGTGAACTTTGGTGGGGAAAAAAATGACTTTGGCCCTGCACAAAGTAGACGTCTTTAACTTTCTTCTTCTTTCGGCTGCTCCTGTTAGGGGTCGCCACAGCGGATCATCTTCTTCTATATCTTTCTGTCCTCTGCATCTTGTTCTGTCACACCCATCACCTGCATGTCCTCTCTCACCACATCCATAGACCTTCTCTTTGCCCTTCCTCTTTTCCTCTTCCCTAGCAGCTCTATCCTTAGCATCCTTCTCCCAATATACTCAGCATCTCTCCTCTGCACACGTCCAAATCAACACAATCTCGCCTCTCTGACTTTGTCTTCCAACCGTCCAACTTGAGCTGACCCACTAACGTTCTCATTTCTAATCCTGTCCATCCTCGTCACACCCAATGCAAACCTTAGCATCTTTAACTCTGCCACCTCCAGCTCTGTCTCCTGTGCCACCGTGCCCAACCCATATAACATAGCTGGTCTCACTACTGTCCTGTAGACCTTCCCATTCACTCTTGCTGATATCCGTGTGTCACAAATTACTCCTGACAGTCTTGTCCACCCACTCCACCCTGCCTGCACTGTCTTCTTCACTTCTCTTCCACAATCCCCATTACTCTGTACTGTTGATCCCAAGTATTTAAACTCATCCAGCTTTACCAACTCTACTCCCTGCATCCTCACCACTCCACTGACCTCCCTCTCATTTACACACATGTATTCTGTCTTGTTCTTACTGACTTTCATTCCTCTTCTATCTAGAGCATATCTCCACCTGCTCCCTACTATCGCTACAGATCACAGTGTCATCAGCAAACATCACAGTCCACGGGGACTCCTGTCTAATCTCGTCTGTCAACCTGTCCATCACCACTGCAAATAAGAAAGGGGCTCAGAGCCGATCCCCGATGTAATCCCACCTCCGTCACTCCTACCACAGACCTCACCACTGTCACACTTCCCTCGTACATATCCTGTACCACTCTTACGTACTTCTCTGCCACTCCCAACTTCCTCATCCAATACCACAGCTCCTCTTAATCATCCTGTCATATGCTTTCTTCAGGTCCAGAAAGACGCAATGCAACTCCTTCTGGCCTTCTCTAAACTTCTCCATCAACATCCTCAGAGCAAACTTTGCATCTGTGGTACTCTTTCCTGGCAAGAAACCACACTCAGTAGGTCACAGTCAGGAGCTGAACCCACAGCCTTATGGCTAAGCCAGTGAATGATACGATGCCAGCTGCCAGTGTGCACGTCTCTGTTAAATGTAATTCTTTAGCATGTGAAAATCTTAAAGTTTGTTAGGGCAAGTTTTGATTTAATTCCTGACTGCAAATATTTCTTTGTTTGCCTGCTTGTGGCTTATGAATGCTTTGCAATGTATAAAACTGCACCAATTCTTTTTGGGAACATCTTAAAACATTTTATTATGTTTTTTCTTTTGTTCTTCAACCTGTTTAATCTTATACAAGATTAAAAACCAATCAGAATGAATTGAATGAAATAAAATAGTGCTGTAAATGACTTCTTTTGTTTAGGAAAGGACACAAATGTGCTCGTGTACATTAAAAGAAGATTAGCCATGTGTACCCGTAAATTGGGGAGGATCCGGGAAGCCGTGAAGATGATGAGAGATGTAAGTAAGCGTGATACTTCACGTCAGTTATTTTAATACTTAAGTGTAATCCAGTGCAGGCTCATGGGTGTCTGAAGTCTGTCACAGTAGCACTGAGTATGGGACAGAAAACCAGTACCTGACAGGGAGCCCCGGTGTATTGTGCTTGTACTCACCTCACCACTTACACTTCATCTGTGGTTCATTTAAAATTAACAGGTAAGTTTAATCTGCTTTGTCTTTGGGATATGGGGAGACCTGGGGAAGAATCCACAATGACATGGAGAGAATGTGCAGAGTCCACACGGACAACAACTGGGTTTGAGATACAGTGCATCCGTAGAGAATTCACAGCGCATCACTTTTTCCACATTTTGTTATGTTACAGCCTTATTCCAAAATGGATTAAATTCATTTTTTTCCTCAGAATTCTACACACAACACCCCATAATGACAACGTGAAAAAAGTTTACTTGAGGTATTTTTGCAAATTTATTAAAAATAAAAATACTGAGAAATCACATGTACGTAAGTATTAACTCTGCCACCTCCAGCTCTGTCACATGCTTTCTAGTTAATGCCACCGTGTCCAGCCCTTATAACAAAGCTGGTCTCCTGACCTTCCCTTTCACTCTTGGTGGTACTCGTCTGTCACAAATTACTCCTGACACCCTTTTCCACCCATTCCATCCTGCCAGCAAACTCCAATCAATTTCACTCCAACCATTTGCTTCATTAGGCGTCGATTCTTGTCGTTAATTAAACCCGTTCTTTAATTCTGTGGCTTGTTGCTGCTCTCATTGTGAATTAGCAGACATTTCCGAAATTGTTGATTTTTCTCTTTTCTGAGAGCGCTGTTCAAATGTTTTGAGGACCTGAGCAGATCAACATTCCTGAGACCTTCACCTTTCTTTATTTTCAGATACAGTGGACCCGAAGTAATTTCCCCCATAGGACTGTATGTAAATACAATTAATCTGTTCAAGACCGTACGAACTGTATGTAAATATATTTTTTTGAAGATTTTTAAGCACAAAAATAGTTAATAATACTATAGAATGCACAGCGTAATAGTAAACTAAATGTAAAAACATTGAATAACACTGAGAAAACCTTGAACAGAGAAAAGTAACATTGCAAGAATTCACGCTATAGCCTTGCGAACCACTCGCTGTAAACACTTTTTTTAATGAGTTTTAAGCACAGGGAAAAAAAGGAACATTTGAAAAATAAGTAATTTAATAAACAACCTAGAAAAGTAACATTGCAACAATGCACGCTACAAACCGATCGCTGTAAACAGAAGTGAAGTGGAGATTAAAATCCAATAGAAAAAAAGTCTTCATTAAATACAGCGAGGTTAAAACAATGCTCGAAACAGTCTCTTTAAAAACAAGCCCAGTGCATTCTTTAACTGCTTTCTCAGCCTTATGTGGCCAGCCCTCTCTCTCTCTCTCTCTCTCGCTTGCTGCACAGGGAGAGACTGAATACGTGCGGAAGTCATCGGCGCGTACGACCCAGAAGGGAAACTGGCTTCTTCGTCACCGGAGTGTGTGGTCGTGAACAGATGCAAAAGTTTTGTGAACTTTTTGGTCGTAACCCCATTTGTAGATATTCAGAGATGTTCCACTGTATTGTGTGTTGGACACCAGTTGTTTTGATTCATTTTGTATCTCATTATTGTTTGGCTGTTAATTAAGAGGCATGAGTCTTCAAGAGCAAGTCAATTAAAATGAATTCAAAAGAAGTTAATTAGCAGCAAAATCAGGTCACTCATTAAGAAAAGGGATTAAGTGAAAACCTGCATCCATGGTGGTTCTCCAGGACTGGAGTTGGCGGCCCCTGCTTTACAGGATGAAGTAAGAGAACAGAATAAAAGTAAGGTCCAATGGCCAGGGAGGACAGAATAAACAAAAAAAAAAAAAGAACTCCAGACAGCTGGAGAAAAAAAAAAAAAAAAAATCTGCAGGGGTTCGGAGGCCACGAGACCACCCAGCCCCCTGTAGGCATTCTACCTAACATAAATGACCTCAATCAGTCCTCATTGTATTCAGGGTTCACATGGAAGAACTTGATGATGACGGTCATGTGGACTTCTGGCCTTCAATCCATCACGGTGCTTTGATTAGGTGGTGGTGGCGCAGATCTCAACCACAGAAAACTGCAAAAAGAACAGCAGAGAAAGTAGGGGTTAGTACGGATTGTGGAGCCACCATGAAGAAAAATAATTAAATGCATATACAGAATATCAGGATTAAACTAAAATTAAGCTATGAGAAAGCCATGTTAAAGTAATGAGTTTTCAGCAGTTTTTTAAAAGTGCACCACCTTATCAGCCTGGCTGAATTTCTGATGGTCAGCTATTCCAGATTTTAGGTGCATAACATCAGAAGGCGCCTCACCACTTCTTTTAAGTTCAGCATAGCATATAGCAGAGTGACGACTTTTCTCCATTTAAATCGTCTGATTGGAGGCACGTTTTATATGAATTCAAGGAAAACAGCTAGTTTGAAAAATCACAAGAATCCAGGATCTTTTCCAGGGGTACCAACAAATGTGTCCAGGCCATTTTAGAATATCTTTGTAGAATAAGCAACACTTGATCGCTTTTCACGCTTGCTTTGCTTTACTCAATGACATATCAATAGCAGGCAGGTTCACAGGAGACAACTGCTTTACATTCTGTCACTTTTCAATGAGCTAACAAATTTGTCCACATCTGTGAAATTTTTTTCCCCACCTCAGAGTAACCTTTTTAAAACGTATTATTTGAATTTGTCTTGCTTAGTGTAATTTGTTTTTTGCTCACATTGGAATAACCAATGTTTTGGACGAAAAGCAAAGTGAACTTATCAGTGGTATTTATCTCAACTGGGAAACTTCAGTCCATAAAGAACAACATGGCAGGCAAGTGTCAAAAAACTTGAAGAAATGGCCGCCTTCGGTGGCACAAGACAGTGAGGTTAAGGAAAAAAGATCATAAATAATTTTATTTATTTTATATATTTTTTAATTTTGTTGATTTTATTAAAATCAATTAAAATTCCATACAAATAACTCAAGTTTTACAAATAAAACCAATAAGGTTCAAAACAAATAAACCCCCACCCCTAAACAATAATGAACACCATGCTAATTTTCTCTCTTCTATCTCCTCTTAGTAGGAAACAATGGCAATATACAATTACGCTTAACGTAACTAATCTTTATATATACAGTAATACGTTACCGTGGCTGTCCGTTTGTCTGTCCAGGATTTTAAATCACCTGTAGCTCACAAACCGCTTGACCTATTAACCTGAAATTTGATACACATATACTCTGTGACCTCTACTATCCTCCTTCAGGGTAATGATTTTTATTACTCTTTTACGTTTTTATTTTATTCAACTCTCGGCAGCGGCCAGCAGGGCGGCTGTGCTGTGTTAGCGTTATGGGCACCGTTCTCATTCTCTGCCACCTTCGCCGTCACTTCCCCTATCTCTACATATCTTAAATCATTCTTGAGGCAGATTGAAGACTTAAGGGCCAGCTTAAGTGAAAAAATAAGGAAAACGTACTAAGTAATTACAACACAAACACGGACTTAATCAGTTTGAACGCGAAATGATGCTGACAAGAGAAGAGAAGAAGCGGGCCGCTAGGGTGGAGAAAAGAAGAGCTGCTCAGGAAGCAGCAAGCGCATCAACCTCTGAGCAAACGAATGGTAAACGTACAGAGAAAGAGGATGAAAATTATGTCAAGTGTAATGTGCAGTGCGCCATTTCTGCTTTACAAATATTACCTCAGAGTTCTGATTTGTAATAGAGAAACACTGGCCATATTCTGTGTGGACACTAGGTGGCACTATTGCCCCTTAAACCCAACAGACAGACACACAGGTTAAAAGCACCAAGAAGTTGTTTAATTCTTTTCTTCTTCTTCTTCTAAAGTGCTTCCCCAAGCACCACAGCCATAATATAAAATCAAATAAACACAATATTATTATTCACAATTCTCTCTTCTTTCTCCTCCACACCTCACATTACGCTTTGTCCATCTTCACCCGACTCTGGCTCTCTTGCTGGGTTCCCAACAGTCCTTTAAATAGTCCTTGACTCGGAAGTGCTTGTGTTCTTCCTCCCATGTGACTTGCCAGCAGCACTTCCGGGTCAGATGGAGAACCCAAGTTCTTTAATCGTCCCGGAAGTACTTTGGGGCTTCCGTCCTCCTGACATGGGGGCTATAAGGGAAGCTTGACTCCCCAGGTCCTTTCACAGCACCCCCTGGCGGCACCCAACAGGGCTGAGAAACCAAACTCCTAAGTCCCAGGATGCCCCGTGGGAATCCAGGGCACTGCTGCATTCCAGGGGAGCTGCCATCTAGCGTTTTGGGGGGGGCAGTGTCCACAAGTAGCTGCCTTCCCACATCCTTCCATTTCAGGGGCAGAGCTGCCAGCCGTCTCTCACATCTGTTTCATGGTGGTCCCTGGTACAAGTGCAGAAGGATTGTAATTGTGCAGCATGATATATGGCAAGTGCCATCCTAGAAAGCTTTATGCTTAAATCCCATTTCAAAATGGTGTATATTGGTATATTTAGATTAAGGGACTGTCTTAGGTTTACTCACCAGTAGTATAACCTTCAGCCTATCCAAGTATAACCCTAACATAACCTTCTCACACCCATGTGTCTGAGTTCAGGCTTGTAGGCCGCTGGAGGCTATCGCAGCATCGGTTGGCGCAAGGTAGGAATCAACCCTAGATGGAGTGCCAGTCCATCAAAGACTTAAGTCTCATGCAATGCCAGTTTGGAACTGTCACTTAACCTAAAACAGATGAAATGAGGGAGATAAACCCGAGTTCCCGAAGAATAAAACGATGCAGATATGCAGGCATAAAGTCTTTACGAACAGTGACCTGTCACCGATGTTACACTCCGGACCCTGGTTCCTTCGATTATCATACATTGCCAAACACTGTGTCATTTTTCGGCCCACTAGTGTAACCTTTATAAAACTGACTTCTTTACCATTGGATAATATACTATTGCTCTTTTTTTATAGTAAGTTGTGTGTAAGTCTGAAAAATTAATTAGAGACAAATGTCGTTTTTTTTTTTCTCTTTCTCAAAACAGTTTCTGCTTTTTGTCTGGATATCTCTTGACAGCTTCTTGATTCCTAGTTTTCCGTTCTAAGCAGCAGATCTTTAATTCTTACAAATCTATTAAAAAAAAAAGTTTTGGAGTCCTTGTAACTTTTTTTTTTCTGGTTGTTTTTTTGCTTAGTTAATGAAGGAGTTTCCACCCCTGGGCATGTTAAACGTACATGAAAATTTACTGGAGGCACTCCTTGAGCTGCAAGCGTATGCTGATGTCCAGGCTGTGCTTGCTAAATATGATGGTAAGCAGCTGTTTTTGTTTTTATTATTATTATTATTATTATTATTATATATTCACAAAAGGGATAAAACTCCCATTTTTCTGAGTTACTTCCCACAATCACCCCAAGTGCCTATCTGATCTTTGTCCTGGCTTTCAAACGTTTTGTAGTGTATGACAGCTTCAGAACGGCTTAGGTTAAGCTGTATCTCAGCTGGATTAAATAAAAAAAGATTATAACAGAAAGTACTGTTTTTTTACTTTTATAGATGACCTGGTCAGTTTTTCTGAGTTATTGCCAGGTTTCTTTTTTTTCTCTCCCCTATTTCCCCCCTGAAGCTAAGCTGGCAAGTCTCACTGGTATTTAGCTGTATTTTACATATTTTTGAGCCTATATGTGAGTGTATGGGGTTAAGTAGGCTGCAGCCCCTTTCTCTGTCAAACAGAGTTCACATGCATTTGGTGAGCAGTATAGATTTGTACAGGCCAGCATTTTTATGTCCCACTGCCAAGTAATTAATTTTAGGCCAGATATTTTCTATTTTCAAAATTGCTGCATTTTGTAAGCCTAATTTAAAGTCTGGTACGTACTTACAATCTTCTTTTTTTTTTCCCCTTCCCATGTTATTAGGGGAGGTTGTGGGTCTTGCCGGTTTCCACATGCCATTGTCAAAACTAATTATTATGCTGTCAAGCTATATTACCATGTGCACTTCAGAACAGGTCATCCATATGAAGCTATGCATGTTTGGGCACGGCCAGGACAACCAGGAAAAGCTTGGGTTGCTTCTGGAAGAGGTGCTTGTGGAGCCAGCAGAAGGGGGGCGGGAGGGTTGCACTTACCCTGTGGTCTGAGTATGGATCCTCATGCCAGAGTGCAGTGATGGGAACACTGTGTTGTAAAAATGGTGCCATCCTTCAGATGAGTCGTAAAACTGAGGTCTTGACTCTGTACGGTCATTAAAGATCCCTGGGCATCCTCGATAAAGAGTAGGGTGCATCA
>JANRMT010027041.1:8329144-8353700 GCA_026402145.1 Polypterus bichir lapradei | reverse complement strand
AGATATGAAAGGCATTATAGTAGATAGATAGATATGAAAGGCACTATTTAATAGATAAGATACGAAAGGCATTATATAATACACAGGTGTCGAACTCCGGTCCTCTAGGGCCGCAGTGGCTGCATGTTTTCATTCTAACCATCTTCTTCATTAGTGAGCCATTTTTTCCTGCTAATTAACTTCTTTTGCTTTAGTTTTAATTAACTTAACTCGGGCCCCTTAGTTGTCTCTTTTTCCTTAATTAGTAGCCAAGCAATAATGAGACATCAAACAAGCCAACACATGTGCAGCTCACCTGTGCCCATTTCACAATATCTGAAAATAAAGAAAGGTGAAGGTCTCAGTAAGGCTGATCTCTCAGGTCACCAAAACATTTTGACTTTGTTGTTAGAAAATACAGAATTTGGAGATGTCTGCTGTGGCAGAATGAGAGCAGCAGCAAGTCATGGAATTAAATAACGGGCTTAATTAACACCAAGAATCAGCTTCTCATTAAGAGACTAGTTGTAGTGAAATTGGTTGGAGTTTAGCTGGTCTTCTGTTGGCTTGTTTCACGTCTCATTTCTGTTTGGCTGTCATTTAATGAAGAAATCGATTCAGAGGACTGAATCCTTAAAAACAGGGCTGTTGAAATAAAGGGAAAAGAAGTTAATTAGCAGTGAAAACTACTCACTGATTAGGAAAAGGGTTAGAATGAAAACCTGTAGTCACTGCGGCCCACCAGGACCGGAGATGGACACCCCTGCCTTACTTGGTCTTCAGTTATGGCCAGACTTGTCACTAGCCATTGCAGTTGTTGATATGGCAGAGAGACTGGTCATTGGAAGAAGGTGGCAGTGGGAAGGAAAATCTATTAAAAATTTGGTTCAGGGAGTTCACTTCGCCCACATCCCCTTCTGGCACCAAAGCTCTGGTTGAGTCCAGTAATGATTCCCAGTCCATTCCAGACTTCTTTCATGTTACTCTGAGTTACAACAAACATCTTTATAATGCAATTTTCATTACAACAAAGTATTTTTATAATTTCGATGGTTTCCCCATATGACACAAGTCTGTAGAAATCTTGTTACTACGAAGTACATTCAGCAGATACTTTCTGACCAAAAGACCTTGAATTGCCAGAATGAATCATCCGCAGAGTAGTTAGTTCTGTGGTTGCAGCTCAGTTGTGCACAACGATCTCCGAACGCAAGCATTGTAAATTTTTCTCTGTTCTTGTACTGTGTTTTTGCTGTTTTTGTTTTCGGTGGTTTTGCTTATTGCTCATCAACATTTGAAAAACATCCATTAGAACTGAACTCATTGTCACCCTCCTATAGAAACAGCAGACACGAAAAAAAGATAACCGTTCATATTATATAAAAAGGGTGACAGGGCAGATCCAAGCAACTATAGGCCAGTAAGCTTAACATGCATCACAGGAAAATTAATGGAAGGAATTATTAAGGATAAGATTGAGCAACACATGGCAAGGACAGGAGTTACTCTGACCAGTCAGCATGGGTTCAGAAGAGGGAGGTCGTGCTTTACTAACATGTTGGAATTCTATGAGGTTGCAACAAAAGCATACGATCAAAGTGCAGCATATGATATTATTTTTCTGGACTTTCAGAAAGCATTTGATAAGGTGCCACATGAGAGGTTGGGCATCAAGTTAAAAGAAGTGGGAGTTCAGGGTGATGTTTTTAGATGGGTGCAGAATTGGCTCAGACACAGGAAGCAGAGGGTAATGGTGCGAGGAACCTCATCAGAACTGGCCGATGTTAAGAGTGGTGTTCCACAGGGGTCAGTGCTAGGGCCGCTGCTATTTTTAATATATATAAATGATTTAGATAGGAATACAAGTAACAAACTGGTTAAGTTTGCAGATGATACCAAGATAGGTGGATTAGCAGATAATTTGGAATCCGTTATATCATCACAGAAGGACTTGGATAGCATACAGGCTTGGGCAGATTTGTGGCAGATGAAATTTAATGTCAGTAAATGTAAAGTATTACACATAGGAAGTAAAAATATTGGGTTTGAATACACAATGGGCGGTCGGAAAATCGAGAGTACACCTTATGAGAAGGATTTAGGAGTCATAGTGGACTCTAAGCTATCAACTTCCCAACAGTGTTCAGAAGCCATTAAGAAGGCTAACAGAATGTCAGGTTATATAGCACGATGTGTGGAGTACAAGTCACAGGAGGTTATGCTCAACCTTTATAATACACTGGTTAGGCCTCATCTTGAGTCCTGTGTGCAGTTTTGGTCTCCAGGCTACAAAAAGGACATAGCAGCACTAGAAAAGGTCCAGAGAAGAGCGACTAGGCTGATTCCAGGACTACAGGGGTTGAATTATGAGGAAAGATTAAAAGAGCTGAGCCTTTACAGTTTAAGCAAAAGAAGATTAAGAGGTGACATGATTGAAGTGTTTAAAATTATGAAGGGAATTAGTACAGTGGATCGAGACTTGTATTTTAAAATGAGTTCATCAAGAACACGGGGACACAGTTGGAAACTTGTTAAGGGTAAATTTCGCACAAACATTAGGAAGTTTTTCTTTACACAAAGAACGATAGACACTTGGAATAAGCTTCCAAGTAGTGTGGTAGACAGTAAGACGTTAGGGACTTTCAAAACTCGACTTGATGTTTTCTTGGAGGAAACAAGTGGATAGGACTGGCGCGCTTTGTTGGGCTGAATGGCCTGTTCTCGTCTAGAATGTTCTAATGTTCTATTAGAAAAAAATAAATTTTGCATTTTTGCAGTTCTCGATTGCGGCAAAAAGAAAAAAGACGTTGCCAGTGAATTATAAATTTTGCCATCGACACTGTCAACTCTCTTGAAAGGCCGAGCAAAAAAAGAAGAAAAATCTCTGGTTGCAAATGTATCCGAACTACTGCAGTTGAAGACGTCAAAAAAAGCTGTGTTTATGTGGTTCAGTGATGCTCGTTCAAGAAACGTTCCTATTAGTGCGGCAATCATTCAAGAAAATGTGAGGTTTGTAAACTCTCTTGGGACTTCCCCCAAGTGGACAACACCCCAAAGAGCATCCCGAAGTGTGATCACCGCGTCTGTGGAGGACTGTTTATATGTTGCCGGGGCAACAGCAGGCTCACAGCTCTGCTGTGGCTCACCGACGAAGCAAACAGAAAAGATCTCGATGGATAATGCGAGAGAGAGAGAGAGAGAGAGAGGTTAGGAGCACACGCTGGTACAGTGCATTGCCACACCCACCACACAACAAACCAACTCAGGATCCAGATTAGGACCTGAGTGCAGCCAGGCAAGCACACTAGTACAGATGGAGATGGAACAGTGTGAGGTTTTTTATGATGGCTGGAGTGCCAATTCTGCCACCAGACAGCAGGTTAAGGGCTTCGCTCAAGGAACAGTGTAAATGCAGGGAACAGGATTACTTGGCCGCTAACCTAGTCACAACCCTGCCTGACTGCTGTGTCTGTGTAAAGGAGAGTGGAAGATCTGCTGTTCCTGTTTCAAACTGAATAAAGCTGGTTTTGCTAAAGTACTGAGACTAAGCCTCGTGGTTTGGGGTGTAATACAGGGACTTATAGCGCGACCACAGTGTTTTAAGATTTGCTTCTGTGGTGCTTCAGTGCAGCACTGTGAGCCTCCTATTGCCCTGTCCAGGCAACGGACAAACAATCTTTCACAGACACGGCAATCGTGCTTTGAGACGAAATTTGGCTTGTCGTCCCATTAGAGGGGGGATCCCAAGAGAGTTCAAAAACCTCACAATATGAAGAAGAAGAAAAGAATGATTCGGCTTCTGATTGATAACTGTGCTGATTGATAACATGCTTCTACATTTAGATAATGTTCGCGTTGAATTCCTCCCACCCAGTTGCACTGCAGTGTTTCAGCCATTGGATTTGGGGATCATTCGCACCCTGAAAGTGTATTATGGCAAGGAAATGCTGAGAAAAATTCTGGTCAGCATAACTTATAGGCAGGAGGAGATTAAAATTAACGCGAAAGAAGCTATTGAAATGATTGCAAGTGTCTGGACGTAAGTTAAAGAAAGCACTATAGCACTATAGCACAAATACAGAATCTCATTACTACAAAATATTTTTTTTAGGTCCCTGACAGTTCGTTGTAATGGAATTTTACCTGTACTAAACCCAGTAGTGCATGATAAATACACACAGAGGTGTAAATGGAAATGAGCTAAATGGAGAAATGCTGGTCTCTCTTGTCATTTGCATGTTATTGCTAATTAGGAGCAATTAAAAACACGAATAGAGCTGTTTAAGACTCAAATAAGCAATAAGGCTTCAAAATCTTAGCGAGCAGGACCACTAAAATGAAGCAGAAGTGTTACTTGAGCAATAAGTGGTTCTTATTAATCAATTGGGTTGGAGCAAAAACCTGCAGCCGCTGCGGCCCTCCAGGACCATGATTGAAGACCCCTTGCTCTAAAGCGCCTCTTTCTCTTGCACGATTTTGCTCAGAAACGAATCAGCACATCGTCATCTCATAACCGGCTTAAGTTTTGAGTTTGATATTTTTCCGTCCATTTTTAGCTCCAGACCGTCCTCAAGAAACTGTGACGCACAGACAGACACCCATTACCGAGATACAGTGCATCCGGAAAGTATTCACAGCGCATCACTTTTTCCACATTTTGTTATGTTACAGCCTTATTCCAAAATGGATTAAATTCATTTTTTTCCTCAGAATTCTACACACAACACCCCATAATGACAACGTGAAAACGTTTACTTGAGATTTTTGCAAATTTATTAGAAAAAAAAAAATTGAGAAAGCACATGTACATAAGTATTCACAGCCTTTGCCATGAAGCTCCAAATTGAGCTCAGGTGCGTCCTGTTTCCCCTGATCATCCTTGAGATGTTTCTGCAGCTTAATCGGAGTCCACCTGCGGTAAATTCAGTTGATTGGACATGATTTGGAAAGGCACACACCTGTCTATAGAGGGTCCCACAGTCTCGAAGCACAAATCTGGGGAAGGTTACAGAAAAATTTCTGCTGCTTTGAAGGTCCCAATGAGCACAGTGGCCTCCATCATCCTAAAGTGGAAGAAGTTCGAAACCACCAGGACTCTTCCTAGAGCTGGCCAGCCATCTAAACTGAGCGATCAGGGGAGAAGGGCCTTAGTCAGGGAGGTGACCAAGAACCTGATGGTCACTCTGTCAGAGCTCCAGAGGTCCTCTGTGGAGAGAGGAGAACCTTCCAGAAGGACAACCGTCTCTGCAGCAATCCACCAATCAGGCCTGTATGGTAGAGTGGCCAGATGGAAGCCACTCCTTAGTAAAAGGCACATGGCAGCCCACCTGGAGTTTGCCAAAAGGCACCTGAAGGACTCTCAGACCATGAGAAACAAAATTCTCTGGTCTGGTGAGACAAAGGTTGAACTCTTTGGTGTGAATGCCAGGCGTCACGTTTGGAGGAAACTTTGCACCGCTCATCACCAGGCCAATACCATCCCTACAGTGAAGCATGGTGGTGGCAGCATCATGCTGTGGGGATGTTTTTCATTGGCAGGAACTGGAAGACTGTTCAGGATAAAGGGAAAGATGACTGCAGCAATGTACAGAGACATCCTGGATGAAAACCTGCTCCAGAGCGATCTTGACCTCAGACTGGGCTGACGGTTCATCTTTCAGCAGGACAACGACCCTAAGCACACGGCCAAGATATCAAAGGAGTGGCTTCAGGACAACTCTGTGAATGTCCTTGAGTGGCCCAGCCAGAGCCCAGACTTGAATCCGATTGAACATCTCTGGAGAGATCTTAAAATGGCTGTGCACCGACGCTTCCCATCCAACCTGACGGAGCTTGAGAGGTGCTGCAAAGAGGAATGGGCAAAACTGGCCAAGGATAGGTGTGCCAAGCTTGTGGCATCATATTCAAAAAGACTTGAGGCTGTAACTGCTGCCAAAGGTGCATCGACAAAGTATTGAGCAAAGGCTGTGAATACTTATGTACGTGTGATTTCTCAGTTTTTTTATTTTTAAAAAATTTGCAAAAACCTCAAGTAAACTTTTTTCACTTTCTCATTATGGGGTGTTGTGTGTAGAATTCTGAGGAAAAAATGAATTTAATCCATTTTGGAATAAGGCTGTAACATAACAAAATGTGGAAAAAGTGATGCGCTGTCAATACTTTCCGGGTGCACTGTACATATCAGGGGACCCTAAAATGTTGAGATCCATCAAAAACCAGAGATTGAAATTTTTGACAAATCTAAAGCTTTGCTTCTCCCCCATCGGTGATATGGATTATGGTGGAGGAGGGCACAAAGCAGAAAATCAGCTGCAATTAGTTCATGACACTTAAGGTCCTGTCACTTTCCAGCGATTTTCAGTCAGAGACTTAATCTTATTGTGACCATCAGTTGTATAGTGTGACATACCCAGTGACTCAGTACAAATAGTCTGTTACTTGCCCCTCAAACCGTTTAAAGTTTTTTTTTAGTCGTAGTGGCAGGTTGTGTGTGCATGTGAGCTGCCACAAAAAACCAAGATTCAATTGAAATTACCAGAAAGCACAATCAGAGCCATGATCAAGAAGTTTGAAAGGCATGGAAAATTTGCCAGGATGGGGACGCTTCTTCATATTACCCTCATGTACAGTGAGGAGGATGCTAAGAGAGGCAAAGAAGACCCCAAAGATCACAGTTTCACAACTTCAAAGTTTAGTTGAATTTTGGGGATTCATTGTTTCAAAGTCAGCTGTGAGATGAAACCCCCCATGTCCAGAAGCTTTACGACTGAGTGGCACAAAAGAAGCCTCTCCTGAGTCCAAGATGCAAATCCCAATGTTGCAACTTTGCCAAGTAACATTGGAGATACAACGGGGAAAAAAACACGGAGCTTTTTGGCCATTCACACCATCACCATGTTTTGTGATAAAGGAGAACTGCATACAAAGCAGGTCACCTCATACCCCCAGTAAAATATGGTGGTCGCTCGTTGATTCTTTGGGGCAGTTTTGCTACCTGTGGGCCAGGGGGTCTCTTCTTAAGGTCACTGACATAATGAAATCCATTAAATACCAAAACATCTTAGCTGAAAATCTGATTGCCTCTGTGAGAAGGCTGAAACTTGGCTGTTGTTAGGTCTTCTAAAAAGGAGATGATCCAAAGCACATGTCAAATGGCCCTGTGGGACATGCTGAGACTTTGCAGGATCTCCTTAAGGTTGCAGGATATCATGGCCGGCCTGTACGCTGGTACTGTGAGTG
This sequence comes from Polypterus bichir lapradei, assembly GCA_026402145.1. Lineage (NCBI taxonomy): Eukaryota > Metazoa > Chordata > Cladistia > Polypteriformes > Polypteridae > Polypterus > Polypterus bichir. The sequence goes on along the minus strand of JANRMT010027041.1, from coordinate 8,346,482 downwards.
CTGTGCAGAGTGGAGGCAGAACCTCTGGATTTTTCCTATTTGATTCTGGGGTTCATCAGGGGTGCATTCTGTTCCTATTCTGTTCAACCCTCGCATGGACTGGGTGTTGGGTAGTGTTGTGGGGTCCAGCGGCTGGAGCATCTGTTGGTGAAGGGAGATTCACTGATCTTGACTTTGCTGACGATGCTTGTGATCTTCGTGAAGTCAGTGGAGGCTCTGATCGGGGCACTCGAGATACTGAGTGAGGAGTCTGAGTGTCTGGGCTTGCGAGTGTCCTGATAAAAACCAACATCTAGGCCTTTAAAGACCTCTTGGGCACGGCCATTAGCAGTGTGTCTGTCTGCGGAGAGTGTGTCGACCTTGTCAAGAGGTTTACTTACCTCGGCAGTGACATTCATGTCTTTGTTGACTCTTCCACTGAAGTCAGTAGATGGATTGGGAGAGCATGGGGGGTCATGAGGTTGCTGGAAAGGGGTGTGTGGTGCTCCTGATATCTCTGTAAAAGGACAAAGGTCCAGGTCTTTAGAGTTCTGGTGCTCCCTGTTTTTTGAGTCATGGATGCTATCCAGTGACCCGAGATGAAGACTGGACTTCTTCATGTGTGTCTCTTCAGAGAATCCTTGGGTATCACTGGTTTAATTTTGTGTTGCTCACGGTGTCCCGAATGAGGCACATTACCTGCACTGTGAGGGAACATCAGTTACGGCACTACGGCCATGTGGCGCGATTACTTGAGGGTGATACCAGCTGGCAGGATCCTTATTTTTGAGGACTCTAGTGGCTGGACCAGGCCAAGGGGATGCCCATGTAATACCTGGCTGTGGCAGATAGAGGGTCATTTCTGGAGGACGGGACTGGACTTTGATTCTCCTTTTGGGGGAGAATCTTCTTTTGCTTAAACTGTAAAGGCTCAGCACTTTTAATCTTTCTTCATAATTCATCCCCTGTAGCCCTGAATCAGCCTAGTCACTCTTCTCTGGACCTTTTCTTGTCCTGCTATATCCTTTTGGTAGCCTGGAGACCATAACTGTACCCAGTACTCCAGATGAGGCCTCACCAGTGTGTTATAAAGGTTGAGCAGACCCTACTGTGACTTGTACTCCACACATCAAGGCACTATATAACCTGACATTCTTTTAGAGTTCTTAATGGCTTCTGAACACTGTCAGTAAGTTGATAGCGTAGAGTCCACTACGACTCCTAAATCCTTCTCATAAGACTCTCGATTTTCTGACTGCCCATTGTGTATTCACGCTTCACATTTTTACTTCTTATGTGTAATTCTTTATATTTACTGACATTGAATTTCATCTGCTACAACTCTTCCCAAGCCGGTCTGCTGTCCAAGTTCCTCTGTGATGATTTAATGGATTCTCGATTATCTGCCAGTCCTCCTATCTTGGTATCATCTGCAGACTTAAAACCAGCTCGTTACTGACATTCCAATCCAAATCATTTCTATATATCCATCCATCCATCCATCCATTTTCCAACCCGCTGAATCCGAACACAGGGTCACGGGGGTCTGCTGGAGCCAATCCCAGCCAACACAGGGCACAAGGCAGAAACCAATCCTGGGCAGGGTGCCAACCCACCTCAACATTTCTATATATCACATTCTGATAATACCTTTGTAACTGTTCAGAACAAGGCAATATGATGAAATTCTGAGGCCTGTGTAATAAAATGCTTTGTCCATTTTTATCAAAAGCTTTGCTAAAGAAGTATTAAATTATAGTGACTACAGCATTTCTTGAATTGGATAGCACTAATAATATAATTTACATCTTGTGGCTGGGGTGAAAGCCAGGCGGAAATTTCTCATAAATATTGTGGGTTTTAAGATAAGAATGAAATTGCTAGTCCACATTTTTAAGAACCTAATTCAGGAATTCTCTATAGTTGTTTAGAATATTTTAAATTCTAAATTAGATTTCTTTCATAAAGCCCTAAGAATGGCTAATATGAATGAAACAAGGATTTTGCCAAAACGTAACGTTGTAATGATTAGTTAGTATATGAGCCATGCAGCTACTGCAAGCAAAGCTTTCGTGCGGACTTATTGGAACTGAGTCTAAGAGAGGAGTAATAATAACACATTTTATTAACACTAGAATTACCAGAGCCTATGAAAAAACTCGTAGATGCATCCCACCTTAAATCGCTTCGCACCTCTCCATCAGTGTCTTTTGTCCTGTAAATGTGTCGATAAGCAGCAAGCAGCCAGCAGCCTGCTATCAGATTCCCCACCGCCGCGCAGTTTTCTCAGCTCAAGTCTGTTTACCTGCGTGTCAGTTGCTTAGAGTTGTATAGAGTGAGAAGTCAAGCAAAATGACACCTTTTATAAATACTATATCGTTATTTGGAACACTTGCATTTCATGTGTGTTCCGTGTCTACAAAGATCTATGTAAACACATCGTTAAAACAGAAATGTTTTCATGACCAAATGTAGACATGATATGTATAATGTGTGAAGCCTGAATTCCAAATATCAAATAAACACTTTCACAAAAGGTACAAATATAACAGAACAAATGCACTTTTATTCAAAAATATAACTGCAGAAAAAGAACCCGCGTTAGGGTGCGACATTGACACGCATTTGCGCAACGGTATCAACTTTTGACTGGTAATCGAAACTTCATGGGTTTGACCCCGGACAAGTCCGTTTTGAGAAGTGAGCTGCTCTTATTCTTACTATTTTAGAATAAAAGCATACATTTGATTCCAGTCTGTAACAGCTGCTGTAAATTTATGATACTTGTAAAGGTTACCTTTTTTTTTTTTAATTCAGTTTTATTCTGTCAGTCGCGTTCACGATCCCACCCAACCCCCCCACATTTGACACTGCTGTTTTCACATAAAGCTAGGGAGTTTTAGCTAAAGAATATGCGGCTGCCGGCAGTCATTGCTGTACTTTGTATATGTACATGGGAAGCTCTGCAGTCTACTTGTGACTTTACGCTGTAGGAAGTAAGTAATGTGCCAATTTGGCACAAAATGTAGATTTCTATCAACTTTTGTCCTATTTCCGCTAACCGGATGTGGTACTTTACCTTTTATTCGTGCAGCTGCAGAGTCCAATTTATTCAACCTTACTTTTATAATAATTGTTCAATACATTATTAATTTGTTTTGCTTTTTGATGGTTCTTGATGTACATAATATAACCATTGTCTTGCAGTTTGTCCATCCCCATATTTGAGTATGTGAGAAAGTCGAGGGGAGACCACTCCTGATTTATCTGGAGTAGATATTAGGACAGCTTTGGTATTAACAGACCGAATGAGCTTGGTGGTCTCCTCTTGTTTGTGAAAGTTTTGTTGCTCTTATGTTTTAATTTCCTTTCTCTCTGATAAACCATCCAAGCTCCACATTTACAATAGCCAAACTACAATTTTTGATAGGGTCCTACAAATTATGTTGATTTCTGAGATATGAGCAAGGTGTGTTTCATTTTCCATTTCGTCAAGCTGACAGTTTCCTACATTGTGGTGTTGGGGTTGAAAGGACCGGAGTGCTGTGTAAGGGGGTTGCTTTTTTATTTGTTCCACTAAATTGGTTTGGCTTACTGGCCTCTGGAGTCTCTCAAACCTAAAAACCCTTCCCTGTCAGTACAGAGAGCTTCAATTCATGTTCAAACCACTGTGGCTGACTCTTGACACCTACTTATGTGAATATTCTTTTCCTTTGCAGTATTTATTAGAAATGAAAAGTTTAATACTACCCCCAGAACACATTCTGAAGCGGGGGGACAGTGAGGCTGTGGCGTACTCCTTCTTCCACTTGCAGCACTGGAAGAGAGTCGAGGGGGCTCTGAACCTCCTGCACTGCACCTGGGAAGGCAGTAAGTACTGTGTGTCTTTACTTTTGGGATCTGGAGGGGTTCTTTGGTGAGGAGCACCACATTCAGTTGAGCCTCACACAGCTGCACTTAATGTTATGTGCTGTCATATTCTTATTCTGTTTTTCCTATCTCTGTACTTTTCTCAAGGCCCCAAACCCCCAAACTGACAGTCTTTCGTGATGTGAGTTACCGTCTGCCCAAGACCCTGCCTCTCGGCACCCCCTTGACGCTCTTGACTGAGTGCCCTGCAGGGTTCAAGACCTTTACTTTAATCTCAGTTTTCAAAGCAGGCCCTCACGCCTGAAAACAATAGCTAGGAATAATGGAATTGGAGTTTGGTTCTGCTTAGTTGTTAGCTAAACAAATGAACTTAATAGATTTAGTGGCCTCCTACCGTTTGTCAAGTTTCTTATATTCTACACATATAAACTGCTGTGAAATGACACGCTTTGACACAACAAAAAGGTTTGGGGCAGCCACCCCGTACACTTGACGTTTGCCTGAAAATAAAAAGGCAAAATTGAAGAATAGATACGAGTCCAAAACACGACTGAGATAACAGGAGGAAGATGGCGGTTTTTTAGAGCCAGTGCGCTTATTCCCACTTCTGCAAAAGGTTCCGCTCTGCTCCTGACCAGATTCCCGCTTTTCCTTATAAAAGGTACTTGAACTGGGCACATAGACTAAGTGGATTCTTAAAATAGAAGAATCTATAAGGGGCTGAAAAACCATGACAAGGGTCTGAGGAAATCTGTTTGAGTGCCTTTTTTTTTTTCCACAATACAGAGTTGATCAATTGATATTCATCCATCCATCCATCCATTATCCAACCCGCTATATCCTAACTACAGGGTCACGGGGGTCTGCTGGAGTCAATCCCAACCAACACAGGGTGCAAGGCAGGAAACAAACCTCGGGCAGGGTGCCAGCCCACCACAGGGCACACACAGAAACCCACACACCAAGCACACACTAGGGACAATTTAGGATCTCCAGTCCACCTCACCTGCATGTCTTCGGACTGTGGGAGGAAACCCACGCAGACACGGGGAGAACATGCAAACTCCACGCAGGGAGGACCCGGGATCTGATAGTGAGGTAGCAGCACTATCACTGCGCCACCTTGCCACCCCCAATTGATATCATTTTTGAAAAAAATAATAGATGAATAGATGTGTGACCAGACATCCTCTCTTTAGATTATATTAGGTATACTTTATTGATCCATAAGTGGAAATTCAACTGTATACTGTAGAAAAGCAAAAACAGAAAATACACAGATGTCATTTCAAAGTACAGTATAAGATATGAGGTGTGTCTATTAAACAACGAGACTGACAAAATAACTCACTTTTATTTATGCAGGGTGAGCCAAAAAGAAGTACCACATTTCAAATGTTTATTCTACAAAAACGCTACAAGATAAACTAAATTTCATTACGACACAAGAAATGGTATACAAAATAGATTTTTTTTTCACTGTGTTTTAAAAATGTTGTCTTCAAGGTGGTGGCCATCATTAGCGATATACACTCTTCGAGGCGATTTCTGAACGTTAGCATGACTCTTTCAGCCATTTCAAGGGGAATAGCGGCAATTTCGTGCCGAATAGCATCCTTGGGGGCTTCAAGGTTTTGAGGTTGTTGTGTGTATACCTTCGGCTTGAGATAGAAATCGCATGGAGCGAGATCAGGTGAACGTGAAGGACACCCGACATCGGTGTGCAGGGAGGAGATCACCTTTCCTGGAAAACTTGCATGGATCTCCACACCGTATGAGCTGTTGTTCCATCCTGTTGAAAGCCGCCATCCACCGCATCCATTTCTTCCAGTTCTCTAGCGTTTCAATGTAACGTTGTGAAGTGACGGTGACCATTGCTCCCCCCTCCTCAAAAAAAATATAAGGGCCTACAATGCCAAATTCTGCAACGGCACACTAAACTGTAACACGTGTGCTCGCTGTGCAGGGGTCTCTGATGAAGTTCAGAAAGGTTGGTTTCAGACCAATAGCAATGGTTTTGCTTATTTATTCAACCATTCAAATGGAAATGGACGATGGCATCTCGATGAACGGTTTGCAGAATATTGCCGCACAACTCTCTGCGGCTCTCCCAGTCTCTCTCAGTGAGTTCCTGCACTACCATCATTTTGTAAGGATGGAAATTAAGGTCCTCATGCAAAATCAAAGACGTGTTGGAAATGGCGAAGGCATCTAGGAGACTGCAAAATTGATGCCCTTACAGTTTGGATGTTTTCAGGTGTCCGAGGACTGCCTGGAGATTTTTTGTTCAATGTTGTACCTGTCTGCCTAAATTTAGCTGCCCATTGAAGAATTGTTTTCCGATTTGTGACATCTCCGTTAGGAGGAATGCTGAAGTGCTTTCGGAAGGAGCGTTGCGTAGTCACGATGGATTTGTTATTTTTGAAGAATGTTTCGACAGACAAAGCACGGTGCACAGGACCAAGGTGTGTTGCCGACTGAGAACTACAGGGGATCGCCTATCAAAGGACCCAACCCACTTGGCCACCTGTACCTCACGCAATGACCTTGAGAAATGCGCTACTTCATTTTGGCTCATATTTAACGATTCTAATGCTTGCCCCCTTCTATATACTCCCCGTTCCCAATTACGCACCAGTGCACTCCTGGTTTCCACTGGTCGAAGGCGTGGAGCAGATCATTTTCTGTCAGCCATTTCGAGACATCGGATGTTCTCTTCTTTCCTTCTTTACTGCCCCCATTGACTCAAAACGTGTTCCTTTAAGCACAGATTTCATTTTGTTAAAAAACACACACGAGCACGAGACATGCAGTCTTCCCCGTAAGCTTCAGTAAGCATTTGAAAAGATCCCATTGGTGTTTTGTTCAATTTTACTAAAAACGTCAACACGTTGCTTAGCTTTTAAACTTAGCATGACTCCGGCACACAGGGGGGAAACACAACTGCAACTGACGGACAATCAACTAAACAGCAGAGAGGGTTGTCATTTGTCATACTGGTTTGGACAGGTTTGAACCTGCATGGTGAGTGCTCATCATCAGTTCTCACTGCTTTTGTTTAACAGATAGAAACGCAGTCTGGTTATTTAATAGACAGACCTCATAGAATAGAAACACATAATACAATAAAACATACAAAAAAAAACTAGTATATAGAAGTTTGTATCGTTTTCCTATGGCTTCTGGCTGGACTGAAAGAAGAGACGTTGGGAGAAAGCATTGAACTGTCTAACGGCCACCAGAGGCGCTTCTTTTTGCACCGTGGAGGTGTGAGACTGTGGCTAAGAGGGCTCTTGTTCAGAAAGCGGACTCCACTTGGTTGTTTCACAATAATTAAGATTAGGTATATAAGTAGGTTTCACATTTCTGTTATCATTTTAGCCCTAAAATAGTGACTTAACATCAGGGACTTGTTTTATTGATCTTAAGGTTAGTGTTGGGGCGAGGGGGAAGGCCGTCTCAAGTGGCTTCCGCTTTCTGAACAAGACCCACTAAAAGTACGCCAAGAAAGCACGTCCTCTGGAGGGGATAGGTAAGAGTTTTTCATGATGGCATCTGTGGAAGAAACCATTGAGGAAGACAGGAATAGTTAAACCAATTAGATTTTTTATTCAGTCACAGATGAGTACCTGGATTCTACATTGCAAGGCAGAAGAGCAAAGTTCCATTTTTTGATTGGCTTTTTATAATTTCTTCTTCCTTCCTTTTACTTAATCAAAAAGCATAATATCGTTTACTTAAGCATTTTATTTTATTATGCTAATGGGCCATCTGTTCTTATTTATTTATTTTTTTTTAACTTGTCAGATAGACCCTAAAGAAGTAAAGATCATCTTTCCTGTGTCAAATAGACACATTCCTAAAAAAACTGGAGGAAGTTATCCTCGGTCAGCTTGCTGCATCCTGTCTTATGGCAGACGCCAGTATGAATAACCCGTCATTAGAGCAAAACGTCTTTGTCAGCTTTTAACCCTTAGTAACTTGCAAGCAGTTAATTTTTCTTTCACACAATCGACTTTGCTACCATCCTCTTTTGCACAACAGCCACCAGAAACTCCAGAGTCAGTCCCGTGATAGAGGTGCTCTCATTGATAAGTTTGTTCAGACGTTTTGTATCACCTGAACTCAAGTTGCTTCCCTGTGAGACCAAAGTGTAGAACAGACTGGCTGCATTGGACCCGCAAGATGTTTCCAGCAGTTTGCTGCATACATCTAATTGTCCCGGTACCAATGAACAATAAGCCCATGTTCCTGAATGACTACCGACCTGTTACATTGACCTCGGTAGTCATGAAGATTTTTGAGAGACTCTTTAAAGTCTTCATTACAGCATCCATCTCCAGCACCGCAGACCTACTCCAGTTTGCGTGCTGTCCCTATAGATCAACAGAGGACAACATCTCCCACGTCCTCCATACCAGCCTGAGTCACATGGATATGAAGCATGGGAACTCTGTGAGATTGCTGTTCACTGATAACAGTTCAACTTTCAATACAGTGACCCTCATAGACTGTTCACCAAGTTGAGGGACCAGGGACTGAAGAGCCGGCTGGGTTTTCAGCTTTCTCACAGCGAGACCACAGATGGTGAAAGTTGGTAGTTGTGCCTCCAGCATCATCACACTCAATACAGGAGTCCTACAAGACTGTGTAGTCAACCCTGTGCCCTTCACGCTTTAAACTCATGACTGCGTGGCCGCACGCAATCCACAAATCGATTGTCAGATTTGCTGAATGACACACTGGTGGTCGGATTCATCTTCAACAATGACGAGATAGCATGCATGGAGGAAGTGGAGAACTGCCTCCACCTGAATGTCAACAAAACCAATGAGCTGGTGGTGAACTTTAGTAGGAGACCATAGCATCTTATACCCCCCCGACAATATCAACGGGATCGTAGTGGAAAAGGAGAGCAACTTCAAATAACTAGGCATTGACGTCACCGAGGAACATATTCAAGCCCAGTCCAAAAAGGCAAGGTAGGGTCTTTAACATGTGAGACAGTTGAGGAGGTTTGTGGTCTCTCCAGTGATCCTACTCTGATACTGCAGAAATTGTCTTGACTCAGAATAACACCTTCTGGTGAGGACACAGCTCTGCATGGGGCATTAAGGAACTACAGCAAGGGTCATGGAGGACCACAGTGACTGTGGGTTTTCATTCTAACCCTTTTCTTAACACTATATTTACCAAAGCCTACAAAAAAAATTGTAATCCCGTCACACCTTAAATCCCTTCGCACTTTCTGTCAGCGTCTTTTGTGATGTAAATGTGTCGATAAGCGCAAGCAGTATTAGTGCTCTGTTTTTGCTGCTGATTAACTTCTTTTGAATTATTTTTCATTGACTTGTTTTTTTTTTTAATTTGTTCCCCTGAATTTCTTCATCGTTTTTCTGAATTGCTTCATTTCTTTCCTTAAATGGCACCCAAACAGACATTAAATATGAAGTAAGTGAGCCGACAGAAGACCAACTAAGCCAGGGCCTAAAACTCCAACCAGTCTCATTCTAACCAGTTGCTTTAATTCCATGTTTTCTGCTGGAATATGACAGGTATCAGGTGCTTCTTGTCATGTGTGACAGTGTGAGCTGGCCCCATGCTACTGGGTCCTTCCAAGGAGCCACTTGAACCCACTACCGCCGATAACGTACCCAAGGGATGAGCCAGCGGATAAGGACAAACATACATAAATTGCAAGGGGTAGGTGCATAAAGATGCCAAAGTGCAAACAATTCAACAAAAGAACAGTGTCCAAAATGGTGCAGTGCCCCAATAGTCAATAAATAAATAAATCTATAAAAACTCCAATAAATAAATCCATTAAAATCAGAGGTTAAAACAGGTCAGTCTATGAAAAAATTAGCCCCAATGCTTCCTTTTCGAATCCAGCATCTCCTCTCCTTATTGTGTTCGGACGGGTGCTGATAGGTGCAATCAACCTTCAAATACCAGCTGAGGTCCACATTGTCTGGCCTTGGGTAATCCTGGGGTGCCACGCTGAGCCGCATATGTCTCCATGGGAACACCAACTATCGGTCCGCTCCTACTCCCAGGCAAACACTCAGTAGCAGAGCCCCTTCCACAGCCTTTTAGCTCCTACAACCCTCAATCTCATACACGACCACCTGCTTCACTCAGTTTAGCACAGGCATTTTCTCTGTCTCTCTGACTGTCTCTATCTCTTTTTAATGATCCTCTTCTTACTTTAACCTCCTGCGTGTCACTTCTCCCTTCTGTCTCGCTGGCCAGTCTATCCTTTCTCCTTTCATCTTCTTTCCTTTTTCTCTTGCTGACTCCTTGGGCACAGTGCCTCAATCGTGCATCACAGAAAACCGATGACTCAATTGAGGCAAACTGCACCCTCACGTACAGGTGCATCTCGCCCCAATTACTACACCAGCCTCCTGCAGCTGCACGAGCACTCAACCACAGAGATCAAGCCGGCCAGTTATTTATTTATTTATTTATTTATTTATTTATTTAAAATGGGCTCCTAATTTCCCATCCATGTACCTGCTATTCCATATCATGCCAGAAATCCACCACCAACTCTTTTGTCTTGTTGACCCTCCTGTACCACAAGACAGAGTCCTCCACCAGGCTCCTGTACTGTAACTCATTAGAACACTCCAGACAAGAACAGGCCATCCAGCCCAACAAAACTCGCCAGTCCTGTCTACTTTTTTCTTCCTAAAAAACATCAAGTCGAGTTTTGAAAGTCCCTAAAGTCGTACTGTCTACCACAGTACTTCGTAGCTTATTCCAAGTGTCTATCGTTCTTTGTGTAAAGTTAAACTTCCTAATGTTTGTGCGAAATTTATCCTTCACAAGTTTCCAACTGTCTCCCCTTGTTCTTGATGAACTCATTTTAAAATAACAGTCTCGATCCACTGGACTAATTCACGTCATATGTTAAACACTTCAATCAGGTCACCTCTTAATCTTCTTTGTCTTAAACTGTAAAGGCTCAGCTCTTTTAATCTTTTCTCATAACTCATCCCCTGTAGCCCTGAATCAGCCTAGTCGCTCTTCTCTGGACCTTCTCTTGTGTTATGTCCTTTTTGTAGTCTGGAGACCAAAACTGCACACAGTACTCCAGATGAGGCCTCACCAGTGTGCTATAAAGCTTGAGCAGAACCTCCTGTGACTTGTACTCCACACATCAAGGTGCTATATAACCTGACATTCTGTTAGTCTTCTTAATGACTTCTCAACACTGTCGGGAAGTTGATAGCTTAGAGTCCACTATGACTCCTAAATCCTTCTCATAAGGTGAACTCTCGATTTTCAGACCTCCAATTGTGTATTCATACCTCACATTTTACTTCCTATGTGTAATTCTTTACATTTACTGACATTAAATTTCATCTGCCACAAATCTGCCCAAGCCTGTATGCTATCCAAGTCCTTCTGTAATGATATAACGGATTCCAAATTATCTGCTAATCCACCTATCTTGGTATCATCTGCAAACTTCACCAGCTTGATACTTATATTCCTATCTAAATCACTTACATTCTTTGATGGAGGAGTCTTCTGAGAACTTCTGTAGATAGTAAGAGCTTGTATTATGCTATGCTAAGTCCATTGTGGGTAAGGTAAACTGGAAAGGAGACGTGACAGTTCCTTAAGGTGCCCCAGTGTTACACACCACACAGTGTCCTGTCTTTTGAGACTTTAATGGCCATCTGCCTGATATTTATAAAATCCCAAAAATTGTCTAGGATGTTATAAGGATCATTACTTAGACTGTGTAAACAAACAGCATATTTTAGCCAATGCATGCACAACACATGTATGGTTTGAGCATGCAGTCAGTTTAACTCTGTAAGGTTTGTTTAAAGAAAATCTCATATGGCATTTTGACTCAAATGACAGATAGGAGGTCAGGGCAGAGCCACATTAGAATCAGCACCAACTAATAAATACAAAAGGTGCCCAAACAATGCCTGTGTACATCTACAGACAAGTAAAATAATTAAAAAATGAACACCCATGTTTCAACCAGGACATAACGAGTAGGAAGCCAAATGCATGTTCAGAAGAGCTCACCTTCACTCTGAAAATCACAGAACTTCTAAAAAGGGAGAACTTTGTCCAGCAGAAGTGACCGACTGTTCGATGAGATTTCTTTCAAAATGTACCAAAAAATTAGTTTTTTCTGCTAAGTTATGATGCATGTAACTTTCTTCACTTCTTCTTGAAATGTTAAGACAACCAATGTGCTAAAGAAGACTTTAATATTGAAATAAAGTAATCCCTTGCAATTAGGGTCCTGCACCCCAAACGACTGCCAATGCCCTCTCCTGTCGTCACTGTTGCCCTCTCTTGATGTCATTATTCATTTTCTCCTCTTAGACAAGCTATATTTATTGTAAAATTCTATGTGGGATTCCGGAACATGTGATGTTACACACGTTTGATTGGCCGTCTGTCAATATGATGGACGTCCTTGCTCAGACTCTTTGATCTTTTTAAGTATGTCCATTTACCTTACTTTCCAAAGCTGTAAACCAATTTGGCAATTCCTTGTCCCAGGTGCCCAACTGTTCGCAGTGTGCACCACCAGGGGGCGTACTGCTCCCCAAACCCCGACACAGACAGGTTTGAGACACAAGTCTTGCCAAATTGCACACCTTTTGTTCAAGTGGGGGAAGCGTTTTTCTTTTGCTTCTTTTGTTTTTCTTTCTTTTCTTCTTTACTATACAACACAATATAAAGCACCAAGTAATACACAGTTTCTACTCCTCCTCCCGCAAGCTTTGTCCTCCACCTCTTGATTCTGGATTACAGACTGCTCCAAACTTCAACTCCAGGCGTGGCCTGCCGGGGACCCATGGTGCAGTAACAACCCAATGGGGCTGCCCTCTTGCGTCTCGGGGAGGATACTGTCCCAAAGAGGTTCTGTCCCTCGGTCCTTTCACCGAGCCAGTATTCCGGCCGAGTGATGGTCCTGGCCACCTATCACAGCAGGTTATAAAGTAATCGGTATGGCCAAGGCGTCCTAACCATTTCTAGGGCTTCTGCTTGTTTACAGAGATGTTACTGTGATTGATTTCTGGTACAATTCAGGAAAAGTAGATACTTTGATGTTAACTGTCCTTGTAAATTCAGTGTGGGCAAAAAAATATATATACTATATATACTCACGTATACCCGAAAAATCGATCATAATATCAGACCCTGACTTATGTGCCCGTTCAAACATACGACATCTTCTTGCCTCCTCCAATCTCACACCAGTTTCTCAGACACATTGAATTTTGTTGCAGCAGTGCATTTACCAATTTCTTTCGCCACTTTAACAACTTTTAATTTAAAACCAGCTTCATATTTTCTTCTGATCGAATGCTCCATTGTAGATAAGGGATGCTCTTACTATAAAGGTGTATGAGGGTGTGAGATACAAAAAACACAAGACAGTGCAAACGTCGCTTCGGAATAGTTCAGGTATTACCTTGTGGTCATGTAGGCACAATACATAGAAAAAAAAAAGTCAACGTGCTCCACGGTTAGTCTTTCAGGTGGGTGTTAGCATAGCATAATCTGTTGGACCAATAGCGTGGGTTTTCTACCTTCGACTTATACGACTGACATTATAAAATACCAGAAATTTATATGGTAAAAACAAGCCCTGGCTTTTACGCAGGAGAACTTAAACGCAAGTATATACAGTGTATAAAATACATATATGAAAGGAAAAAAAACAGCAACAGTGCTCCAACCAGTAATCATATTTGCTATTCATATGAACTGCAATGATTTATTTGAGAAATTTTTTTTTTTCATTATTCATAAAGTTTATTTGATGAAAATAACATTCCATACAGTCAAATCAAACTTAACAAAACAAAGAATTCAACCAACATCCGTGAAAAAGAGAGGAGAGCCAACAACAAAAACAAATCTTTAAATGCAGCAAAGAAGTGAGAATGTCCCTGCACGCCCAATCCCCCCGATATAAATACTTATTCTAAGATTTGATTAATTAGGTCTTGCTAATAATTTATAAAGTTTTGGACTGATCCTCGGTGAGATTTAGATTTTTATCCAATTTTAAATAGTACTGAGCATCAGATACCCACTGACCTATAAAAGGTGGATTAGGATTCTTCCGATTGAGCAAGGTAAGTCTGTGTACTGGTCGTGTAGTGTCGGCAATTACAATCAATCTGTCCTTCTCCACTTTAAGCCCATCTGGGAGACCACCAAACTGCGCTGTTAGTAGGTTAGGAGTGATCGAGACACCATTGAAATTTTTTTGTCCAGGATCATGTTAATTTGGTGCACTTCCAAAACATGTGGCCCAGTGAGGCTGGAGCTCGATTGCAACGTTCACAGGTTGGATACATTTTGGACAATTTTAAACAAGATCAATGTGCTCAATAAAAGATTTTAAGTTGAATAATTGGATGCTTTTTTGCACATGGAGCCAGAGTGTATTCTGTGCATGGCTGCCTTCCACTGCTTTTCAGAGATGTTAAGTGACAGATCCTTTCCCCAGCGTACCCTGGGATCTTTGAAAGGAAGGGAAAAAAGTTTTTATATATAATTGAGATGCTGTCTGAGTCTTCCAAGTCTGATCAGTATTTCTTCTGGAATAGAAATGGGTGTGAGGTGAGGAAGATGGGGCAGGTTTCTTTTACTCAAATTTCTGATTTAAAAGTAATGGAAAAATCGTCTTGCTGGGAATGGTTTATTTATTTTAGAGGTTCATGTACACTCTGCCTGCCTGCTCATAACCACAGGAATAAAATCTGCTCATCTGTGTCCGCTCACCACTCTGAAATTGTAGTTCCAAGTCAGCAAAAATATTGAGTTGTGTGACCTCTACTGTGATGTGTGGAACTGCGTACAGGTCTCGGTTGCAAACAATCTCCTAATTATAACGTTACTTTTATGCTGGTTTTTTATTATATCTTTGTTTGTTTAAAGGTAATGTACAATGTCTTCTACTTACATTGGCACACTTGGTAAATAAAAGGAAAATGGGCTATGAAAGTCGTCCTTATTGTTTATTGCGCTTTCATCATAAATATTAACACAAATTGAATCCTTATTTGAAGCCATATAATTGAATGGAAAAAAACCCATCATAAAACAAATACTTTTCTGTAATATCTCCGGTTTCTTTAAAACAGTATAGTATGCCGCAGTGTGTTTTTTTTTTTGCTCTGTGTTTTCTCCTGTTGTGCCTAATGAGGTTGGAGAGCACATAGCAAGGGATCTGGCCCAGGTGGAATTTCCTGCATTTGGTCTGCGGGGAAAAAAGAAAAAGAGAAAGGGTCAGTGCGCTCTGCCACCTCCTGGTCCGACCAGGAATTACCTTCTTTAGAGCCCTTTAGCTGCCTCAAAATTTCTCAGCTCAAGTCTGTTACCCTGTGTGTCAGTTGCTTAGAGTTGTATAGAGTGAGAAGTCAAGCAAATGACACCCTTTATATATACTGTATGGCTATTTTGAACACTTGCATTTCATGTGTGTTCCATGTATACAACAAATTATATAAACACATCGTTAAAACAGAAATGTTTTTCATGTTTTAGTAATAATTAACAAAATGTAGACATGACGTGTTTAATGTATGAAGCCTGAAGTCCAAATATCAAATAAACACTTTTCACAAAAGGTACAAATATAACAGAACAAGTGCGCTTCTATTCAAGAACATAACTGCAGAAAAAGAACCCGCGTTAGGGTGCAACATCCACACCGCTTTGACACGATCGCTTCGGTGGTGCAATGGTAACAACTGTTGACTGGCAATCAAAACTTCATGGGTTCGATGCCAGAAAAGTCCATTTTGAGAAGTGAGCTGCTCTTATTCTTACTATTTTAGAATAAAAACATATATTTGATTCTAGACTGCAACAGCCGGTATAAATTTATGATACTTGTAAAGGTTAGGTTTGTTTTTTTTTTTTATTCAGTTTTATTCTCTCAGTCGCGTTCACGATCCCACCCCCCCCTCGCATTTGACACTGCTGTTTTCACATAAAGACGCGCTATAACAGAGGTGAACTCAGATGATGACGACGGTTCTACATCAGAGCAAGAATGCACGTCGCACTTTTGCCATCGCTGTACTTTGTATATGTACATGGGAAGCTCTGCACTCTACTTGTGACTTTACGCTGTAGGAAGTAAATAAATAAAGGTAAATAGGTAAATAACATTCGATCTGACTGTTACATACAAAGTATAGTAACAGCAGCTTCCACCTTCAGCTATGGACTCTTCAGTATGCGAGCGACTCTCCACGCTAGTGTTTAGATCTGGACAAGTTGCAAACGGAGGTTAAAGGACACAACGGCTGTCTGGCGCCTACCTCATCGCTCCGACGCAGGGGCATCCCAGCTTGTTCTAAGCTCCATATAATGAGGAGCACATTGCTCAGTGTTTCATTCAGATTGTTTCGTCCTAGCGAGAGCTATTGCAGAATATTTGGGGCCTTTTTGAGTGAATTTCCCTGTACTAACAGGTAGATTTTACTCCTGTGATTTTTCACCGCAGGGCAACTCGGGCCCCTTCTTCTTTTTTTGAGTTGCCTCAGAAGCTTGCATATTGTAATCTTTCTAGTTAGCCAGTAAAAGGGGTCATTTTGCTTAACTTTTCACAACATCCATAATGGCTAACATGGTACAACACCCTCGTACTTTTGAAAAATTTTATAAAGAGAATTTCTTTTTCTTTTCAATAATTTTATATCTGTTAAAATTTAGATTTTTCATAATATTTTGAATGAACTGATCAGAAGGACATTTTTTCCCACAACCCATTTTGCTTGCATTTACAAAGGGTGCCAATATTAGTGGAGGGCACATCCCATAAGACGTGAGTTAATTAGGTCATTTTATGAGGTAAACCAATGCACCAGTTCACTTGTGTGGAACATCCTATAATATTCTTGTTTTTTTTTTTTTTTTTTTTTTTGCAGCGTTTAGGATGATACCTTATCCATTAGAGAAAGGACACCTCTTTTATCCCTACCCTGGTTGCACAGAGATGGCAGATCGTGAGCTTCTTCCAGGTAAGTCAAATGTGTTCTCTGATTAGTGGTGGGCAGTATACTGACAATTGACCAAACCTGTTAATGGTAAATTAATGTATGTTTTTTGCTTATTTTAATAGAATGCAAGGTTCACATAGCTACATACAGGTGCATCTCAATAAATGAGAATATTATCGAAAAGTTAATTTATTTCAGTACAGTGATCCCTCCTCAATCGCGGGGGTTGCGTTCCAGGACCCCCCGCGAAAGGTGAAAATCCGCGAAGTAAAAACCATATGTTCATATGGTTATTTTTATATATTTTAAGCCCTTATAAACTCTCCCACACTCTTATAAACATTTCCCGCACAGTTATACAGCATAAACCCTTTGTATTCTCTTAGATATTAGGTAAGATTCGTTGAAATTATGTATGTAAACACTCTGTTTATATACAGTAAAACCTAAATATTATTTTAAAGATATCGAGCGTCTCC
>JANRMT010027041.1:8289039-8329134 GCA_026402145.1 Polypterus bichir lapradei | reverse complement strand
ATATACAGTAAAACCTAAATATTATTTTAAAGATATCGAGCGTCTCCAATATCACATATGTTACAGCCATTACGATAGACAGGCCACCAGCAATAAATACGTACAATGCAAGAAAAATTGTATACAGTAAATGTGTGTACAGTTACACTAAACATACGTACATGTACTAAGTACTGTACATAAAAAATTAATTATGGTTGCTCACCAACAATGACATGACGACTTGTCCGATAACGAGTTTAATTTTACTGCATAACAAAGGAGAGCGTTACAGCTCTTCTAAAGGAGCCTCTTCAGGCGACTGTGTAGCACCGCCGTTGTTCTTCTTCTCGCAGTCTTCAATCCAAATCCCTAAAGCAGATTCCATCCGAACTACCGCCTTATTACATCCACTTACAGCTCGTTTTGTACCCTGGTTAAAGGAAACTGCGGCCGTAGATCTTATATTCTTTTCCTCCTTTTTAAATAAAAAGAATCGTGGACTCATTGATGCCGTAATGGCGTCCTACAGCGGTGTAGCTTTTCCCTTCCTTCAACATATCCAAAACTTTTACCTTTCCGGCAATCGTTAGCATCTTCCGATGGCGCTTGGGCACGGCCCCTGAAGCAGTAGCAGGAGCAGATTGTTTTGGATCCATAACAAAGGGCTTGACTATGCACAAAGAGCACAAAAGATAACTCTTTACACAGAGAAACATTTTGATGCTGAATGAGCGAGACGAGACTTCCTGGTTAACGCAGCGGAATCGAATTTGGCGCTCCGTCGCTGAGCCAATCAGCACACGTGAACTTAACTGCGTGCTCTGATTGGGTAGCTTCTCAGCCATCCGCCAATAGCATCCCTTGTATGAAATCAACTGGGCAAACCAACTGAGGAAATAAAAAGACCCATTGTCCGCAGAAACCCATGGAGCAGCGAAGAATTCGTGTTATATATTTAGATATGCTTACATATAAAATCCGTGATAGAGTGAAGCCGTGAAAGTCGAAGCGCGATATAGTAAAGGATTACTATAATTCAATTCAAAAAGTGAAACTCCTATATTCTATAGATTCATTACACACAGAGTGATCTATTTCAAGTGTTTCTTTCTTTCCATTTTGCTGATAATGGCTTACAGGTAATGAAAACTCAAAATTCAGTATCTTAGAAAATTAGAATGTTGTGAAAAAGTTCCATATTTATAGACTCCTGGTGTCCCACTCCACTCAGCTAATTAACCCAAAACACCTGCAAAAGGGTCCTGAGCCTTGAGATGGTCTCTCCATCTGGTTCAGTAGGCCAAACAATCAGACTGCTGACTTGACGGTTGTCCAGAAGACCATCATTGAGACCCTCCACAAGGAGGAGAAGCCACAGAAGGTCATTCCTGAAGATGCTGGCTGTTCACAGAGTGCTGTATCTAAGAATATCAATGGAAAGTTGAGTGGAAGGAAAAAATGGGGAAGAAAAAGGTGCACAAGCAACAGGGATAACCGCAGCTTTGAGAGAATTGTGAAGAATTTCGGGGGGGGGGGGGGGATTCCCAAGGAATGGACTGCAGCTGGAGTCCGAGCTTCAAGAGCCACCACACACAGACGTGTCCAGGACGTGGGCTACAACTGTCACAGCATTCCTTGTCTTGAGCCACTCCTGAATCAGAGACAATGTCAGAAGTGTCTTACCTGGGCTAAGGAGGAAAACGGACTGGACTGTTAACATTTCAGTGGTCCAAAGTTCTCTTTTCAGATGAAAGTCAATTTTGCATTTCATTTGGAGATCAAGAAGTCTGGAAGAAGAGTGGAGAGGCACAGAATCCCAAGTTGCTTGAGGGTCCGGTGTGATGTTTCCACAGTCAGTGATGATTTAGGGAGCCATGTCATCTGCTGGCGGTGGTCCACTTTGTTTTCTTCATCAAGTCCAAAGTCAGCGCAGCCAGCAGACGTCTACCAAGACATTGTGGAGCACTTCATGCTTCCCTCTGCTGACAAGCTTTATGGAGATGCTGATTTAAATTCACAACAGGACCTGACACCTGCCCACAGTGCCACAAGTACCAATACCTGGTTTAATGACCATGGTGGGTATCGCTGGGCTTGCTTGATTAGCCTGCAAACCCTAGGCTTCCATAACAGCTCAGCAGTGGCACAGGCTGATCGCCTCCATGCCAGTAATTCATGCAGAAGGAGCCCCGACCAAGTTTTGTGGGCATACATGGACAGACTTCTCAGTAGGCCAACATTTATATATTAAAAATCATTTTTTTTATTGGTCTTATGTAATATTCTAATTTTCTAAGATACTGAATTTTCAGTTTTCATTACCTGTAAGCCATAATCAGCAAAATGAAAAGAAATAAACGCTTGAAATATGTCAAATTGTGTGTAATGAATCTATAGAATATACAAGTTTCACTTTTTGAATTGAATCACTGAAATAAATGAACTTTTCGATGATTTTCTAATTTATTGAGACGCACATGTACAAAAGATAATACAAGATTCTGCTTTACCCCCTATAAGCTAACATGCTAATGGAATTCTCTTAATTTGCTCTGCTATATTCCTGTATTTTAGACAATAGAATAATCTAACATTATTAGACAGACGGCTAGACAGAATTGTGAGCTGTTAGATAGAAAGGTATCAAACACTGTAGTTTTCTGAGCACGAATACGTTATTTATGTACAGTGCCCTCCATGATGTTTGTGACAAAAACACATTTTTCTTTGATTCTCCCCCCTAATGTTTCACAGTTTAAAATTAATCTCAAATAATTCTGATGTGATTAAAGTGCACATTGCAGACTTTCATTTAAGGGGATTTGAATACGTTTCAGTCAAATCATGTAGAAACAACAACACTTTTTTCTACCTGGTCCCCCTATTTCCTAATGTTTGGGACAATTGGCGTCACAGGTGTTTGTCAATGACTCAGGTGGATTTCATGGCTTCATAAGATAGCTCGGCTTGCTTCTACCCATTGGAGTCTGTAGCTGCCATTGTGCAACAAGAGGACAAGAGCTGTGCCAATGAAAGTCGAATAAGCCATCCTGAGGCTGAGAAAAATTAACAAAACCATTGGAAACATTGGGAAAACCTTAGGATAACCAAAATCAGCTGTCTGGAATATCATGAAGAAGAAAGAATACACTGGTGAGCTCAGTAATCACAAAGGGACTGATAGGCCAAGGAAGACCTACACTGCCAAAGACAGAAGAATCCTCACTCTGGTCAAGAAAAAGCAACAAACACCTGTCCGACAAATCAGAAACAGACTTCAGAGAGCCAATGTGGACATGTCAGAGATGACTATCAACAGAAGACTTCATGAACAGAAACACAGAGGACACACTGCAAGATGGAAAGCACAAGAACAGGATGGCCAGATTACAGTTTGGGAAAAAGGACTTGAAAAGAGCCTGCAGAATTCTGGGAAAAGTTCTTGTGAACAGACGAGACAAAGATGAACCTCATCAGAGTGATGACGAGAGCAAAGTGTGGAGATGAAAAGGAACTTCCCAAGACCCAAAGCAGGCCACCTCATCTGTTAAACATGGTAGTGCTGGAGGTGTTATGGCTTGCTGTCCTGGCACACTTCTCTCCATTGATGATGGAACTGCTGACAGCAGCGGCACAATGAATCCTGAGGTGTGTAGAAATATCTGATCTTCTCAAGTCTCAGTAGATGCCTTCAAACTCGGTGGACGAAGCTTCATCCTACAACAAAGTAATGAACCAAACCCACTGCTCAGGCAACATGGGAGTTTGTCAAAGTTTATAAAAAAAAAAAAAAAATGGAAAATTCTCGAATGACCAAGCTAGTCACCCGATTTAAATCCAACTGAGCAGGCCTTCCCTATGCTGAAGAGAAAAGCCTCCTGATACAGGTAGGAGCTGAAGATGACTGCATGAGAGGCTTGGCAGAGCATCACCAGAGGAGACCCTCAGCACCTGGTGATGTCTATGAATCGAAGACTTCAAGAAGTCATTTTATGTGACAGATATGCTTTCTGCGACAAAATCCTAAATATGACTACTTTAATAGACCTGCCATTGCTGTGTCCTAAACACTATGGAACCTTGAAATGGGGGGACTGTGGTAGAAAAAGTGTTGCGTGAATGAAATGTCTGCAACGTGTACTTTAATCACAAAGTCTGAATTGTTTGATTTGCAATTGTAAATTGTTTAGCAGAAGGATTAAGAAAAAATTGTCAGTTTGTCCCAAATATTATGGAGGTCACTGTACTCCCTGACTCCTTGGCTGTCTTTGCAGTTTCGCTAAAGGAAAGACCCAACACTTTTAAATGTTATAATGGTTGGTCTCTCTTCTTTTGTTAATTGCCTTTTCCCTCACCATTATGATAACAATGTTGTCCAGATAAGTCTCCAGAAGCTGTATCAACACACTTTGTTCTAACATCGCCTGCATATGAACAAAGGGTTTGTTAGTAATCAGCAAAAGTTGGAACAGTTGTAGAAATTGTTTGCACTTGAACAACATATTGATTCCTTTTTTTTCTTCTTCTTATTTGACTTTCTTTAATGTGAAAGCCAACCTTTTGGTCTTCTCTATCTGCCTGGCTGGGTTTCAATTTACAAGTCACTTCCAGCTTCTCAAGACCACGACCACTTCCTCAAATCCCATCATACTTGGGCTAGAGGAACGCTTTCAAAATGATTACCGTACAAAGCCTTAAAAAAAAAAAAATAAATAAATAAAAAATAAATTTTTTTGAGATCGGCCAATTTGCCGAGCTCTGATCAAGTTATTTGGGGAGGAAAATTGCCGATTTTTTGCTCATCCCGCTAATCGATCGGAGCATCACTAGTTTATTCTTCTTTTTCTGAGGCCTTCCTAGCTTCTTTTGAACAAAATAACAAATGAGAGGAGGTCATTCAGTTCATCAGGCTCATTTAGTTTGCTGAAAGCTAAGTTGTCCAAATATCTCATCCACATATTTTTTTAATTTGTTGAGGTTTCCTCTTTAACTACAGAACTTAGTAGTTGGTTCCAGATTTCCACAATCCTGTCCAACAGAGTGCATCCTTGCGCTTGTATAATTGCTGGCAAAAAATCTGGAATCGCTACTCTTGGAGGATGATCATTCAGCTGTTTTACTTTGTTGCAAGAAAACAAATCACAGAAGTGACACAAAATTATTTCATTTAACAGCTGAACATTCTGGCATGGTAAGACATACCTCATAAAAATTAAAGGAAATTGTAATTAATGGCACATTTGGTGTTATGGAATTATGGAATCATTCAACGATTAGGAAAAAATTCTGGATTTGTTAAACCAAAAAATTACAACTAGTATTTTTTTTTTTTGCACTGCCTCTGGCTGTTATGACTGCTTAATTTCTTTGAGGCACGGACTTCACTAATGAAAATCAATATTCTTCATCAATCAGGTTCTTGTACAGCACTTGGCAGGACAGACCAGCTTTGCAGGATGGAGCGGAAACAGTCTTTTCAAATTTTAATATCCGATTGTGATCCATGCTGGCCATGTCGTTGACTTGATATGCCTTTCTTGAAGTTTTAACACTCGTCACACTTGCAAGATGCATTGTCATCCTGAAAAACGTCTTCATCATCACCAAACCTACTTTCGATTGATAGGATTAGAAAAGCGTCCAAATATCAATGTCCGCCTATGCATTTACTGTAGAGGTAATGATTGCCATCTCCCCTGCCCACTAAATTGCAACCCCATATCAACAATGAGTGTGGAAGTTTGTTCGTTTCCTTCCGACAGTCATCTTTATATGTTTCGTTGGAATACCACCAAACAAAAGTTCTAGCATTATCTCCTTGGCCAATGCAGATTCATGATTCCTCACTGAGTATTACTTTCATCCAATCATCCACAGTCCATGACTGCTTCTCTTTAGCCCACGGTAACCTTGGTTTCTTCTGTTTAGGTGTTAATGGTGGTTTACGTTTGGCTTTTCTCAACAGAAATCCCATTTCCTTCAGCCGATTTCTTACAGTTCGGTCTTTCTGCCCTTTTGTTTCTCATTTCTGTTGTTGTACATTTTCTGTTTCCCCATTCATATTGCTTTGAGTTTTCTGTCCTGACGCTTGGACGTCTTCCTTGGTCTCCCTGTATATTTGCCTTGTCCGTCTTTCCCGTTTTGTTTGTACTTAACTCCAAATTCTAGACACGGCTGACTAGGACCTGCCACCATCTTTTCCCACACTCCATGCTGAATTACCTTCTTGAAGGAGTTTTATAATCCTTTTCTTTGCTTCATCTCAACTCCACCAAACAAATCACCAGGACCAGATAATATTTACCCTCAGGTTCTTAAGGAGGTTAGCGAGTACATATATAAACAGTATTAACACTTATTTTTAAGAAGTCACTGCACACTGGAGAGATTCAGAAGGACTGGAAATGACTAATGCAAAGAATTATTATTATTATTAAATATCATCCCATTATATAAATAGGGTGACAAGCAACTATAGGCCATTAAGCTTAATGTGCATCACAGGAAAATTAATGGAAGGAATTATTAAAGACAAGATTGAGCAACACCTGGCAAGGACAGGAGTTATTAGGAACAGTCAGCATGGGCTCAGAAGAGGGAGGTCGTTTTTTACTAACAGGCTGGAATTCTATGAGGAGGCAACAAAACAATATGACCAGAGAGGAGCAGATGAGATTATTTATCTGGACTTTCAGAAAGCATTGGATAAGGTGGCACATGAGAGGTTGGGCATCAAATTTAAAGAAGTGGCAGTTCAGGGTGATGTTTTTAGATGGGTGCAGACACAGGAAGCAGAGGATGATGGTGAGAGGAACCTCATCAAAATTGGCCGATGTTAAGAGTGGTGACCAGCAGGGGGCAGTGCAGGGGCCGCTGCTATTTTTAATATCTAGAAATGATTTAGATAGGAATATAAGTAACAAGCTGGTTAAGTTTGCAGATGATACCAAGATAGGTGGATTAGCAGATAATTTGGAATCCGTTATATCATTACAGAAGGACTTGGACAGCAGACAGGCTTGGGCAGATTTGTGGCAGATGAAATTTAATGTCAGTAAATGTAAAGAATTACACATAGGAAGTAAAAATTTGAGGTTTGAATACACAATGGGTGGCTGGAAAATCGAGAGGCCACCTTATGAGGAGGATTTCGGAGTCGTAGTGGACTCTAAGCTATCAACTTCCCGTCAGTGTTCAGAAGACATTAAGAAGGCTAACAGACTTTCAGGTTATATAGCGCCTTGGTGTGTGGAGTACAAGTCACAGGAGGTTCTGCTCAGTCTTTATAACACACGGGTGAGGTCTCATCTGGAGTCCTGTGTGCAGTTTTGGTCTCCAGGCTACAAAAAGGACATAACAGCACAAGAAAATATTCAGAGAAGAGCGACTAGGCTGATTTCTGGGACTGATAGGTATGAGCTATGTGGAAAGATTAAAAGAGCTGAGCCTTTACAGTTTAAGCAAAAGAAGATTAAGAGGAGACCTGACTGAAGTGAAGTGAATTAGCCCAGTGGATCGAGACGGTGACTTTAAAATGAGTTCATCAAGAACACGGGGACACAGTTGGAAACTTGTGAAGGGTGAATTTCGCACAAACATTAGGAAGTTTTTCATTACACAAAGAACGATAGACACTTGGAATAAGCGACCAAGTAGTGTGGTAGACAGTAAGACATTAGGGACTTTCAAAACTCGACTTGATTTTTTTTTTTGGAAGAAATAAGTGGATAGGACTGGCAAGCTTTGTTGGGCTGAATGGCCTGTTCTCGTCCAGATTGTTCTAATGTTCTAACTGACAGCTCTCTTGTTGGGGTTGTGTTTCATGTCAATCACATTGGTGCAACAGTTTAGTAAGGTCTTCTAGTCACTCGCTTTGAGCTGCAAACCTCATTGGGTTACTTAGACTTGTGCAGGGATTTGGTTTAGAAATGCGAATTACCAGGCGATTCCATCATTTTTTTTTCCTCATCATTGAGTGATTCAGTAATTTCTTCCTCTGCTTGGTCTGGAGAAAAAATGTGCCATTAATTACCACAATTTCATTTTATTGAGACATGTTGTACAATGCCAGAATGTTCAGCTTTTAAATAAATTAGTTCTGCGACGTATCTGTGATTTTGTTTTTTTGCCACAAAGTAAAACAGCAGAATGAACATCCTCCGAGAGTGGCGATTCCATCATTTTTGCCAGGGGGTTGTACTTTTAAATGTAAATAAAAATTTTAAAAATGGGTTCACAGCTGTCAGTCCATCATGTTTTCAGGACCTGCTTTATTTTACATTACAAGCTTATTTTATGTACTTTGTCGCTGCATTATTCCTTAATTAATTATTATAGTGCTGTTCTATCCATCAGCAGCGTGTCTGTCTCGTCGAGAGGTTTACTTACCTTGGCAGTGACGTTCGTGTCTTTAGCGACTCTTCCTTTGAAGTCAGTAGACGGATTGGGAGAGCATGGGGGGGTCATGAGGTCGCTGGAAAGGGGTGTGTGGTGCTCCTGATATCTGCAAAAGGACAAAGGTCCAGGCCTTTAGAGTTCTGGTGCTCCCTGTCTTGCTATATGGTTGTGAGACATGGACGCTATCCAGTGACCTGAGACGAAGACTGGACTCCTTCATTTGCGTCTCTTCGAAGAATCCTTGGGTGCCACTGGTTTGACTTTGGGTTGCTTACGGAGTCCTGAATGAGGCACATGACCTGCATTGTGTGGAAACGTCAGTTACGGCACTACAGCCGTGTGGCGCGTTTCCAGCTCGTAAGATCTTCATTGCTGGGGACCCGAGTGGCTGGACCAGGCCAAGGGGACTCCCATATAACATCTGGCTGTGGCAGATTAGAGGGTCATTTCTGGAGGGTGGGACTGGACCGCGTGTCTGCCTGGGGTTGCCAAGTGGGATTCCAAGCTGTGTAACATTGTGGTGGTTGTAGCAACACGCTGTACCAGTGCCCACTCCCCAACCTGACCTGACCTGTGCTGTTCTAGCAGGTTGGCAGTATTACGTTGTGCTGCTGGTGGATTTCACACCCAGTCATTGTCTGTAATGGAGTTTTTACATTTTTTCCCTGTTTCTGAATCAGTTGTCCACTCATATCCCCAAAGATGTTCTGGTTAGGTTATCTGCCCAAAGTGACTGAGTGTGGCAGTGCGTGCATTGGCCTAATGATGAACTTTAACCCTGTCCCAGTTGATTTCTTGCCCTCAGCAACTCTGAATTTGATTAAGCAGGTCTGAGAAGTTGTACATCCAGAAAGTATTCAGAATCCTTCACCTTTTTCATATTTTGCTATGTTTGCAGCCTTGTGCTAAAATCATTTAAATTATTCAAGTAACACTGAATACCCCGGAGTGACAAAGTAAAAGTCAAGTCAAGTTAGGGAGCATGCACTGGCACAGCCCATTGCCGCACCCACTACACGACAAAACAACTTGGGATCCTGGTTGTTAACCCCCCCCAGGCAGACACGCGGTCCGGTCCCATCCTCCAGAAATGTGCCTCTATCTGCCGCTGCCAGGTGTTGCGTGGGCGACTCTCTGGCCTGGTCCAGCCATTCGGGTCCTCAACAATGAGCTGATCATCCTTGGGGAAACGTGCCACATGGTTGTAGTGCCATAAGTGACGCTCCCTCACAATGCAGGTTTCGTGTCTCATTCAGGACTCCATGAGCATCTCAAAGTCAAACCAATGGTACCCAAGGATTTTCCAGAGAGACACAGTGCCAAAGGAGTCCAGTCTTTGTCTCAGGTTACTGGATAGCGGCCATGTCTTGCAACCATATAGCAAGACAGGAAGCACCAGGACTCTAAAGACTTGGACCTTTGTCCTTTTACAGAGATATTGGGAGTGACACACACCCCTTTCCGGCGACTTCATAGGAAGTGTCACCAGACACATGAATGTCACTGTCGAGGGAAGTAAACCTCTCAATGACGAGGACGACACTCTCTCCACAGAGAGACACACTGCTGATGGCCGTGCCCAAGAGGTCATTAAAGACCTGGATGTTGGTTTTTATCAGGACCCCCGCAAGCCCCGACACTCCGACTCCTCGCTCAGTCTCTCGAGCGCCCCGATCAGAGCGTCCATTGACTCCGTGATGATCACAGCATCGTCAGCAAAGTCAAGATCTGTGAATCTTTCTTCACCAACGGTTGCCCCACAGCCGCTGGACCACATGGCTTTTCCGAACACCCAGTCCATACAAGCATTAAACAGAGTAGGAGCAGAATAGACCCCTGGTGAACCCCAAAATCAACTAGGAAAAACAGAGGTTCTGCCTCCACTCTGCACAGCACTCACCGTACCAGTCAACAGGCCGGCCATGATATCCAGCAACCTCGAGGGGATCCCACAAACCCTCAGGACGTCCCACAGGGCAGCTCGATCAACTGAGTCGAACGCTTTACGAAAATCGACAAGGGCTGCAAAGAAACTCTACCGATATTTGCGTTTGCGCTCCATGAAAACCCTCAGTTCTAGGATGCGGTCGATGGTAGACTTCTTAGGCATTAAACCAGACTGTTCCGGTCACTGGTTGGTGAGCAAGTGATCACAGATCCTATTGAGGACGACCCTAGCAAGGACCTTACTCGGCACCGAGAGCAGTGTTATCTCCCTGTAGTTGCTGCAAAGTAAAAAGTAAAAGCAGGATTTTAAAGTTTTTTTTGCAAATTTGGTTTAAGGACAATTCTTGTGTAATTTCTATGAGTTGCCTTGAACCCAGCTGAACATCTCTGCCCACCGACGTTCTCCGTCCAGCATTGTAAGAGCTTGAGAGGATCTGAAGAAGGGAATAGAAGAAGATCCCTAAATCCTGGTGCACACAGCTTGAGTACCAAAAAGACTCCAAAAGCTGGAATTGCTTCCAAAGGTGCTTCGACTAAGTCCCGAACACAGGGTTTCAATACTTAGGCCAACATGATATTTCACTTCTTGTTTCTTCATTTTTTTGAAAAAATTTGCCCCAAATTCTAAAATCTTGTTTTATGTTTTGTCCTTCTGCGGTACTGAGTATTGCTTGATGTTGGGGGGAAAAAATGATGTTAACACAAGGCTGCGACAAAGACAAGATTTGAAAAATAAAGTGGAGGGGCTCTGAATCCTTTGTGAATCCGCCGTATGCATTCTAGCAAATAAGCAGAAAGTTGTGTAACAGGTTTTGAAGCCATTAATTAATAACAGCTGTCGCTCGGTTTGCAGACATTGCTCAGGTCGCGCAGAGCGTACCATCACTGCAGATAGTTTAATTTTACGCCCACGTGTGTTTATGCGGAGAATGCTTCACATAATTGCAGCACTTGTGGTTTTGTTTTTTCCCCCCTACTTGTTGACATTGGCGAAAGAGCACATACGCCTTTCATTAGGATGACTGTTTGTGTTGTCTGCAGCATCGGAGTAAACCAACACGAGTACAGAAGGAAGTGTCCCACCGAAGTGCAGGTATGAGGACTGCGCTTTCTGCCGTCCTTCCCTCGCTGTCAACTCAGCTGTAAATGTTAAAAAAAAAAAAAAAAAGTCACCTATTTATGGCTTATTTGATAAATAGCTTTCTTTTTTTAAACTACAGACTAATTGAAGCTATTTCTGGGTTTTCCTAAAGGTCACTTATGTTTATTTTACAATCACTGAACTGTGTACTTAACAAGCACACATGCACTTGATAAGTTGCTCCAGGCGGAAGAGGCACTGAAATGGGACGGGGCTCAAGTTTAGACTTTGGCTGGCCCTCAGTGTCCAAGTGCCATCAGCACCTTTAAATAAACGAGTCTACAGTGGCGCTTCCTTGAGCTGTGCAGCAGGGCATGGGCTGGCAATTTGAAAATACGTGTACATTATACGCTACTCTTATTTATTTATTTTTTAACCTGTTAACTGTACCCATTTTCTTTACTAGCGTTCCATGATGTTTCAGTGTACCCGAAGAAGGAGCTTCCCTTCTTCATCCTCTTCACGGCTGGCCTGTCCTCTTTCACAGCAATGCTGGCTCTTCTGACACATCAGTTCCCAGAGCTAATGGGTGTATTTGTTAAAGCGGTAAGTATCAAGGTCTTCTACAACTACAAGACAGGGAATGGTGGGTAATGTTACAGCAGGTCAAAGTTCATTCATTTTTTTCTTTGTTGTGAGGATACATCTACTGATGCAAAGCTTCGGGTACATTATTAATGATGTTGAGTGTTTCAGGTCTTTTAGATAGATAGACAGATAGATACTTTATTAATCCCAAGGGGAAATTCCCATACTCCAGCAGCAGCATACTGATAAAAAAACAATATTAAATTAAAGAGTGATAACAATGCAGGTATAACAGACAATAACTTTGTATAATGTTAACGTTTACCCCCCCGGGTGGAACTGAAGAGTTGCATAGTGTGGGGTCTCCTCAGTCTGTCGGTGGAGCAGGACGGTGACTGCAGTTTGTCGCTGAAGCTGCTCGTCTGTCTGGAGATGATCCTGTTCAGTGGATGCAGTAGATTCTCTATGATTGACAGGAGCCTGCTCAGCGCCCGTCGCTCTGCCACGGATGTCAAACTGTCCAGCTCCGTGCCTACAATAGAGCCTGCCTTCCTCACCAGTTTGTCCAGGCATGAGGCGTCCCTCTTCTTAATGCTGCCTCCCCAGCACAACACCGCGTAGAAGAGGGCGCTTGCCACAACCGTCTGATAGAACATCTGCAGCATTTTATTGCAGATGTTGAAAGATGCCAGCCTTCTAAGGAAGTAAGGTTAGAGATAATGGAAGTACTAAAATTCAAAAGACTCAGAAAAATGATAGTAAAAATCACATTAGTGCAGACAAATGGAAATTATTACTTGGTGAAATAACAGCGAAAAGAGATCGAATACAGTGGAAGCTCGAGATATGAACAGAAATACGAGAAATTCAAGATACGAAGAAAGTATGAGCGAAAAATTTGGATCTAAATACAAGCATTGGCTCGCATAACGAGCCACGAGCCAGGCTGTGGGTATGCATGACGCGTTTCCCGATCCACCTCGACTCGGGGATTCACCCAAGCTGACGCTGCCAGCCCGTCAGCTCACTCAGTGTTCCTTGTTCTCCCGTAGCGTGAGGATCTACGCGTTTGTGCGCTTGTGATTTCATTGTTTCGCTGTAGCAGTTCGCCGTATAAGCGTATCCAAAAATATTGCGGACATGCAGACGGAGAATAGGAGACGATTGCCCTCAAGAGGAGAGAGAGATAAGGAGAGAGAGACGCGCACGAGAGAGAAGAACCATCAGCTCAGTTATGATCACATGACGCTCAGCAGACAAAGTGTATCCACACTACTCGTATTGCAAGACATCGCTCGTTTTATCAAGTCAAAATTAATTAAAAAATTTAGCTCGTCTTGCAAAACACTTGTAAACCAAGTAACTCGCAAACCGAGGTTCCACTTGTATATATTATTTATCAGTGTTATTTGTTAGGAAAATTTATTTTTATGTTGATATTTTTGGGGATGCGGAACGGATTAACTGGATTTCCATTATTTTCAATGGGGAAGTTTGTTCTAGATACGAGAAATTCGCTATACGAGCTCAGTGCTGGAACGAATTAAACTCGTATCTCGAGGTTCCACTGTATATTGTTTGAATTTAAACTTTAAGTCAAAGACTTGTAGATCGTCTAATTTGTTTTTCTTCCCAATTAAGAGGCGTATCCACGAAAATTAAGAGATTTGTTGTTTGGTGAAAGTGAAATTGCGTAGTGTTGGCAAGCAAAGCAAGCAGGGGGCAAAGCCCCCTAGTTTTCCTTAATAATTTCTTCCATTGTTTTTACCTCTGATGCATGTTAAGCTAACTGGTCTATTGCTACTTGGATCACCTCCATTACCCTTTTTACCAGGCTTCTTTTAACTTCACCTGTTTTTTGTCTGGTACAAATCTTGTAATCGATATTTAACTCACTTCCTATTGTCCAAGTGACTTGACATTTTGCACACTTACTCACTTCCGATGACACTACACGAATCAATAATCAGTTTCACTAATTGATCAATTAATCCTTGTTAATTAAGAAATGAAATTGTCATATGAAGAACATGTAAAGATTTCACCAATAGATGACGCTAGTAACGGATAGAAATATTAAATGAAGTGTTAAAATATCGATTACAAAATTATACTTAAACAAACCCAAGACCATCCATCCCGCTATATCCTAACTATAGGGTCACGGGGGTCTGCTGGAGCCAATCCCAGCCAACACAGGGCTCAAGGCAGGAAACAAATTCCTGGCAGGGCGCCACTCCACCACAGGGCGTTCACACACACGCACACACACACTAGGGACAACTTAGAATCGCCAATGCACCTAACCTGCATGTCTTTGGACTGTGGGAGGAAACCCACGCAGACATGGGGAGAACATGCAAACTCCACGTAGGGAGGACCCGGGAAGCGAACCCAGGTCTCCTTACTGCGAGGCAGCAGCGCTAACCTCTGTGCCACCGTGCCGCCCCAACCCAAGACTAAAAAGTTGAAAATAATATATATATAAAAAAATACTTTTTAAAAATCACGCTTATATTAAGTTAAAAAGTGCATTAAAAAGTAAAAAATAAGTCTTTCCTACATCATTCGTAAAATAAAAGCGTAGGCGCTTTTCATCAGTCAACATTCAAACAACACTTCTTAAAATCTTAGCAAAAGCTCCCACCTTTTATTTTACGAGTGATGTACGATAGACTTATTTTTTACTTTTTAGTACACTTTCTAACTTAATATAAGCGTGGTTTTTAAAAAGTATTTTTTTTATATATATATTATTTTAAGATAAGATTTATCAGCCTCCAATCTTTTGGAATTTCCCCACTGTGCAGAGAATTTTGGAAAAAGAAAATTAACAAGCATTTATCTCTGTATCCGCTAACTTCCTTTAGCACCCGGGGATAACTTGAGGTCCATCACTTACATGAGATCCTTAGTATGCATGGGTAGTCGGGTCGCACCACTTCATTCTCTTTAAGACTAGTCAAGTCCCTCATTGACTAATTTAGGTAAAGCAGCCCCAAACCCCAACCGCCCCCCAAGATCTTATAATCTACTTTGGCACAGTGAGCTGGTCAGTCTGCTGCTGCGTGTTCCTGCCAAAGCAGCTCTTTAGCTTATCAGGTGAGGAACAAGGACAATAAGCGGGGGGGTGTCTGGGGATGGGGACTCATGCAGGTGTTCTGCCTGAAGGAAGCTTTTTTCCAGATGAGGCATCCATAGCTGTTTTTGCCAAGGATGAGAAGACATGAAATAACATGTTAGGCCGTGCTAGCTAGGCGCGTGTGCAGCCAGTGTGAAGGCTACAGAACTTGCAGGGCATTCACCTTTGGTTTTCTTGAGTGTGTGTCTTTGTGCCTTGGAAGACCAGTGAGTTCATCTTTAACAAAGCATTAAGAGACTTTAATAAAAGACTTCCAAATAAAAACTGTTGCTTTAGTTCTGAGCCTGTGACATACATGGGAGAAAAGTGACAATTTACTATGTGTACATTAATATGCATTCTCTCTGCATTTCTGTGAACATTTTTCTACATTTTCCTCACTTCCCAAAATATGTGTTTGCATTAGGGTGATTGGTGATTCTAAATTGGCTTCATTTCAGTTCAGGAATATGTGTGTGTGTGTGTGTGCGTGCGTGTGCGTGTATGTGTGTGTGTAAATGGGGTTTGCAAAAGACTAATGTCCCTACCAGGGCTTCTTTCTTTCACTCAGCCCTTTCAGGATTGACTCCAGCATCCTAAAACCCAGAACTTGATTAAGTGGTATTGAGATTAAGTACGGTGAGTCCTCTGTATCCGGGGGTTCTGCATCTGTGTATTCAAAACTCGCATCCAGAAAGTTCCAAACAGCAAAACTTGACTTTGCTACATGCCAAGGACTCCTCAAATTCCACACGAATGAAGTGACGTGTAGTCATATCTTGTTGTAGCCTCCGCCATTTCACAGATTTCACTTGTCATTTGGGCTTTATTTTCCTTGCGTCTCGTTTGTTTGCTACTTGTATTGTGTACAGTGTGTGTGGGAGAGAGAGAGACAATGCATTTATATTTTGTCTATTTATAATTATATTTGATGTATGTACTTACATTTTAAATATTCTTTGTTTACTCTATGTACGGGCAGCACAGTGGCGCTGTGGGTAGCGCTGCCACCTCGCAGTAAGGAGACCTGGGTTCACTTCCCGGGTCCATGTTCTCCCCGTGTCTGCGTGGGTTTCCTCCCACAGTCCAAAGACATGCAGGTTAGGTGCAGTGGCGATCCTAAATTGTCCCTAGTTAGTGCTTGGTGTGTGCGTGTGCCCTGCAGTGGGCTGGGGCCCTGCCCGGGTTTTGTTTCCTGCCTTGCATCCTGTCTTGGCTGGGATTGGCTCCGGCAAACCCCCATGACCCTGTAGTTAGGATATAGCGGGATGGATACTCTATATACAGTTAATGTCCGAAGTTTCCATCCACTTTGGGTGAATTCTTTCAAGCTCACTGTATAAGCCCTCCACAGATTTTATACTCACAAACTACACATTTGTCATATCGTTTAAGACGTCTGCTTTATGCAGAGCAGAAGTCATGTTTTCCACCAATGTTCACAGACCTCTGAGTATTTCACCTTTTGATGACCATATCACAATTCCAGTGGGTCACATTGTTCATATTTGGTCATATTGCCTTTAAATTATTTCAATTGAGCCAAACGTTTTGGGTCGCCTTCCACAAGCTTCTTACAGTAAGTTTTGGCCCATCCCTCCAGAAAGAACTGGTGTTACTGGCACAAGTTCATGGGCCTCCTTACTGACACATGCTTTTACAAACCAGTGGGATTGAGGTCAGGGCTTTGTGATGTCCACACCAATACCTTGACCTTGTTTTCCTGAAGCCATTTAGCCCCAACGTTGGAGGTCTGCTTAGGGTCCTCGTCCATTTAGAAGACCCATTTGCATCTGAGCTTCATCTTCCTTGCTGAGCTCTTGAGATTTTTTACAGTAGGTCTACCCTCATTTTCCTTCCTCATGATGCCAGCTATTTTGTGAAGTTGCACCAGTCCTTCCTACAGCAAAGGCCCCTCAACATGATGCTCCTACCCCCATGCTTGATGGTTGGGATGTTGTTTTTTGGTTTGCAAGCCTAATTTGGACTTTGGAGAGTTATCAGTGAAGACAGAGTGCATCACTTCACACCATTATTACTCTACATATTGTGGAAGAAAATGAGACTTAGGGGTCACGTAATCATTTAGGGGTAATATATTTATTGTACATAAAGTAATTTGGCATGCATTCCACATTAAAATATAGCATCTACCTTAAAAATAGTATGAAAGGGTTAATATATGTCAAAAACTTATTCAAGCATATTAGGAAACCAGATAAACGTTAAGTGAACAACAAAGAACAAGAAGGACCTGGGTGATGGTTCAGGAAGTTGGCTGACTATCATTTATTGAGTAAAACTTGACAGATGTCTCACACGCACACACAGACACACACTCAGGAACTCGAGAAGTATTCAAAAGTATTGTAAGGACCAAGAAGGACCGTAGTGAAATGAGATTTTTATTTTGGGGGTATGTATGTGGGTTATACTTTCTGTTGGAAACGTCTCATGTCTTTTAACCAATCAGAGTTAAGTAATCAAGTGGTGCCAGTCAACGAACCAATCAGCACTGTTATGTTAATTGTCTAAAAATAAGAGAGTGTAATTTTGCTTATTGACCAGTCCATCACAGGCTGCTGTGATGGAGTGTATCCCTCTTCGTGAAGAGAAATAAAAGACGCAGTGGACAAGCTTCCTCCTGCCTAGTTCTTTGGGTTGATTATTAACGGATATATATTTAAGGTAACGATTTTCTCCACAATAGCTACCTCCCTGGTACAGTGTGACAAGCACTACATCGAAGCATTAAGCCCTCCGTGAATGCCCAATCGGCCTGCGTTTCACACCACATCACTCTTTATGGACAAGCTTCCTCCTGCCTGGTTCTTTGGGTTGATTATTAATGGATATATATTTAAGGTAACGATTTCTTCCACAATAGCTACCTTCCTGGTGCGGCGTGACATGCACCACATCGAACCATTAAGCCCTCTGTGAACGCCCAGTCGGCCTGCACTTCACACCACATCACTCTTTATAGCCACCTCCCGATCGGCCTGCAGTTTGCACCAAGTCACTCTTTATAGTCACATTCCCAGTGTGCTGTGACATTGAAGCATTAAGTCCCCCGTGATCTCCCGATCGGCCTGCACTTCGCACTGCGTCACTCTTTGTAGCCACCTTCCTAGTGTGCTGTGACGTGCACCACATAAAAGCAATAATCTCCCCCATGAACTCCCAAGCACGTCTCACTTGCAACGCATCGCTCTTCTTTGCCCATCCCATATTTTGCATTGAGGTTAACAATTCCTGTTGTGCGGTGGGAACACAACACATGAGAGTGACCTGGGGACCATAAGTGGCCTCCCGGCCTACATTCTACCAGCACTCATTGGTTCCTTGATAGAACGTTGCCAGCGGTGAGAAAGCGCCTGTTGTTGATCATCCCTCTGCTTTCTCACATTGATCAGCTTTCTCAGGACGGACCCCTGAATGTTTGACTGACTTTTTCTGACTCTACGGACACATTGGTCTCTCTCAGTCACTTAGTGTTTGTTATGACCAAGCACTCTGCAGCTGACAGGATTGTGTCAGTGTGGCCCCCATATTTACTGTAAACACCCTGGAATATCCGTCTGCTTCATCATGAGACATTTTAATGTTCTTTCTCTCTCCCCAAAACATTTTAAGTTGTAGCCACATCTTGCTTAAAGATCAAAGTCATCTGTTCCCACAAGTAGAGCTTCAATGAATTCAGAGTTTAAAAGGGGGGGTGTCATGGGAATGGGTGGCACAGTAAAATCTCTCTATGAAACCTTCACTACATGCAAAATGTTTCATTGTTTAAGAGCCCCGCTGAACAAGATGGCCGACTGACTGACTGTCTGGATGGGAACGGCAGCGTCTGTGCCCTTCTGTCTGCCTTCCTGTTATTGTGTTTTATAGCGCCTTTCGTGTTAATCTTTCTGTCCGTTAGTCCTGCATTAGGATGAACATCTGGAGAGCTTCCATTCATGTTTTTAATATTTCCATTCAACTGAAAAACTAGCAACTCGTGTCTGTACACTGGAATGTGTTATAATTTACCATATGATGCAATGGTCCTTTCTTTTGGGTTCAGAAGATTGTGTTTGCCACTTTTTCATTTTTTGGATTCATTTTGAAGTGAGTCGACAGTGTTCAGAAGCATAATACAGTAAAACCCAGCTTAACTCGGGGGGATACGTTCCAAGAAATCCCTGCGCTAAACGAAACAGCGCTAAACGAGAGATCATCCTAACACATAAATAATGAAATAATGGGGATAGGTGAAACAGGACAGATAATAAATGAGTTTAGCATTTCTTTTTTGTTTTATTTTGTAACATGTATAATTAAATACTTTTTTATCTTTCCAAACTGGGATTTCTCATATACAGCAAAAGGTAATCTTCTCGTAGTAATGTTAATACAGTCCTCCGACCTGCAGCTAGCTAACTAGCTCTGGTATTCTCAAAAGATGCCTTCTTCTGGGACTTCGGCTTCTATGGTGGTCAGACCGGAAAGGGCGAGATGAGGTGCCCTTACTTGGAACAAGAAAACAAAGTTAGCGATAGCCCCACTCTCATCTCACTGACTTTTACATACCTGAATGGAGCCCACGGAGGAGTCCACCGACATGCATGTGCATTTAAATAAATAGAAGCACTGCTTTTAAAAATCATAAGATTCCATCTTCTTTGGAGTCACCTTGAAGATCGTATCTGACTCGTCACACAGACGGGCATACTCTGTTCAGTTTCTGGCTTCAGACAAGAACCACCAGGTTTTATATGACAACATTCTTGCAAGGCTTTTGACCTTCCTCTTCATGACTGAGATCTTTCAGTCAGCAAATCCTTCAGCAGAAGTGTGACAGGAAATGCCATAGGGGCTTCTTTATACCAGCGAGAGCAGGACCCCTGCATACGGCCTCACCGTGACTGGGACCTCCGAGTCTGACGTTTTCTTTTCTTTTTACTTGTCTTCCTTTTTAGTCATTCTGATGCGTCTATCTATCTATCTATCTATCTATCAGTGCCTTCCACATCTATCTATCTATCATATAGTGCCTTTCATATCTATCTGTCTGTCTCTCTCTTTCTATTATATAGCACCTTTCCTATTTATTTATCTGTCTTATTTTGCTCTTCCAATATATCTGTGATTTATATAAAGTGAACTCATCAAGTATTCAGACCCCCTTCATATTTTGTACACTTTACTGTATGAGATGGATGTTTGATATTTTTACCCATCAGTCTACACTTAGTAATCTGTAATGACAAAGTGAAAACGTGCCTTCAGAAAAGTTTGTAGATGTATTAAAAATCCCAAAGTGAAGTCTCTCATTTATAAAAGTCTTCGGACCCTTGCTGCAGCTATTCCAGTTGCAGTCCTGTTTGCTTTAGTCCTCATTGCAGTGTGTCTAGGAGTTGATTGGACTCCACCTGTGGCAAATTGGGTTAGCCGAACATCATTTTAGAAAGGCGCACGAGTTTTCGTGTATAGAAGGCCCAACAATTCCCACTGCACGTCAGGACATAATCCAGTTCATATAGACCTTTAGATTAAATTGTGGTGAAGCTTACACAGATCAAGGGAAAGAGATAAAACCATTTATAGAGCTCTGAGTGTTCCCAGGAGCACAGTGGCCTCCAGAGTTGTGAAATGAAAGAAGTTTGAAACCACCAGGACTCTTCTTAGAGCTCAGAACGCATACGCACACATCATGGCTCCCACACATTCCCAGCATTCATCTGATATGTCCTTTGAGCAGGTCCTCAGAAATTAACATGATGCGGTTGTGAGTTGCAGTACCAGCAAAAAGTCGGGGGGCAGGGCAGTGTGATAAAGTCAAAATGTGACATCAGAGTCTCTGTTTAATATCTACATGTGACAGAAAGGGATAAATGTGTGCACTTCGATGTTTGATGAATGGTTCGATGTGCTGAAGCAAAATGCCGACATACAGATGCATTTGTGGTGCTTTAATATTCAAGCGTCGCATATTCCCGATCGTAATCAAGTCAAGTTGGGGA
This sequence comes from Polypterus bichir lapradei, assembly GCA_026402145.1. NCBI lineage: Eukaryota > Metazoa > Chordata > Cladistia > Polypteriformes > Polypteridae > Polypterus > Polypterus bichir. Next base: position 8,308,013 of record JANRMT010027041.1, on the reverse strand, counting down.
GCATGCACTGGTACTGCACGTTGCTGCACCCACTACACAATGAAACAACTCAGGTTGGCAATCCCCCAGGCAGGCACGCAGTCCTGTCCCACCTTCCAGAAATGACCCTCTATCTACCTCAGCCAGGAGTTGTGAGGGCGATCCCTTGGTCTGGTCCAGCCAGACGGGTCCCAGACAATGAGTATCTTACAAGTGGATCACCCTCGGGGAAACGCACCATATGGCCATAGTGCCGTAACTGACGCTCCCTCACAATGCAGGTAAATGTGCCTCATTCAGGACTCCATTAGCAACACAAAGTCAAACCAATGGTACCCAAGGATTTTCCGGAGAGACACATTACCAAAGGAGTCCAGTCTTCGTCTCAGGTCACTGGATGGCATCCATGTCTCGCAACCATATAGCAAGACAAGAAGCACCAGGACTCTAAAGACTTGGACCTTCGTCCTTTTCCAGAGATATCGGGAGCACCACACACCCCTTTCCAGTGACCTCATAACCCCCCTATGCTCTCCCAATCCATCTACTGACTTCATAGGAAAAGTCACTGGAGACATGAATGCCACTGCCAAGGTAAGTAAACCTCTTGACGAGGAGGTTGGCGCTCTCTCCGCAGACGGACACCCTGCTGATGGCCGTGCCCAAGAGATCATTAAAGGCCTGGATGTTGGTTTTTATCAGGACCCTCGCAAGGCCAGACACTAGACTCCTCACTCAGTCTCTCAAGTGCCCCGATCAGAGCCTCCATTGACTCCATGAAGATCACAGCATCATCAGCAAAGTCAAGTTCCGTGAATCTTTCTTCACCAACAGATGCCTCACAGCTGCTGGACCCCACAACCATGCCCAACACCCAGTCCATACAAGCATTGAACAGAGTAGGAGCAGAACACACCGCTGACGAACCCCAGAATCAACTGGGAAAAACACAGAGGTTCTACCTCCACTCTGCACAGCATTCACAGTACCAGTGCACAGACCGACCATGATATCCAGCAACCTCGAGGGGATCCCGCAAACCCTCAGGATGTTCCACTGGGCAGCTTGAACAACCAAGTCGAGGGCTTTACGAAAATCGACAAAGGCTGCAAAGAAACTCTACTGATATTCATGCTATCATCGTAATGACATGATACAATTAAAAGTCTCACATACCATCTTCTGTGCCATCTTGGTTTTTTTTTTTTTTGCACCTTCACAACAGCATCAGAATATATGGCAGCGTATTTGAGCCACAGAGAATAAAATTAAGGGCATGGTGAAAATGTCTATGTTGTTATTAAAGTGGAAATTTCGGCTTAAATCTCGAAATGTCCACTTTGATCTCATAGTTTACTTTATCAATAAAGTAGACCGTCATATATGTCATCCTAAAACCGACCCAGTTTTTAATTACTACGAGCTTCTGGGGTTCGTCCTGACCTGACAGCAGCAATCGCCACACAGAACGTATTACATTTATGATATTCCAGCTCTCTGCACATTTAGAATCCTTAGATTTATACTTGATATCACTTTCATGATGAAATACATTAAAGTATCTATGTTACATTTTACAGATAATTCTTTAACTTCGTTTAAATAATTACACATTTGGGGGTGGCACAGTGGCGGAGCGGTAGCGATACTGTCTCGCAGGGAGTCAACGTCCCTGGTGTTCCCTGCCTGGAGTTTGCATGCTTCTCTGATTTATTTCCATAGTGGGCTCTGGTTTCCTTCCAAAGATATGCAAAATTGTGCGTTTTGGGGACGCTAAAATGATGCCAGTGTATGTGTGTCTTGTGTTCTACCTTGCCATGAGCTGATACCCCATCCAGGGGTTGTTTCTGCCTCATGCCCAGTTCTTGCTGGAATGGGGGAATCCCAGGATTGATGGATTTAATCATTAAACATCCATCCTTTTCAGAGATATTGTGGCAAGGTGTCCTCGGAATTTAATGGAGGCTTCAGGCAATTCATAACACAGTGAAGCCAAACCTGTTCTCACCGTGGTGATATCTCACACTGCCACCTGGTGGAATCTTCCAGATGTACGTAAAGTACAGCAGGAGCATCCACATATGCATACGTCACGTCACGTGAAGTATAAACCTGGCATTAGAGCTGGTCATCTGGGCAAGAAGGATGTTGGTCAATGAGGTGACCTAGAAACCCAATGGTCTCTGTAACAGAGCTTCAGAAGTCCTCTGCTAAAATGAGGGAACTTGTTGGGAGAAAGACCATCTCTTTCTTGCCAAACAGCATTTAAAGGACTCAGAGTGTGAGGAAAAAGATTATCTAGTCTGATGAGACAAAACCCAAACTCTTTGGGTAGAACTGCAAACATTATTCATGCCTGGCAGAGACCATCACCTACCTGCCTAATATCGTCCCTACAGTGAAGCATGGTGGTGACAGCATCATGCTATGGGTGTGCTTCTCAACAGCAGGGACAGGGAGAGCAGTCAGAAATGAGGGAAGGATAAATGCAGCCAAACACAGAGAGATGTTCGTGAAGAAGACCTGCTCCAGAATGCACGCCACCTCAAACTGGGGCACCGGTGTTCACCCTTCAGCATGACAACGACCCAAAGCATACGGCCAAGACGGTGCTGGAGTGGCTTTGGGACAGGTCTGTATCGATACCCCAAACATTGCGAGACCCGTAGAGGGCAGTTAACAGATGCTTCCCGTCCAGTCAGATGGCACTTGAGGAAGAATGAGACGAACAGCCCAAAAACAGGTGTGCAAAACTTGTGGAGATTTACCCGAGAAGACTCAAAGCTGGAACTGCTGCCAAAGGGACTTCTACAAAGTAATCTGAATACTATTAACAGTGAGTCCTTTGATCTTTAATAAATTTGTAAACCTTTCTGAAAATATGTTTTCACTTTGTATTATTGGCTATTGAGGGCAGATTGATGGGCAAAAATGTCAGTCAATGTGGAGAAAGTAAAGGTGGTCTCAACACCATCTGATTCCACTGTAAGCGTTCTTGTTTTTTTTTTTAATTGTGTACTCATAGTAGAGGATTATTGATTTTTTTTTCCCCATATGTTGTTTTATTTACTGAATTTTTACTTGTATGTTAAAGTGGTTGTAATGTTATAGCAGTGCCATTATTTGAAAGGTTCAGTAAAAAGTAAAATGTATCCGAAAAATCTTTAGACACCTGAGAAAGAAACTCAGAAGCTTCCGAGAGAGAAGCTCTTATCAACGTCACATCTCGCCTCATTTGTCTTCTTCTTTTTTCTTTTTTTTGCAGTTCTTCAACACTCTCTTTGCACCCGTCCACTTTTTTGCAGAAAAGATTGAAGGATTTTTGCCATCTGGTTTCTTGCCTCAGTTGACCAGAATCTAAGCTCCTGCCCAGCTTCCCTCCCGTCACACTGTGGACCGATGGAGTTGCCACAACACAAGGTCTTGTTCTGCAGGGAGGCTTCCCGCACACCGGTTGGAGTGCCGTCTTCCACCTCGGTTTGTCCCAGAAAATTGTCTGAGCATCCAAGGGTTCATCCTACTTATTCTGAGTTATGAAAAATAAAAGTGTGAAAGGCAGCGATTGATCATCTGAGAGCCACGTTTGTCTGAACTTGTGTGTAACAAAAGGTTTGACTTGTTCTTTCTGTGCTGTTAATGATCTGGGATTGACTTGTGGGAATTCTAAGGTCCTTTTTTTAACATTTACACTGTCGGCCAAAGTTTTAGAACACCTCAGTGTTTCCTCAAAAGTTAATCATTTGAAATGCAATGAATGACCTAAAATGGTGAACACTTAAGCAGTACCAGAGGTTTAAACTTAAAATTTAGGTTAACAAAAATTAAACGAGGGCGGCACAGTGGCGCAGTGGGTAGCGCTGCCGCCTCGCAGTAAGGAGACCCGGGTTCGCTTCCCGGGTCCTCCCTGCGTGGAGTTTGCATGTTCTCCCCGTGTCTGCGTGGGTTTCCTCCGTGTACTCCGGTTTCCTCCCACAGTCCAAAGACATGCAGGTTAGGTGCATTGGCGATCCCAAATTGTCCCTAGTGTGTGCTTGGTGTGTGTGTGTGTGCCCTGCGGTGGGCTGGCACTCTGCCCAGGGTTTGTTTCCTGCCTTGCGCCCTGTGTTGGCTGGGATTGGCTTCAGCAGACCCCCGTGACCCTGTAGTTAGGATATAGCGGCTTGGATAATGGATGGATGGAAAGGAAATTTCAGAATATTACAAATGGGCCTTCTTCAGGGAACAACTAATAAGTTAAAACCTAGAGGAGTTCGGCAGCAATTAAAATAAATGAAGCCTTGCAAGTTGAAGCAAACAATTTGTACAGGTGTCCCAATTTCTGTTGATTACTTAAACCCCTCAGTCTGTCTTGAAGCAGAGTTGGAGCAGAATGTGTCACTGCACCCTCTGAAGTCCTACTTGGACAATACTGGCAAAAAACAACAATTAACAAATGAAATGAGACAGAGCGTTATTTCCCTTACAAGTGTAGAACTTCATTTAGAAAAATTGCAAAAATAAAATCCAGGCGTCAGTGAGGAGTCCATTGATGTCCTGCACAATCCAAAGGCGAATGGAGACTCTGCTAGGAAGAGATTGTGACGGTGCAGGTCCTGCTCTTTGCCCCCCACTTCTCTTCTGGCAGCCTCTCAAACCCAACATCGTCAGTAATGTAACTGGATGAGCTTGGCAAATGGGAACAAATCATGACCATAGCAAGGGGATGGGGTAAAATGTACAAATGCTTTTATTACGCACACAAAAAAAAGCAATATCCAAAAAGAAAGTTCAGTGCTCAAAATAAAACAGTCCATAAATAAATATCTCTATTATAATAAAAAAAAACAAAAACTCTTGGGTCGAGACGTGACACTTTGACGTCGCGCGAGACTAGACATTAGAAACTTTGGAAGCAAGACCCATGAGACGGTGACTTTTGCACGTCACGGCCAACTTACAAACAATTTAAAGCAAGATCACGGACATCTAACCTCTCAGTTGCTGGAATGCTTTTGGCAGACACACTTCATGTACTCCCAGCTCTTAAAAATGTTATACTTTCTAGATGGCAAATCAATGACTAAGCGAAGAAGAGAGAGCAGCTATGTGCAAATTCCTGAAAATAAGAAAAGTAATAATCAGCCCGGACCAAGTGGAATCGAACACATCGTAGGTCCAATCGGGGTCAGGAATTAAAGACTTCATAAAGATGTTCAAAAACATTGGTGCAATACATATGCAGAGCAGGTTAGAGATTATGAAAGTACTAAAATTCGAAAGTATCAAAAATGAGAAAATAAAGATCGCATTAGCACAAACAAACGGAAATTATTACTCTGAGAAATAATGGAACAGCGAAAAGAGATCGAATACATGGACACGTGATATGACGTAGATATTGTAAGGCTTTAAAGTTTAACTGTTTGAGGTCTGAATATTTTTTTCCAAAAAGCATAGTTTCTGAAAAGCAATAGTTTCACACAGAAATCGACATAAAATGTCTGTTGCTGCATACTGCGGCTGCCAGTTTGCCAAGAATGTGCGGCAGCCTTTCTGTCTTCGCGTGGCAGCAGCAGCGGTCACGGTCGCAGTGCATTGCAATCTGGTTTTTACCTCTTATCATTGTTAAAGTGGCAGTGCTCCTGGCGAACATTGCTGTAGGCGTGTCAGCTACATAAACCTGTTCAGCACTACGATAAGCTGGGGACCAGTCAACTAAAGCTGGAACCTCACATTCGTTTTCAATCACTCGTATCAAAATCGGAGTCCGACAAGTCATAGTCTAGTTCAGAGATAACAGGCAAAACTTCGTCCACGGAGTATTTTGCTTTACCCATTCACTTTGATCTCTCACCATTATGTCAGTGCTATTTTTGCCATTGTTAGCGCCTTGCTACTCACACGAGCGCTGGAAATCTCGGTCAAACCAACGAGGCTAACTTTCCTTCTAGCAACGAGAGTCCAACTAAAACATAACGGTTGGTTTTGTCACAGTTTACATTGATTACCATCATCAACTCCTCATTTTGACAAAAATCGACATCCGCACTGAAAGTAAGAGTTAAGTTAGAGACTTGTAGATCGTCTAATTCATGTTGCCATCGGGGAAAAGTACGGTTGACTCCCAAAGAAGAGGCGTATCCGCGAGAATTAAAAGATTTGTTGTTTGGTGAAAGTGCAATCCACAAACACTGCAGTCTACAATAATCTTTACGTGTTCGCATCATCCAATGCTCAAAACGTAGATTTACACAGTAACGGACCATACGCTATGAGAATCTGTGGTCCTGCAACAATTAAAGCTGCGACTAAGTTTCATTCTGAAGAAACCACAATTCGGTCAGGTGTATGCTTATGATCACGGAGAAGCGATGCAACATAGAATCGAAAGAGCAGGTAACAATTCCCATGAAAATAACAATCACTTGAAATTGTATAACCAAACCCACGGGTCGGCGAGCGAAACAGGCAGGGGGCGGAGCCCCCTAGTAATCCTTAAAATCAGATGCAATTTCGAGGTAAAAAAAAAATCAAAGAAATATATCCATAAAATGATGAATGTTTTAAACAGCAGGCTAGAAGCAGTCTCTCTTAAAAACCCGGTGCCTTCTGCTTAACCCTCTCGGGCCTGGCAGCAGAGGAGTCGCCCCTTTCAGTAGGTGCAGCTGCCTTAAGAACTGGTCCGGTACCCTTCCGTCCACTGGCTATGTAACGCCGGACCGAGACTCGAGTTCCCGAATGACCAAGGCTCTCACGTTGGGTCTCTCCCTCCCAGGCCTCCGTGACTCCCGCTGCCTTCCGCGGCAAGCCGTCCTCATTCCTGGTCATTCCTGCCCCTCTGAATCACTCAATAGGGGTAACCCAATCCATCCGCCCCTGAGCACCGGCCAAACACCCCACTCTTTCCCAGCGGCATGCCGTTACTCCAGTTAGCCTGCTCTCGCTGGCTCCCACACCGGCTCTTTCACCTTCTGCCTTCTCTCACCTCCGTTCTCTGATTCTCTCTCTCCTGTTTTCCCTTCCACACTCACGCTTCTCTTTTTTTTTATAATGGGGACCTGGCACAGGCGTGGCGGTTAGCAGCTCCCGGCATCAGTTACAGACACGGGCGATCCCACACCTGTGCACTTCAGTGCAGAAAAACCCGCTTCGTGCCAGGGAACCGCTCCGGCCACACCACCATACCCAAGCGATTATTTATTTTAAAAACTGGCCATTCATTTTGAGCTGTGGGCCCACTATACCACAGAGATCTGGCAGAGTCAATGTCACTGGCCAATCAGAAGATGAGTTTCTCAGGGTCAGCAGCTGACGTGATCACAGACGCCCCAAAGCAACTTCACAGGGCAGGGCGACAACCGAGCGTCAGTTTGTACTGTGAGCAGGAGGCTTTGTGCTGCAGGACTGACAGGGTGAGTGGCAGCAAGAAAGCCATCCCTTAAAGGCCTTGAAATGCCAGCCGTGGACTACCGCAGGCTGGAAGAAAGTCTTGTGGACTAATGAATCCAAATTTGAAATCTTCGGTTCATCACCACCTTCGAGTTGGTGACTGGATGGTTCCTCAGTTTGTGACACCAACTGTCAAACATGGAGGAGGAAGTGTGATGGTCTGGAGGCTGAGCTGGTGACTGGCATTGTGAATCACAAGGGTTACCACAGTTTGGCTGTTATTTCAGTAAAAGGTGCAGGATACTCTGATGAATCAAACATTTGAATGACATTTTGTGTACTTAATGATTCCTTGACTTATGTTTCAATTTGCCATTGTTTATTTGTTCGATGCCTCGATTTGCCGAAGCATTAAGACATTAAAATGTGTGCATTTCTATAAAAACTGAACAAGCTGAGGTGTTCTTAAACTTTTGACCAGTACTGTACGTGTCCATGTTGGGGGGCGGGGGGGGCTTCAACTCAGAAAGTTCTTTTTTGATATTAGTTTTTGTTTTTGCTTTATTTCATTGGAGCCTTCAGGTAAAAATTACAATTTATCTCTCATTATTTCCCGGTTCCTTTTTGTATTATTTGGTGTGTTGTCATTTTCTGCATTTTGTGTCACGATTCCATGACGATCATTCAAACCAGGACTGCGCCGCATATGACGTCACTGAAGCGACCGTATTAAATTTCGGCACGTCCATCCCCTGAGGATCCATTCTATTTGTAAAGATTCCTGGTTTATGAATTCGCTTTTGGTTCTTTAGACCTTTAATTTTTGACTAGCGCATTGAACTTGACGTCGAGTCGTTTAGATATTTGGAAACGCCCCCTCGCACAAAATAACGTCGCCATCACCATTCTTCACGGCAGGTGCGGTGTGTTTTTGTTTAGTCGCCACACATCGCACTTGGACTTCAGTCCAGAAGGTTCAACCTTGGTCTCATCACCTCTGACCCGCTTTTTAATGGGCTGAAGGTCTAACAGGGGATTCAATTCATCAGAATCACAATACGGGACTTGCTGAACGTTGTCGTCGGTAGTGGACTTGGACGGACGTCGCACTCCTTCTCGTGCTTAGCGCTTGTCTCGCCATGTTTGAACTTTTCAGTCCCTCCACTCGTAAACACTCCGCCTGAGCAGAAAGCCACCTATGGACACCTTCAGCCTAAAAAAACTCGATCGGTGCTCACGCGGATCGACCACGTTAACTCCTAGAAAACGACAAGAGAACCTGACTGCAGTGATAGTTCAGTTCTGGTATTAATGGTAGTTTTAGTTTTTATTTTATTTTATAAAATTATTTTTTTTTTTTAATTTTATTGATTTTATTGTAATCATTCCATACAAATAGATCAATTTTTACAAAAAATAGGATTGAAAACAAATCAACCCCCACCCCTAAAATTAATTTTAATTTTTATTTCATTCTACTTTTCAGTGGAGTCAACAAATTTTTATTTTTATTTAATACTGCGTTTAAAACTTTACTTTTTATTTTATTTAGTTCTGGCCTTTTTACGTAATATTAGTACAATTTTAAACACCGGCCTACACATATTTCAATTGCAAGTTATGTTTCAATCAACAAAACACACTCACAGTTCATAATGTCGTTAAACACAACTTGACTATCAACGATCACACAGATGAAGTGGCCTAATGAGTGTAGTCGGCAAGATCAAATGTTTCAACCCAAGAATCCAGTCTGTGTAAGCACGTTTAAACAAGCACGCGTTTTGAGAGATCTAATTGTGTTTTAACAACGTCCGTTGCACAGATAGCCACACGATGAAAATATTCGACGAACGCCTGGGATGCAGGTGCACAGATGAGGTCCTCGGCCACTGGCGCCAGCAGTGCTGTATGTTGACAATTTCTGCTGCCAATTCTGAAGTGCAGTCCTGGTGCCAGAAAAACTCCCAAGAGCTACGCTTACCTTCTCTCTTTCTCTACTCAGATTTAGTCTCGTTTAATGCACTTAAAATCGTTGGATGATGTCGAGCTAAATCAGGCCTCAGAGTCGTAGTATTCTTCCCACTTCCGTTATCGTCTGCACTGTAATTAAAGTATTTCCACACGTTACTTCCTAGCTTTCAACCCGCAAACATCTGTGCAAAACTCGCCATCGTCAAGCACACGCGCTTACTGCTTCAACCAGACGAGCCAAATGTGGTCAACATACAAACAACGGTCCTTTACAGAAGTTGCGCCACATAGTGGGCACAAGGTGCAAGATCACCGCATAGTGAACAGCGCAACGTAACTGAATGCACAGGGCGACTGAACCGGATTGAACGAAAATGCTGTTGCTGGTTTTTTGTTTTTTACTCAGTTTTCGTTCTCGGTTTGGTTTGTTCACATATCGGTCAGTGTACTTTTTGGTATTTGAAATTCCATTCTAGAAGCAAAAACAAAAAAACGAAAATGAAAGGAATTTTTTAGGTTTTGGTTTTTGATTAAAGAATAAAATGAGGGAAAATAAGATATTTTTTAATTCTATGGTAACAAATAGCAGTCATAAACATAAAATTACACATACTTTTCTGGATTTATTTGTGATTCAAATAATGAAAGTGTATGCCCTGCGGTGGGCCTGGCGCCCTGCCCGGGGTTTGTTTCCTGCCTTGCGCCCTGTGTTGGCTGGGATTGGCTCCAGCAGACCCCCGTGACCCTGTAGTTAGGATATAGTGGGTTGGATAATGAATGGCTAATGAAAGTGTAATAGCTCAAAAACAATAAAACAGATGCATTTTCGTTGTTTGAAACCGGAATTACTTCTTCTTCTTCTGTGCGATTTTTGACGACACGTGCGAACAGTCCTACTTCCTCACAACACATCAATCGACGGCCTTGAAGTTACACTGGTATCAGCAGAGGATGGACCATTACGTTGTTTTTTGGAACAGTAAAAGAGTGACACAATCCGGGACGAGGACATGACTGCAGAAAAACTGAGTCGCATCTTTCAGGTAAAAATACAAGCTTTGCCAACCAGTCTACACACCAGTGACCAGTGTTTGCTGCAAGTGGTGCCTTACCTGACCAGATTGTTGACCTACAAAAACTCTGGTTCAGACAAAATGAAAACAGGGCGTATTCTCGTTCTCGTTTCTTGCATTTTTCTTTTCTGATGTGGGAAAAAACAAAAGGAAAAAAGTAATTGTTTTGCATTTTTCCCGTTTAAGTTGAAAATCAAATAAGTGTCTTTTTTTCTTTTTTTAAATGATATTTTCTGAAACGAAATTTCAAATACCAAAAAGTACACGGACCATATCACTAATTTTTAGTTTTATGTAGTTTTTGGTTTCTCTGTTTGCCTTAATTTCAGTTCTCGTGCTTGTAAAACAAAAAAAACTATTTTTAGTTCTCGTTTTCCTTATCAAAATATCACTGCCTGACTGGTGAAGGTCAAAGCTTTAGCTCTGTGTGTATCCAGCAGGGGGCGTTAGCTCCCTTGTTTGGAATGAGTTCTTTTACAATTGCAGGTGTTACATAACTCGAGTCTCTATAGATATGATATTAAAAGGCGATACCCCGGTAGTAAGAAAAAAAACTTAGTTTTGTTTAATGACAGCTTATGCTACTTAACAGACGAAGGAAGCCAATGGCAAGAACCCAGTTCAGGAGTGGGGGCCCGATGTGTAGAGTCTGCCATTTTCATCGCTGCACTTGAAGCATTTTCAGGATCGGATGACGTTCTCTCCTATCCGTCCGTCGGCTTCAAAGGTGCGCCAGGCAATGTCCCAAGGCTTTATACCCTTTCTCCATGTGCAGGCCCTTACTTAGGTGAATCATGCCATTCCAAACAAGGCAAATAGAGGATACAATTTCATCCTGATTTTGACAGACGAACAATAGTATACAATGTTCATCAGTCTGACTGCCCATTTCACAGTTGTCCCTAACACTTTTCTCTGCTTGCCTAGCAGTTCTAAATGATGATCACCTGTGCTAAATCTGGCTCTGTGTAAACTGTGAATGTGAGTAGAAAGAAAAGTAGATTTATAAAATATATTTGCAGAGAGCACAGTGACATGTTAAACGTATACACTTACTAGCTGATTACCCAGTGGCTTTGCTCACTGAGTGCAAGGGAAAAAAATAAAATGTAGTATATAAATTATTAAACAGTAAAACATTAACACGTAAGAAGTAAAGTTACATTGAGCAGTACTGGAGCGCTTTCGGGTAAAGTACATTTTAAAGGCGCTATAACACAAGTAAGTAGCACTAACAGCAGCTTAAATGTATTTGGATCATCTCTCGGTAGCAGATCCCTTGTGAAAGGCGCTACACATCCGCTGTGGTATAGAAATTACATTTTCTATGCGATCCTGTAAATTTCTGCCTGACAACATTGCACTACGTGCCTGTGATTTAAGAGAAAAATTATTCTGAGAAAAGTGGACGCTGCCCTTCCATGCTTAACGGGCAGAAGGGCCAAACAATTCCCAAGTCCAAAACTTAACATGAAGGTGTCAGTACATCTTCTTAGATGTAAACACTCCATCGTCTTAAAAGAATTATTGAATGTTGCGGGGTTTTAGTGACCTGAACTCACCTTAAGGGACAGTAAGTAGTCATGCAGCGCAATTTACAAAGAGAGTTTTGCTTCAATGGCGCCGATCACACTCATTTGCAATGATTTCCACTCTCCCAGGAGCCCACAGGGCACTCGAAGTGTCACAAACAGTGCGAGAAGAGAGGACGCCGCCCGAAACTGCGAAGCTCTCGACCCAGCAGAGCAGCCCGACATTCCGCGCCTCCCAGCGTCCACTTTGTTCTCACGACCCCTCGCCGCTGAAGGCAGTGTCTTCTTCACATTGTCAACATGTTTACAGCTCGGCACAGTTAAAAAGTAGAAAGACGCAAAGCTGTTTTCCTCATCTCTTCTACTGTCAAGTACTGCCAATTAAAAAAAAAAAGTTATAATGTGGCAGTTTCCGCGACGGTCATGTGGACGAATAAATAAAACTTCTCTGTCAGAACATGCGTGGTGGTGGACGGCTCAGCGCTGGAGTCCAGAGTGGAGGGGATTCGGGATGCACTTCTATGGGGTAGATCGGCATGTTTGTGTTTACTTCTTTTCAATATCAGTAAAATAATTCTCACACAAATAATAACAATTCATAAAGACGATATAAAAATGGCATCCACAAACAAAGTAATTACTTCCTGTATTATAATATGTTCTCCGGTCATACGTAATTTCCGTTTCAAACGTGAAAAGAATTTTATATTTATAGCTTACTCTGTGATCACACACAATGCAAATTTCCACATATGCAAAGGTGAAAGCTGTACTGCCACCTGATCACAAAAGTGGAGATAATAAGTATTATTAGCTTATTATTAACACAATTGCTCCTCGGTACCCAAACAAAGAAAGAAACCTTTAACAAAGCACAGAAAAAAAATTTGGATGTCAGCGTCAGAAGCAAGTTACCTGAACTGTTCTCTAACATTTCAGTAATTATGTACCGCTCTGATGCTGATCTTTCTAATCATAAAATAGGTCATTACTATCGCAATTGACAAGAATTCATAATGTTTTACAAAATTACAGTATCTGTGGGTTCCTCTAGAGCAGTGGTCCCCAATCTTTTTGACACTGAGAACCGCTTTACTAGAAGCGAATTTTTAGGGTTTTTAGGATTTTTAGGGGCGGGGTCATAGGGCAGTTTTATGCACAATTTACATTACATTTCTATATATTATTAAGTTATAATATCGTAATAGAAATTCTACAGCTTACCATAATGCAGAATCAGTGGGAGCCCTGAACTTGTTTTCCTGCAACCAGAAGATCCCATCTGGGGATGATGGAAGACAGTGACACGTGAAGTGTGTTGCTTATATTCAGTCTACTCCATAATCTCGTTTTGGTTGCTGTCACTGCAGAAAACGCTGCCTCACAAAGATAGGATGTTGGAAATGAAAGCAGCGTCAATAGTTTCTTTCGTGTTAATTTTAATCTCCTCCTGCCTACAAGTTATGCTGAGGAGAATTTTTCTCAGCATTTCCTTGCGATAATACACTTTCAGGGTGTGAATGATCCCCAAATCCAATGGCTGAAGCACTGCTGTGCAATTGATCGGGAGGAATTCAATGCAAACATTATCTGAATGTGGAAGTATGTTGTGGACAGCACAGTTATCAATCAGAAGCCTAATAATCCTCTTCTTCTTCTTCATATTGTGAGGTTTCTGAACTATTTTTGGGGACCCCTGCTTTAGAGGGCCTCTTTCGCGTGCACAATTTGCCTGAAACGAGAACCAGCACATCGTCATCTTATAACAGGCTGAAGTTTCGAGTTTGGTGTTTTTCCATCCAGCCGTTTTTCCATCCTCAAGAATCTGTGACGCACACCAGTCATCGAGGTATCAGTGTTTTCAGTATCGGGGGGGGGCCCAAAAATGTTAAGATCAGTCGAAAACCAGAAATCGAAATTTTTGATGAATGTAAAGTCTTTTGTCCTCCCGCATAGACAATAGGTTATGGTGGGGGAGGGTGCAAAGCAAAAAATTAAAGACCCCACTCCATTAGGTGCATTTATTATTTTGAATGTAAAGAATGCTTGTGAAAATGAAGGCCAAGTAAAAATAAAACAAAATAAATGCATGGAGTAGGTGAAGGCTACAAAACATTATACAAGATCTTGGATGTTCCACTGTTAAGTTGTCGAGAAGTGGAAGCCACGTCAACTCCCAGAGACCATCTAGAAAAAGTCGTTCCACAAAACTCTACGGGTTTAATACTTTTGAGAACTGAAGCCTAGAATCACTGTGAGGGATCGTCAGAGTTCAGGAGAAGAGTGGACTAGTCTGACATATCGAGATCTCAATGTACGGTTGTAAATGGTATCCCAACTACCGACTTTGTTTTAAGTGGAATTATCACTGCCGGACCCGTATGTAGAAACCCAGAGACACAAGAGAGGAGTCAGGATTGAGGACATGTGAGAACATATGGACAGTTTAGATACCGTATCGTGAATTTACTCTTTGAGAATATTAAGGGGCGAGTTTGAGTTATTGAGAAAAATACGTGCTTAAGGGGTGCCATTTCAGAAAACACGTAGGAATTGGGTTGTATTAGCAGGATTTGGTTATTTATTTGCATTCGAAGGTTCCCTGGGGAAAAAAAAATCCCGTCAGACATAGATTAATTTAACTATAATATGTTTTTGTAGCACTCAGTTTAAACCACCAGTGTGCCAGGTATCTTACAGTGATGGTGACAATTTAATTAAATCTAACCAAGGTAGCTCTGTAAATTTAGGTTTCGGTTACTGAAATAAATTGACAAGCCTAATTTAATGACAGAACTGAATGAAACTGAAGTATAGTCATGCGCTGATTTACAGCCGACTACGTTGAGCTGATTAGTACTTTACACCCACGGGCCAAAGGAAATCAATAGGTTACAAATGTTTCAGAAATTGATAAAACCAGTCCCTGTAGTGAACCTTTTGTTGGTGTTATTATTATTATTATTATTTAATATAATTATTATTTTACAGGATCTCATGTTTTCTGACTCTTGGCATGCCTTTTATGGTTTGTTTTGACACCTCAACAAGGAAATTGAAACATCCTTTTTTGAATATTCATGATTTAATCGCCATACACATTTCTCCGGGTCCTCAATGACCTCTTTACTAGAAACAATGGAAGAAAGGCAGAAAAACGAGATTAGAAGGGAGAATCACAAAAAAATTCTCTTTGCTAGAGTCACAAATAAAAGAGCAAAACAGGAGTGGGAGCAGCTGAGTAGAGACAGCAATAGTAATGGGCCATCATGCAGTGCGCAGACCACCACCGGTCCACCGCATGAATCGATGTAAGCTGCATACACAGAACTGCGAGATTTTAAGAGCTTTCTTGTTGAACTCAAGTAAATGTCAAATGTCTCTTTGCGTTCAACGTACATCAAGATGTCTGTTTTGATAGCTTGAGGCCATTAGCATTGTGAGTGTTGCACAAGCCGTCACGATGCGGCAAACCGCTGTGGGGCTGTATAGCAGTGCGCCACCCGACGAGTCCCAACTCCACCATCTACCTTCTAAATGAATCAATGATTCACTCTTATAAGAAATCGTGTGCTGCGAGTGCCCTTCATTATATCTCCTCTCCTACGGTGTACCCATTATGACCTGAGAGAGAGAGATTATACTGTCCTATCAATTAGGCCTAAGGCTGATTTATACCCCTGCGTCAAGCCTGTCCGCCATACAGTAGCTACGTGTGTCGGTTGTGCCATCAAAATCAGTTTATACTTCTCTATTGCGCCACTCTGCAGTAACAAGCCTGAACGTACAGTATGTTAGCCGTGTTGCAAGAAAAGCAAATGATCCGTTAAAATGCACAGAGTTTTGACCCTCCAGGATCATCACTCCCCATGCTACACATTTTCTTCTGTTGGTGAATACGTTGGTCCCACATTTTCATAGATTTCGCCGATTTCCAAACCGGAACACAAACGTAATTTCATTTTCGGAAATGTGTAGTTCCCCAGCTGTCCATAATTCAGAGTCATAGGGTTCCGAGTAGGGTTCACATCAGCATTTCTGAGGAGGACTAGGTGTGGAGCAAAGCACCAATCATCATTTAGTTATGAAGCAGCCAACCATCTCACACACAGTCTGCTTTCCACACAATTGTTTGATAAAATCAAGGAATTGCAGGTTGAGCCGCACAACAACGCTAGTCAGACTCATTTGAGCATCACATATTAGTTGTATATTAATCGAGTTAAAGTGTACGCAAAATCAAATCAATTCT
Organism: Polypterus bichir lapradei; assembly: GCA_026402145.1. Classification (NCBI taxonomy): domain Eukaryota; kingdom Metazoa; phylum Chordata; class Cladistia; order Polypteriformes; family Polypteridae; genus Polypterus; species Polypterus bichir. The sequence goes on along the minus strand of JANRMT010027041.1, from coordinate 8,291,835 downwards.
GTGATGGGGCCTTTATTGCAACACGTGCAGTCAACTGTGCCGATTACATTCGGAAAATCTGCAACCGCTACAACTTGTCTCTTGCTCTCGGCTTACTCACCCTGACCATAAGGAAATTAAAGGAATTGGGGTAGTATCCTAATTCTACCGTCATTTCTACCGAGATTCCTGACTGGCCCGTCACCAAATACCCTACGGTTGTATTGAAATCAGGATTACATGATGGCGTCTGTAATGTAGAGCACATCTCTAAGAAGACAGCGCTAAGAAGTCTAAATCGACTTAGAAGCCAAAAAATCATCGCCATCCCTAAAAACTCGTTCCTGTGCGTGTCCTGCCAGTGACGTCATCCTCCAAAAGAGCCAAGGCCTCCATTGCCAGTTATGTCGTTACACACACCACACTCTTTTTTATCGACAACTGTAAGAAGAGACCGGACAGGCAGATTATTTGAAGAAGCCATGAAACTTGGGGTACCACTCTCTATAAATGGAAAAGACAGCGGATGATGGATCAACCAAAAAGGGAATTTCTCAAAGGGCAACGTAGCGTTTAGCAGTAGGAGCTCCATCCTCTGTGTTAGTCAACTTAGCATCTGATGCCACCTCCCGGAAATGAGCTGGCTTTATATTCTATGGACTGGAAGGGGAGGAGTTTCTTGGCTGGGGGCGGGGTCAGTCATCCGTCTTGGCTGTGTAGGAAGGAGAAGATGATATTATTGTCAGCTCCACCGCTTGTTCCACGGTGGTATTGCTTGCTGCGTCACAGCCAGGAAGGTGGTCCCCAGACACATATGAGTGACACTACACACTAAGGTATTTGCCATTATTACTGACACTGACGACAGCCATATTGAGAGAACATGTCAGTCAACTGTGATAGAGTTATGTCAAGAGTATCGGAATGTGAATGGCACGTAACTGAAATACGCAACGAAGCGAGATGTTCTGTTCAGTTCATCGTTCTGCTCATACACCAAAAATGTCTTACAGATGGTCGAAATTTTCCCATAACGTTAAGCCAGTTTCCACACCAAGTTTGGATTTCATGAATCGGGAGTTTTGCATACGAATTGTTGGATGTTTTGTGCATTAAGCCCCTGGTTTTTGTAAAGCGAGCTGGAAGATCATTAGAACAATCTGGATGAGAACAGGCCATTCAGCCCAACAAAGCTCGCCAATTCTATTCACTTAATTCTTACAAAAAAACGTCAAGTCGAGTTTTGAAAGTCCCTAAAGTCTTGCTGTCTACCACACTACTTGGTCGCTTATTCCAAGTGTCTATCCTTCTTTGTGTAAAGAAAAACTTTCTAATGTTTGTGAGAAATTTCCCCTTCACAAGTTTCCAGCTGTGTCCCCATGTTCTTGATGAACTCATTTTAAAGTCACCGTCTTGATCCACTGGACTAATTCCCTTCATAATGTTAAACACTTCAATCAGGTCTCCTCTTAATCTTCTTCTTTTTCTTAAACTGTAAAGGCTCAGCTCTTTTAATCTTTCCTCATAACTCATCCCCTGTAGTCCTCTAATCAGCCTAGTCGCTCTTCTCTGGCCTTTTTCTTGTGCTGTTATGTCCATTTTGTAGCCTGGAGACCAAAACTTCACCCAGGACTCCAGATGAGTCCTCACCAGTGTGTTTATAAAGCTTGAGCAGAACCTCCTGTGACTTGTACTCCACACATCAAGGCGCTATATAACCTGACATTCTGTTAGCCTTCTTAATGGCTTCTCAACACTGTCGGGAAGTCGATAGCTTAGAGTCCACTGTGACTCCTAAGTCCTTCTCATAAGGTGTACTCTCGATTTTCAGACCTCCCATTGTGTATTCAAACCTCACATTTTGACTTCCTATGTGTAATTCTTTACATTTACTGACATTAAATTTCATCTGCCACAAATCGGCCCAAGCCTGTCTGCTGTCCAAGTCCTTCTGTGATGATATAATGGATTCCAAATTATCTGCTAATCCACCTATCTTGGTATCATCTGCACACTTAACCAGCTTGTTAGTTATATTCCTATCTAAATCATTTATATATTAAAAATAGCAGCAGGCCTAGCACTGCCCCCTACTGGTCACCACTCTTAACATCACCCAATTCCGATGAGGTTCCTCGCACCATCACCCTCTAAGCCAATTCTGCACCCATCTACACACCACACCCTGAACTACCACTTCTTTTAGTTTGATGCCCAACCTCTTATGTGTCACCTCATCAAATTCTTTCTGAAAGTCCAGATAAATAATATCATCTGCTCCACTTTGATTGTATGCTATTCTTGCCACCTCATAGAGGGCAGGGACTAAATGTTGGATATGGAAATGAAGTCACTGGTCTTCCAGCCAGTGGTACCCTCTGAACTTCTTCTTTTGGCTGCTCCCGTTAGGGGTTGCCACAGCGGATCATCTTCTTCCATATCTTCCTGTCCTCATCATTTTGTTCTGTTACACCCACCACCTGCCTGTCCTCTCTCACCATATCCATAAACCTCCTCTTAGGCCTTTCTCTTGCCTGGCAGCTCTATTGTTACCATCCTTCTCCCAATATACCCAGCATCTCTCCTCTGCACATGTCCAAACCAACGCAATCTCGCCTCTCTTGACTCTCTGACTTTGTCTCCCAACCTGAGCTGACCCTCTAATGTCCTCATTTCTAATCCTGTCCATCCTCGTCACACCCAATGCCAATCTTAGCATCTTTAACTCTGCCACCTCTAGCTCTGTCTCCTGTGCCACCGTCTCCAGCCCATATAACATAGCTGGTCTCACTACCGTCCTGTAGACCTTCCCTGTCA
>JANRMT010027041.1:8231821-8261934 GCA_026402145.1 Polypterus bichir lapradei | reverse complement strand
TGTGTTGTATTGTATTGTGTTGTATTGTGTTGTATTGTGTTGTATTGGATTGTGTTGTATTGTATTGTATTGTATTGTATTGTGTTGTGTTGTGTTGTATTGTGTTGTATTGTGTTGTGTTGTATTGTATTGTGTTGTATTGTGTTGTGTTGTATTGTATTGTATTGTATGTCTGTGGGCTCGTTTTTGCCACGTGCACTGATTGTGTTGAAATTCAGTAATCAAAGTGGAACACGTCCCACAACTCTGCACCCGACCTCTAAAGCTGCTGCTGGAGCCAATCCACAGAACAGAATCCTCAATACAAAATAATAGTGCAATAGAAATATTACAAATACAGAGCAGAATTTAACAGTAGATGATATCCCATAATATGATTTGGAATTTGTTTTAGAGTCCTGGAGACCTCGGCCATCAAGCTGCCTCCCCCTATAAGCCATTCCACAGCTGAAACAGCGCTGGGCCTGCCAATCCGATGGAAGGACCCCTCAACCCCACGATTCCTGCAATCCTGTATCAGGGATGACTTTACCTTAGGCAGGCGAAACAACATGGCAGGTGGTCCGTGATTGAGTACCAAGAACAGAAACAAAATAGGTGAGGGTTAGTAACAAATCCATCCATCCATCCATTATCCAACCCGCTATATCCTAACTACAGGGCCACGGGGATCTGCTGGAGCCAATCCCAGGCGCAAGGCAGGAAACAAGCCCCAGGCAGGGTGCCAGCCCACCGCAGGGCACACACACACACTAAGGACAATTTAGGATCGCCAATGCACCTAACCTGCATGTCTTTGGACTGTGGGAGGAAACCCACGCAGACACGTAGAGTACATGCAAACTCCACGTTGGGAGGACCCGGGAAGCGAACCCCTGGTCTCCTTACTGCGAGGCAGCAGCGCTACCCACTGCGCCACCGTGCCACCTACTACACTATACTAAACTATAAATATTAGTCATTGTGTCACAAGTAGACATTGGTTTAGTATCACGCTCCCGTCTGCCACCTCACGTGCCTGTGTGTGTACGGATCTCACGCACGACATCACGTAAAAGCGTATACATTAGCGTCATGTCAACTCAATTCTCTACAAAGAAATTTCGCAAATGTTTGTGTCGACCACTTGACTAATAATCATGAATTCCTAGTCATTTCATACTGTGCCATCTCCGTCTCTACGGTTTACCAATTGCGTATCATTTATTTTGTGTTTTTCCAGGCTCACGTCATATCGTTCAGACGTTTGTGTCGATTAATCTTTGCTGTGCTGCATTGTTTTTAATGTTTAAATGTTGATTTTGTTGGAAGCACCCATTCAATAAATACAGATACGTTTCGACATACAATGTTTCGAGTTTGTAACGCTCACTCCCATAAACGCTTAAAAAAATTGAGACATGAGAAGGAATAAAGGTAAGGATTTTTTTCACTCATTTTTTCTGTTACTACAGTACAGTATATTTGAGTCCTTTTCCTTTTTCTGAGGCTTACATTTTGTGTTTTTATGTTTATGATTTTGCAAATGTGTTAAGATAGGTAAGTGACTTAGGTTAGGGTGTGTTTCGACTTACACCAAAATTGGGGTTACTGTTGTAGGAACGGAACTGTGTCGTAACCCGAGGACCCCCTGTATATGTTTAATGCTATCGACCATTTACATTTCTATTCCTCCGAGTGGTCGTGCAGGTAGGGGTCCCAGTGCCCTGCTCTGCCTATAGTTCTGTTAAGACGGCCCTGCCTGGTGTCTGTTAATTGACGTTTTATTCCTTAGGGAGGTTCTGGATGAAGAGGCTGCGCCCAAATCACTTCTTTTCCGTGATGAGGCCTTCCTCATAGCGATATCTGTGGGGTTAACCTCTCCAATTCACTTAACGATAGGCCGGTGACGGCTGGACGTGTGATGCTTTCTGGCCGTTTACACCTTGAGTTGGATGCAAGACTACAATTTTGCACATGGTACCTGGACTGGGGTCAATGACAATAAAATCAAATCTAATCTAAAAGGTCCCACGCTTTTCCATTCCAAAACAGGACCTCCTGTCATCTGTTGAGTTACGAAGTAATCCCGCTGAGCTACCTGTGGCCTCTCAGCCACTTCCCTTCACCGTGTCCTCGTGACGTATTGACTCTGACGTCAACCTCCACCTCTCAGGCGGGCACAACCCGTTTCTCGGTTTCCCTTCCTTACCTGCGTCTTTGTCCATCCGGCAGTAATCGGGTGAGTTCTCAAAGTACACCAGGTCATTTTTCTTGGTGGCCACAGTAAATCCTGTCCCATTTTGGTTCATTGTCACCTGGATGGCTCTGTTGTACCTCTTGAGCAAGAAATCTCCGGTCCTTCGGAAATCTGACATGGCTGACCAACACGTCCTTAGTGTGCAGGAGCCGCTCACGCCATGACACTTGCACTCCAGCTTCATGAAGCGCTTCACGGCCTGGTGAGAGGGGGAGAGAAAGATGCAATGCTGTCAGTGATTGGCTAAGACCCGCACTTGGGAGTCACTTTATCAACCAATAAAAAGACGCACGACAGGTTTATGACAAATTGTAACACTGAGTTTCAATGACTTGAGGGACAAAAGAAGCAGCAGCACTGAGACAAACCTGTGAGCAGCGATGGGCGAAACGGGCGAGTTTTAATTTGCATTTCTTTGATTTAAAATGTATTTGGTTCAGCAGCCATACCACCTGCATGACAGAAGAGGTCATCCACCTGAAGACATCAATCGATTGCAACGAGTGCAGAATGGAGCTGCCAGAATTTTAACTAGGAAAAGAAAATCCGAGCACATCACCCCAGTCTGAGCGTCACTACACTGGTTACCGGTGTCATTTAGAATTGATTTTAAAATACTGCTGATGGTTTACAAAGCCTTCAATAATCTGCTCCATCTTATACAGTTAGGTCTAAATATTTGGACAGAGACAACTTTTTTCTAATTTTGGTTCTGTACGTTACCACAATGAATTTGAAATGAAACAACTCAGATGCAGTTGAAGTGCAGATTTTCAGCTTTAATTCAGTGGGTGCACAAAACGATTGCATAAAAATGTGAGGCAACTAAAGCATTTTTGAACACAATGGTAGAACATAATAAATAAGTAAAATTATGTGAATAGAGTAGAACTAAGTGTTAAGGTGCAATAGTGCAGTGATTATTGTGCAAAACCAAAGTTAGACAGGTGTCATAGTTAAATGAGAGACCAGTTCCAAAACAAGGTAAGGGTAGACGTCGTGGTACAACTTACAGTCCAGTCTAAATATGTGGAGGGTCATGGATGAGATGGTATCTTCTGATGGTTTGAGGATAGAAACTCCTTCTGAGTCTCTCTGTCCTGGCCAGGATGCTACAAAACCTTTGGCCTGATTTTAACAGATGAAACGGGCTACTGCTGGGATGAGAGGAGTCTTTGATAACCCTGAGGGGTCTGGTCCTGCATCTTCTGGTGTAAATGTCCTGCACAGATGGTAGAGCTGACCGCACTGATCACTCCCTGTAGGGCTTTACGGTCCTGAACACAGCAGTTTCTCTCAGTTTATGAGAAGAAAGAGAAGTGATTAGAAATCTGAAGGTCACTCTAGAGGGGAAACGGCACTGCAATACGGTCCACTACTCTGGGCCAGATGATCCGTGAAACGACCTCTTGGAGTTTGCAGGGTTTATTCTTTTTACTTTCTCGTATGCAAAGTGTAGGGAAAGTACTGTAATCGTCCAAAGATTTGATGTCGAGATTTTGATGAATCTCAACGTTTTTGACCTCCCTGACTTTCTCGTATATGAAGTGTAGGGAATGTACTGGAATCCACCAAAAATTCCATTTCGAGATTTTCATGAATTGCGATATTTCAGACCTCCTTGGGTCCAAAAATACCATGTCTGTCTGTGTGTGTCTGTCTGTGTCTGTCTGTCTGTGTAAATACGATAACTTGTGTTCGCTTTCACTTCGGTCAATCAAATTTTACATACAAGTATTAGGTACAAAACGCAGATTTCTATCAACTTCTCATCTATTTCCGTTAACCAGATGTGGTACTTGACCTGAACACATACTCGATTATTATTTTTTTTTTTATTCATGCAGCTGCAGAGTCCGATTTATTTAACTTTACTTTTATAATAATTGTTCAATGTATTATTAATTTGATTTGATTTGTTGTTGGTGGTTCTTCATTGTCAGTCAGTCAGTCAGTCATTGTCCAACCCGCTACATCCTAATTACAGGGTCACGGGGGTCTGCTGGAGCCAATCCCAGCCAACACAGGGCGCAAGGCAGGAAACAAACCCTGGGCAGGGTGCCAGCCCACCGCAGGGCACACACACACACGCCAAGCACACACTCAAGACAATTTAGGATCGCCAATGCACCGATCCTGCATGTCTTTGGACTGTGGGAGGAAACCCGCACAGACACGGAGAGAACATGCAAACTCCACAGGAAGCGAACCCGGGCCTCCTTACTGCGAGGCAGCAGCGCTACCCACTGTGCCACCGTGCGGCCCACATTCTTAATTGTACATATTATAAAATAATCATTGTCTGGCGGTTTACTCCTCAAATATCCATGCCGATATCCGAGCATACGAGAAAGTCGAGCGGAGAGCACTCCCTGATTTTATTTGCCTTAGCAGCCCAATGATAACGAGAGCAAAACAAGCTGACAACACGACCAGCTCACCTGTGCCCATCACGCAATATCTGAAAATAAAGAAAGGTGAAGGTCTCGGTGTGGCTGATCCGCTCAGGTCGCCAAAACATTGCATCGTTCTTAATCAACAGTTTTGGAAATGTCTACTGTGGCAGAACGAGAGCAGCAACAAACCACGGAATTAAATAACGAGTTTAATTAACAGCAAGAATCGGCTTCTCATTAAGAACCTGGTTGGAGTTTGACGTTCTATTTAGCTGGTCATCTGTCGGCTCGCTTCACCTCTCATTTCTGTTTGGCTATCGTTTAAATGAAGAAGGACTGAATCCTTAAAAACAGGGCTCTTAAAATGAAGGGAAAAGGAGTTAATTAGCAGCAAAAACTGCTCGCTGATTAGGAAAAAGGGTTAGAATGAAATCCTGCTGCCACCGTAGCCCACCAGGATTGGAGTTGGACACTTCCGCTCTACAAGCTTTGCACACCTCCATCTGGACTGTTCATCCCATCTCTTCCTGGCTGATCCCTTCAAGCTCCATTAGATTGGATGGCAAGCGTCTGTGAACGGCCATCTTCAGGATTTCTCCATCAGATGTTTTCTGGGGTTAGGTTGGGTCACTTTAGGGACAATCAGAGACTTGTCCCCAAGCCACTCCAGCATTCTCTTTGGGTCTTTGTCATGCTGATGTCTGAGGAGGGCTGCACTCTGGAGCAGATCTTCTTCAAGGACTTCTCTCTATTGGGCTGCATTCACCCTTCCCTCAATTCTGAGTAGTCTACTTGAGATGCACACCCCCCATGGCACGAGGCTGCTGTTACCTTACTCTAACAACATTCTACGGAGGAACCATAGAGAGCATCCTGACCAGCTGCATCACTGTCTGGTTTGGAAATTGCACGGTCAGGGATTGTAAAGCCCTACAACAGATAGTGAGAAGATCATCGGCGTCTCTCTTCCCTCCATCATGGACATTTACACCACACGCTACGTCCGCAAAGCCACCAGCATTGTGAATGACCCAACACACCCTTCACACTCACTGTTTACACTCCTGCCATTGGGAAAAAAGGTACCGAAGCATTCAGCCCTCACCACCACAATGTGTCACAGTTTCTTTCCCCAAGCAGTCAGACTCCTGAACACTCATGGACCAATCTGATATCTGAGAGATGTGTTCTGCTCTGCAATGTTGCACATGTTTGCACCTTGTTATATATTATGTGTCTTTGTGTTGTGTGTCGTGGATTCTTCGTTGTCCTGTGTTCGATGTAGCACCAGGGTCCTGGAGGAACGTTGTTTCATTTCACTGTATGCTGTGCTACTGTATATCGATGAAATGACAATAAATACTCTTGAAGTTTGAATCTTGAACCACCATTTGAGCAGCGCGTGGTCTCTGCCAGACACTGTGCTTGAAGTTTTGCCCAAAGAGTTCCATTTTTGTCTCTTCAGAACAGAGAATCTTCTTCCTGGTGCCCTCAGAGTTCCTTTAAAGGTTCCTTGTCAAACACCAATTGGGCTTTTGTTGGAACAGCCTGTCCAATTTGTCCCCACTGTAACTTGTCACTCCTTGAGAGTTCTCAGGGGTCTCTTGATGGCCTGCCCTCACTACTCTTCTTTCAGTTTTCTTCAGTACTTCCCATTTCTTCGTGGCCGATTTAACTTGTCTCCATCCTCTGACTTGTGTCTTCTTGTGTTCTTTTGTCTTGTCACACACAAGCGCTTCAGTGGCAGCCAACAAGTCCTAAGGTGGGTGAATTCTCGCGAGATAAAGGGTTATCATCAAGCATTAATGCCTCTCTCCTTCTCTCACCAGAACTACTCAAGAAAAATAACGGAATATGTCACTCACCACCTGCAATTTCGGATCCACAAAATGGCGTTCTAGACAAGACATCACTTCCACTTCGGGTTCATCCTGTTGACATAACTTCAGGTCCCCATATAATGACATCACTTCCAGCTCAGCCCATTGACATCACTTCCGGTCCCCAAATGACAACGTCACTTCCAGCTCATCCCGACAATGACACCTCCAGTTTCCAAATGACTACGTCATTTCTGGCCCCCAAATGATGACGTCAGTTCCTGGCTTATCCTGTTGACGTCACTTCCGGTCCCCACAAGATGACTTCACTTCAAGGCGCATCCTGTTGACACCTCTTCCGGCCCCAAAGCGATGATGGCACTTCGGGCTCATCCTGATGACGGCCCTTCTGGATCCCAAACGATGACATCACTTCTGGCTCATCCCAACAATGGCACTTCCGGTTTCCAAAATGATGACATCACTTCTCAGTCATCCCAATGACATAATTTCTGTTCCCCAAATGATGATGTCATTTCCAGCTCATCTTGATACCGGCACTTTCCGGTCCCCACATGATGATGTCACTTCCTGGCACATCCTGTTGACACCTCTTCCAGCCCCAAAACAATGATGGCACTTCAGGCTCATCCTGATGACGATCCTTCTGGTTTCCAAATGATGACGTCACTTCTGGTCCCAAAATGATGACATCACTTCCAAGTCATCCCAATGACGTAATTTCCGTTTCCCAAATGATGACGTCACTTCCAGCTCATCCTGATACTGGCACTTTCTGGACCCCAAACGATGACGTCACTTCCGGCTCATCCCAACAATGGCACCTCCAGTTTCCAAACGATGACGTCACTTCCAGTCCCTACACGATGAGGTCACTTCCCAGCTCATCCTGTTGACACCTCTTCCGGCCCCAAAACGACGATGGCACTTCGGGCTCATCCTGATGACGGCAACTTCTGGTTCCCAAATGATGACATCACTTCTGGCTCCAATGATGGTACCAATACCAATGATGGTACTTCCGGTTTCCAAATGATGACGTCTCTTCTGGTCTGAAAACGATGACATCACTTCTGTGTCATCCCAACAATGGCACCTCCAGTTTCCAAATGATGATGTCACTTCCGGTCCCCACACGATGACGTCACTTCCCGGCTCATCCTGTTGACACCTCTTCCCGTCTCAAAATGATGACATCACTTCCGGCTCAGTCTGTTGATGTCACTTCTGGCCCCAAAACGATGATGGCACTTCTGGCTCATCCTGATGACAGCCCTTCTGGTTCCCAAATGATGACCTCACTTCCAGTTCAGCCTACTCATACTTAATTCCAGTGGCCATTTTGTGCATAAAAACCACCAACTGACTGCTATGTGCTGTCAAACGTCTTGGATTTTTCATCCAAATTTCTTCAATTTTCAGGCAAGTCCACTGGACATTATGTGGGGGCAATTCCCCCAACTCTTTTTCAGTTTGCAAGTCTCTTTATTTTACCACAGTCTTCATTGCGTAGGTTAGACCACCAAAGTGACTCCCCACAAGTTGGCCCATCCACATTCAGGTGCATTTAGACTAACAATTAACTGAAACCCCAGACTGGTGACCTCCTCTGAACCAATGATGGGACTTCTGAAACCTGTGAGGATTTAGGGGTGTCAGTTAAAGGGGGTGAACACTTGTATGTATCTGATTACGTTAGGCCACACTGAGAGATCTGCTTTCACTTTGACATTAAAGACCCTTTCTGTAGATCAGCATCAGAAAAGCCAAATAAAGTCAACTGTGAGTCAACGTTGAAGAACGATAAGGTGGTGAATACTTTTTATAGGCACCGCGTCTTCATTGTAATGGCTGCACAGAGCATCATCCCAAGAGGATTTATCAAACAGACGAGCACAGATTAAGAAACGAGGAAGAGTGCAAGTGGGATGAGAACAATCCTCACAACTCATCAATCCATTCATCTTCTTAATCTGATTTTCCAGGGCAGGATGACAGGGGAAGATGAAGTCCATCCACATATCACCTGCACTTCAGAACTGATCACCCACCTGAAGTTGAGCGTGGTTGGGCCCAGACAGTACACGGATGGAGACCCTCTAGGAAACCCTTGAGCTGGACCACCACTAATGGGCAGAATCCACCTGGATGATGTGATGGCAGCCGTTTACGCAACATGAGCTGTTAGGTGGTGAAGGGGTGAGAGGGACAGCCAATTAGAGACAGGGAATGATTAGGGAACCAGAATGACCAGGCCATGGTGGGCAATGTAGCCAGGACATCGGGATACACCATTTTGTTTCTGAAAGGATCTTTAATGACCACAGGACCTCGATTTCACATCTCATCCAAAGGACGTTGCCATTTTTACAGTATATGAATGGGAGACCCTCTAGGAAAAGCTTAAGTTGGTCGCTTATTCCAAGTGTCTATCATTCTTTGTGTAAAGAAAAACTTCCTAATGTTTGTAAAAAATTTCCCCTTCACAAGTTTCCAGCTGTGTCCTTGTGTTCTTGATGAACTCATTTTAAAGTCACCATCTCGATACACTGGACTGATTCCCTTCATAATTTTAAACACTTCACTCAGGTCTCCTCTTAATCTTCTTTTCCTTAAACTGTAAAGGCTCAGCTCTTTTAATCTTTGCTCATAACTCATCCCCTGTAGCCCTGAATCAGCCTAGTCGCTCTTCTCTGGACCTTCTCTTGTGCTGCTATGTACTTTTTGTAGCCTGGAGACCAAAACTGCACCCAGGACTCAATTTGAGGCCTCACCAGTGTGTTATAAGGCCTGAGCAGAACCTCCTGTGACTTGTACTCCACACATCAAGGCGCTATATAACCTGACATTCTGTTAGCCTTCTTAATGGCTTCTGAACACTGACGGGAAGTCGATAGCTTAGAGTCCACTGTGACTCCTAAATCCTTCTCATAAGGTCTACTCTCGATTTTCCGACCGCCCCTTGTGTATTCAAACCTCACATTTTTACTTCCTATGTGTAATTCTTTACATTTACTGACATTAAATTTCATCTGCCACAAATCTGCCCAAGCCTGTCTGCTGTCCAAGTCCTTCTGTGATGATATGATGGATTCCAAATTATCTGCTAAGCCAGCGTTTCTCAACCTTTACGTATTTGCGACCCGAGTTTTCATAACAGTTTTAATTGCGCCCCCCTAACGGTTTTTGGAAAGGAGCCCAGTAATACCAATTTGTTCCTTTTTAATTAATGATACGTATATCATAGATGCATATTTTATTATACCTACTTAACTTTTATCGACATTTATCTTATTTTTCTAGTATCAGAATGTAGTTTAAGTTCATTTGTTTTGGTTTCAATAGATGTATTTTTCATATTTTCGATTCTTGTTTTCTTTTTCTCACAACTTCACGCCCCCCTGTTTGTTACTTTGCGCCCCCTAGTGAGGCCCACCCCACAGATTGAGAACCACTTTTCTAATCCACCTATCTTGGTATCATCTGCAAACTTAACCAGCTTGTTACTTATATTCCTATCTAAATCATTTATAGATATTAAAAAGAGCAGCGGCCTCAGCACTGACCACTGCTGGTCACCACTCTGAACATCGGCCAATTCTGATGAGGTTCCTCACACCCGCTGCTTACTGTGTCTGAGCCAATTCTGCACCCATCCACACCCTGAGCTGCCACTTCTTTTAATTTGATGCCCACCCTCTCAGGTGGCACCTTATCAAATGCTTTCTGAAAGTCCAGGTCAATAATCTCATCTGCTCCACTCTGTTTGTATCCTTTTGTTTCCTCCTCATAGAATTCCAGCCTGTTAGTAAAACACGACCTCCCTCTTCTGACCCCACACTGACTGTTCCTAAGAACTGCTGTCCTTGCCAGGTGTTGCTCAATCTCATCCTTAATAATTCCTTCCATTAATTTTCCTGTGATGTTTCATGTTAAGCTTACTGGCCTACAGTTGCTTGGCTCTGCCCGGTCCCCCTTTTTATATAATGGGATGATATTTGCCATTTTCCAGTCCTTCTGAATCTCTCTAGTACACAGTGACTTCCTGAAAATATGTGTTAAGGGTTTATATCTGCACTCGCTAGCCTCCTTAAGAACTCGAGGATAAAAATGATCTTGTCCTGGTGATTTGTTTGATTTCAGCTGTTTAATCTCAGCAGCTCTTCTCTCTCTACAATTTCCAAATCCCTCAGTACCTCCTTAGTAGTCCCTGTTACTGCTCTGAGGTTATGCTCACTTATGAACACCTCAGAAAAATGTACGTTTAGGGCATCCGCTATTTCATTGTCTGAATCTTTTAATTCCCCTTTACTATTTCTGATGCACTTGACCTCCTCCTTGATGTTCTTTTACTACTAAAATACTGAAAGAACCTCTTAGGGTCGTCTTTCGCCTTATCTGCTCTATTCCTCTCCAACTGTCTGTTAGTTTCCTTCCTGATATCCTTCTTAATGGTTGCCCTCATATTCTCATACGTGCTACGATTCACTTTGGGGTTATTAGTCTTGTATGCCTTATTCGTCTGTTTTTACCTTTTTAAATCTTTATTAATCCACCGTGGAGTTTTTTAAAATTTCCTATTAATTTGCTGACTGTTCCTAATAACTCCTATCCTTGCCAGGTGTTGCTCAATCTCATCCTTAATAATTCCTTCCATTAATTTTCCTGTGATGTTTCACGTTAAGCTTACCGGCCTACAGTTGCTTAGCTCTGCCCGGTCACCCTTTTTATATAATGGGATGATATTTGCCATTTTCCAGTCCTTTAGAATCTCTCCAGTGCGCCGTGACGTCCTAAAAATATGTGTCAAGGGTTTATATCTGCACTCGCTAGCCTCCTTAAGAACTTGAGGGTAAATATTATCTTGTCCTGGTGATTTGTTTGATTTCAGCCTATTTAATCTCAGCAGCACTTCTCGCTCTACAATTTCCAAATCTCTCAGTACCTCCTTAGTAGTCCCTGTTACTGCTCTGAGGTTATCCACTTGCTCATTTGTGAACACCTCAGAAAAATGTAAGTTTAGGGCATCCGTTATTTCATTGTCTGAATCTTTTAATTCCCCTTTACTATTTCTGATGCACTTGACCTCCTCCTTGATGTTCTTTTACTACTAAAATACTGAAAGAACCTCTTAGGGTCGTCTTTCACCTTATCTGCTCTATTCCTCTCCAACTGTCTGTTAGCCTCCCTGATATCCTTCTTAATGGTTGCCCTCATATTCTCATACGCCCTACGATTCACTTTGGGGTTATTAGTCTTGTATGCCTTATTCGTCTGTTTTTACCTTTTTAAATCTTTATTAATCCACTGTGGAGTTTTTTAAAATTTCCTATTAATTTGCTGAGTGTTCCTAATAACTCCTATCCTTGCCAGGTGTTGCTCAATCTCATCCTTAATAATTCCTTCCATTAATTTTCCTGTGATGCACGTTAAGCTTACCAGCCTACAGTTGCTTGGCTCTGCCCGGTCACCCTTTTTACATAATGGGATGATATTTGCCATTCAGGTTGATGACCTCTTCTAAGGGGTATGTGGTATGGCTGCTGGCTTACAGGAGAGAAGTGTCAGAAGGTTCACATCCCAGGTCCTCCCTGGTTGGAGTCTTCATGTTCTCCAAGTGTTTGCATGGGGTTCCCTTGGGTGTTCCTGTTACCTCCCACAGTTCAAAGACAAGCGGGTTTGGTGAAATGGCAACACTAAATTAGTCCGTGTGTGTGTGTGTGTGTGTGTGTGTGTGTGTGTGTGTCTGTGTGTGTGTGTGTGTGTGTTCACCCTCTGATAGACTGATGCCCTGTCCAGGGATTGTTTCTGCTTTGTTCCTATGCTTGCTGGGTTAGCCCTGCTGGTAGCTGAGCAGGATTAGAGAATGGCATGGTGTGGTTCTTGCATCTAACTTCTGTGCCACAGCCATACCACATGTTTGTGCAAACTTTACTCTAAACAAGTGTCTTCTTGTTGCAGAATTTATTTTGAAGTCACAACTGGGGTCCACTCTGCTGATTCCTTTCCATATTTTTAACAACACTTTGCTCACATCTCCTCCTAATTTCCGTTTTCTTCGGCTGAAAAGGTTCAACTCCTTCAGTCTCCCCTCTTAGCTCTCCGACCTCTCAGGTCTGAATGAGCCTCGTTGCTCTCCTGTGGACCCCCTCTAGTGCTGCTTTATCTTTTTTTCTGTAATATGTCTGTATATATGGAGGTACATCTCTTGATGCTCCTGAGCACATTGGCAGTGATGTTACTTGGGGTCATCAGGTGTTTCAGGTCTCTCCCCCAGGCGACCCAACCATGGTTGACCAGGCCATGTCTTGAGCTCATGATGGCACTTCCTTCCCACCACGGGGGTCCTCTCTTGACCCGGGGCCATTCAATGCCCTTTCTGCTGCCTCTGTGATGTTCTTTTTAAGTTTCCAGCTGTGTCCCCGTGTTCTTGATGAACTCATTTTAAAGTCACCATCTCGATCCACTGGACTAATTCACATCATCATTTTAAAGACTTCAGTCAGGTGTCCTCTTCATCTTCTTGTGTTTTTAATGTAAAGGCTCAGCTCTTTTAATCTTTCCTCATAACTCATCCCCTGTAGTCCTCTAATCAGCCTAGCCGCTCTTCTCTGGACCTCCTCTGGTGCTGCCATTCAAGTTGATGACCTCTTCTAAGGGGTATGTGGTATGGCTGCTGGCTATGTCCTTTTTGTAGCCTGGAGACCAAAACTGCACCCAGGACTCCAGATGAAGCCTCACCAGTGCGTTATAAAGCCTGATAAGCATAGGTGATGAGTGGTGCTGGTTTCCTCCATAAGTGACATTTACTTCTCGAATTGAGGACAAAAAGGGTCCCCTTGTTACCTCCCACAGTTGGTGAATTGGCAACACTAAATTAGTCCGTGTGTGTGTGTGTGTTTGTGTTCACCCTCTGATGGACTGATGCCCTGTCCAGGGATTGTTCCTGCTTTTGTTCCTATCCTTGCTGGGTAAGCCCCTCATGACCCTGCTGTGGGTTGAGCAGGCTTAGAGAATAGTATGGTGTGGTACCTGCATCTAACTTCTACTCCACAGCCATACCACGTGCCATTTTGGAACGGGTCATCCACCTGAAGCTAAGCAGGTTTGGGCCCGGCTAATACTTGGATGGGAAGCCATTTTGGAAAAGCTTGGGTTGCTGCTGGAAGAGGTGCTGGTGAGACCAACAGGGGGCGCTTACCCTGGTTCTCAATGCCCCAGTGGCAGTGATGGGCACACTGTGCTGTAATAAATGGTGCCCTCCTTCAGATGAGATGTAAAACTGAGGTCCTGACTCTCTGGGGTCTCTAGACATCCTTTGTAAAGAGTAGGGGGGGGTATCCTGATGTCCAGGGTGAACTGCCCACCACGGCCTAGTCATTCTGGCCCCCTAACCATCTCATGTCTGTAATGGTCTCTCTTTCCCTCACCACTTCATCACCTAAATCTAATGTGTGGTGAGCGTACTGGGACAAAAATGGCTGCCGTCGCATCATTCAGGTGGTTGAAGTGGCTCCACACTCACTGAAGGCTCTTTGAGTGGTGAGAAGAGAGCTATATAAATGTAAAGAACTATTATTATTAATATTGTTTACACCTTGAGTTGGATGCAAGACTACAATTTTGCACATGGTACCTGGACTGGGGTCAATGACAAGAAAATCAAATCTAATCTAAAAGGTCCCACGCTTTTCCATTCCAAAACAGGACCTCCTGTCATCTGTTGAGTTACGAAGTAATCCCGCTGAGCTACCGGTGGCCTCTCAGCCACTTTCCTCACCGTTCTGCCACATCGATTGTTATGCAGGTTCATGAGGGCCTGGGCGTCCTTCTCGGTCTTCTCTTTGGCATCCACGAAGGCTTTAGCAAAGTGGATGCCATAATTAATGTGGTCGCTGCAGCCACCCCAGTCGAAGTCTCCTCGGCTGTCGTTGTCGCGCCCTCGCCTCTGGGGGTCACAGTTGCAGGTTTTAAGTTCTCCCTGGCTGCACGCCCTGGTGATGGCGTAGACCACCCCGGCAGAAGAGATTGCGTAGACGAATGCTGCCTCCCGGCTGCCTGCAAGATAAGAGAGAGAGAAAGAGCTTCATGAGATCAGTGGGCCGCACTCGTGGTGGAGAAGGAGCACCTCATCAATCAAGGGTCGGGCTTCACATCGAGCACGGCAGCCCAACATAAACAGCAAACTTCTGTCGAAAAACACATTCAGAAAGTAAACAGCACAGTCACTCCAGCATCTGCAGTGTCACGCAACAAAAGCGGTGCAAACCGGACGAGGGCGGCCTCTCCGGTTACAACCACTCAGCTGGTGGAGGAAACGGGAGAAGAGACATCTGCTCGTTACGACTCGGCCTACACGGCCAGGCTGATAACAGGGCAGAGCGGTGTGGCACGGCGGGTCAGGGAGCCCGCTGCCTTACGGCGGGTGCAGTTTGTTTTCAGGGGAAGGCGCGACGGGGGACTGAAGCGTGGGTGAGGTGAAGGATGAAAGATGTGCAGCCACGGAAGGCTTAAAGGGGCGAAGAGGCTCATCAGGTATGCACGTGCATTTGAGACGATCAGCACAGCCGCCCTTCATTATCAACCCCGTGTGCCCACGAGTAAAGGGAGAAGGGGGCAGGGAAATGTATAGGAAGGACTTGATTGCAAAATGGGGAAGGAATTTTAAGAGCACAATGACACTGCCCACTGTCACGCACGAGCGCATCGGGAGCAGTTGACGGATCGCCGAACAGCCGGCCGGGGGACGAAGGCGGCGTACTAACCTTTCTCTCTCTTGTCTCATAGAAAAGACGAAGCGCCGCCGCCATAAGCCAGCCCGTGAGTGAAAACAGAACAGCACTTCCGGGGTCCCTTCTTCCATCTGGTCCCCCGATGATGACGTCAAGTTCCCATGCACCACCACGCCTACCCAGCAGCCATCACGCCCGATTTCCGGTCCCTCCCTTTAAAAATGTCCCTCCAACCCTCCATTTTGTCTTGCAGTTGATCCATGATTTTTGTTTGTGTGAAACGGCAAAGGCCTTTATTTTGTTGTGACAGTATACGGGGCTCACAACCCCAAAACTTTATGCGCTCTGTGTTGTCTTACTTTACACCACTTTTAGCTCTAAAACTTGCCCGTTGTTTCCTCACTTACCATACACCATCTTGGTACATGGACTACAAGATACTCCAGAAAAGGTGTTGCCCATGGCAGCAGACATCAGGGCATCCCAAACAGTAATGCCTCCCAATTACACCGGGGCAGATAGGATGAGGTGAGAGAGGAAACATTTCCCAGTTACAATGAAGACAGACCATGTCGATGATAGATGAATAAAGGAAATGAACTGCGTCTCGGTTATACCTCCATTATTACTGTGGGGAGAGTGTATCCATATGAAGAAAGCAAAGAAACATCTCCCAGTGACACCAAGGGCAGATGGACAAGCACTACCATCATGCGAGACAGAAGAAGAAACTCCTGCCAGTTCAAACTCCGCCCAAATGGACAGTTAGATCATCCCAGGGAATGGTAAAAGAACCAATATCCCAGTTAGGCCTCCAGCATACTGGAAACTGTCATATCCTAATGACCAAACGGAACTGAAATCCAACCAGTTACACCGGGGCTGATTGGACAACACGGGAGAGGAGACATTTCCCATTTACTGTAGCGAAAGACTAAGTTGATGATAGATGAATAGGGGACAATAACCACATACCAGCTGGCCCCCATTATCATTCTATGGAAAGTGTGTGCACGTGAAAAGAAAGCAAAGAAACATCTCCCAGTGACACCAGGGGCAGATGGACAAGCATTACCATCAAACGAGACAGAAGAAGAAACTCCTGCCAGTTCAAACTCAGCCCAAATGGATGGGATGATCATTTCAGGATAGGTTAAATTAATTCAATATCCCAGTTATGTCTCCAGTGTACTGGAAGCTGTCATATCTTAATGGCCAGACAGAACTGAAATCTCTCCAGTTACACCGGGGACTGATTAGGCAACATGGGAGAGGAGACATTTCCCATTTACTATAGAGAAAGACCAATTTGATGATAGATGAATGAAGGAAGTGAACCATGTCCCAGTTATACCTCCATTATCATTCTAGGGATAGCGTATTCATATGAAGAAAACAAAGAAACATCTCAGAGTGACACCTGGGACAGATGGACAAGCACTACCATCATGCGAGACAGAAGAAGAAACTCCTGCCAGTTCAAACTCAGCCAAAATGGATGGCTGAATCATCCCAGGATATGGTAAATTAAATCAATATCCCAGTTAGGCCTCCAGTATACTGGATAGCTGTCATATCCTAACGGCCAGACAGAAGTGAAATCTCTATAGGTGCACTGGGGTTAATTGGACAACATGGAAGAGGAGACATTTTTCCATTTACTACAGAGAAAGACCAAGTCCAAGACAGATGAATAGAAGAAATGAACCATTTCCCAGTTAGGGTTCCAGCATAATTCTATGAAAGATGCATGCATATGTGCCACATACCAGTTAGGCACCCATTATCATTCTATGGAAAGTGTATGCACATGAAAAGAAAGCAAAGAAACATCTCCCAGTGACACCTGGGGCAGATGGACAATCATTAGCATCATGCGAGACAGAAGAAGAAACTCCTGGCATTTCAAACTCAGCCAAAATGGAGAGGTGGGCCCGGCTAATACTTGGATGGGAAGCCATTTTGGAAAAGCTTGGGTTGCTGCTGGAAGAGGTGCTGGTGAGACCAACAGGGGGTGCTTACCCTGGTTCTCAATGCCCCAGTGGCAGTGATGGGCACACTGTGCTGTAATAAATGGTGCCCTCCTTCAGATGAGATGTAAAACTGAGGTCCTGACTCTCTGGGGTCCCTAGACTTCCTTTGTAAAGAGTAGGGGGGTATCCTGATGTCCAGGGTGAACTGCCCACCACGGCCTAGTCATTCTGGCCCCCTAACCATCTCATGTCTGTAATTGTCTCTCTTTCCCTTACCACTTCATTACCTAAATCTAATGTGTGGTGAGCGTACTGGGACAAAAATGGCTGCCGTCGCATCATTCAGGTGGTTAAAGTGGCTCCACACTCACTGAAGGCTCTTTGAGTGGTGAGAAGAAAGCTATATAAATGTAAAGAACTATTATTATTATTATTGTTTACACCTTGAGTTGGATGCAAGACTACAATTTTGCACATGGTACCTGGGCTGGGGTCAATGACAAGAAAATCAAATCTAATCTAAAAGGTCCCACACCTTTCCATTCCAAAACAGGACCTCCTGTCATCTGTTGAGTTACGAAGTAATCCCGCTGAGCTACCTGTGGCCTCTCAGCCACTTCCCGGGGCTGATTGGACAACACGGGAGAGGAGACATTTCCCATTTACTGTAGCGAAAGACCAAGTTGATGATAGATGAATAGGGGACAATAACCACATACCAGCTGGCCCCCATTATCATTCTATGGAAAGTGTGTGCACATGAAAAGAAAGCAAAGAAACACCTCCCAGTGACACCAGGGGCAGATGGACAAGCATTACCATCAAACGAGACAGAAGAAGAAACTCCTGGCATTTCAAACTTAGCCAAAATGGAGAGGTGGATCATCCCAGGATATGGGAAAGGAATCAGTGCCCCAGTTAGACTTTCAGTATACTAGAAATGGTTATATCTTAATGACAGGACAAAACACAAATGCCTCCCAGTTGCACTGGGGCCGATAGGACAACATGAGATTGGAGATATTCCTCATTTACGGTATAAAAATACCAAGTCGATGATAAATCAAAAGAGGAAATGAACCACATCCCAGTTGGGGTTCCTGTATAATTCTATGGAAAATGTATGCATATGTGCCCTGTGATGGACTGGCGCCAAGTCCAGGGTTTGTTCCTGCCTCGTGTCCTGTGCTAGCTGGGATAGGCTCCAGATCTCCCCACTGCAAACCTCAGTTGGATTAAGTGGGTTGGAAGATGATGTGACGTGTAAGCATATGAAAAGAAAAAGCAAACAAAACATCTCCCAGTAATAGTTGGGGCAGATGGACAAACACAACCATCGAATGAGAGAGGAGAGGAAACTCCAGCCACTTAAAAGTTCATCTGGAATGGGCAGGTTGATCGTAGCAGAATGGAAGAAAGGAGCCAATGTCTCAGTTATGACTCTGGTATAGTGGAAGCTGTCATATCCTATTGACAAGACGGAGCAGATATTCCTCCCACTTACACCAGAAACAGATCGGAGAAGATGGCAAACAACAGATAGACCACGTCAGTGATAGACAGATAGAGGAAAGATACCACGTCCCAGTAAGGCCTCCATTATAATTCCATGTAACGAGCATCCAAATGACAAGAGAGAGAAGAAATGTCTCCCAGTAACTCCTTGGGCAGATGGACAAGCATAGCCATCAAACGAAACAGGAGAGGAACCTCCTGACCTCCTGCCAGTTAATACTGAGCCTGAATGGCCAGCAATAGAAGCTGTTATATCCTATATGATGTCTTACGGTATTGATTTCTTAACTGACATCCAGTTACCCTTGTGAAGACGGAAATTCAAAGATATGCAGTTGGATGAGCCTGTGGTGTCCCGAATGATGGACTACCTGTGGGGCAGACCACCATTTGTGAGACTCAAGGACTGTGTGAGCAACACTGGAGCATCACAAGGAACAGGCCCGTCTGCTTTTGTCTTCACTCTGTACACCTCAGACTATAAATAGAACAACAGGTCAGGTCACTTTCAGAAATTCTCAGATGATTATGCACTTGTGGGGTCTTATTGATAAGGGGGCTTAGACAGAGGAGAGGAGTTGGGGGAGAACTTTTTTTTCATTAGTGTAGGAAGGATTGTCAGCAAAACCAAGGAACTGCTTATTGACTTTTGCCGCAACAAAGAGCCTTCTATGTCTGATCACCTTTGAGGGAGTGGATATAAAAGGTGGTCCACTGCTACAAGTACTTGGGGTCCATATCAATGACAGGTTGGACTGGTCTTGGAACACAGAGGAACGATCTAAGTGAGGGCAAAACTGGCTCTTTTTTCTTTCAAAACTGCATTGCTTCACATCTTCTACAACTGTGTGATGGCCAGTGCGGTGTGCTGGGCTCGTGATATCACATCAGGAGAGGCCCACTGAATCAACCAGCTAGTTTTAAAGGCAGACTCAGTTATGGGATGCACTCTGGACCCCCTTGAGATAGTCAAGGAGGAGAGAATGAAAACAAAACTGAGTGCCATTATGAACAATGAAAACATCCCATCTGTGACACACCAACACTGAGGACTTTCAGCAGACGTGTGTCAAGAAAAACCTTTAGAGGGCTTCTTCATACGTACAGCAATACACCTTAATAATGTCTCGCTGAGGAGGGGGTTTTGTTGTTTTTTGTTATAATATGTTTATATTTCTTGAGCTTCTGTAAAAGCTGAAGTTTTTTTTGAGAAAATAAAGTTTGTTTGCTTGTTCATTCATTCTATCTATCTATTATATACTGCCTTTCACTCTATGTATCTATCATTATATAATGCCTTTCATATCTATCTGTCTATCATATAGTGCCTTTCACTCTATCATCTATCTATCAATCATTATATAGTGCCTTTCATATCTATCTATCTATCTATAGTGCCTTTCACTCTATCTATCTATCTATCATATAGTGCCTTTCACTCTGTCATCTATCTATCTATCATTATATAGTGCCTTTCATTTCTGTCTATCTATTATATAGTGCCTTTCATATCTATCTATCTATCTATCTATCATATAGTGCCTTTCACTCTATCATCTATCTATCTATCTATCATTATATAGTGCCTTTCATTTCTGTCTATCTATTATATAGTGCCTTTCATATCTATCTATCTATCTATCATATAGTGCCTTTCACTCTATCATCTATCTATCTATCTATCTATTATATAGTGCCTTTCATATCTATCTGTCTATCATATAGTGCCTTTCACTCTATCATCTATCTATCTATCATTATATAGTGCCTTTCACTCTATCATCTATCTATCTATCATTATATAGTGCCTTTCATTTCTATCTATCTATCATATAGTGCCTTTTATATCTATCTATCATATAGTGCCTTTCACTCTATCATCTATCTATCTATCATTATATAGTGCCTTTCATATCTATCTATCTATCTATCTATCTATCTCAAGTGGTAGTGTGGACAATGCGCGATGGTCATTAGATGTTGACATACTGTAGATGGTAGAACTGATGACACAGTACATTTAAACCAGCGTGTATGCCTGGCGGATTGCGTCTCGTGAAGCTTCACTGTGGTGCAAGTAGCTTTGTGGCAAAAATGAAAACAGATTGCAATCAAGTCGAAGGACAAAAAAAAAAAAAAACCACTAGTCCCCTAAACTCTGCTGAGAATGTAGCAACAGTCAGTGTTCATGTCAGGGAAAAAATGGAAGTCACTAAGCCTTGTGCCGTGGCAGCCCATAATACACAGACAGACAGCTTTCTCCAGAACAGGCCGCATGCCTGTCTCAATATGGCTGCTGAGCTGTGCTCTTCATTCTGTTGTCCTTTTTAATTCATGGTGTGTGATGGTCATTTTGGTAAGAGAGAGATAGAGTGAGGTAAAGCAAGCAAATTTATAGGTTTTCTGTCCAACCCCTACAGCCAGTAGGGTGTTGTGGTACTTAAAGGCTTTTGATACAAGCCCGTTCTAAACAGCCATACTTCAGACCAATGGGGAGGACAGAACACCTTCAACACCTGCCCTCCAAACCATATGTTAAGGTGAAGATTGGCAGTTAGGCAGCCTGGCTTTCCTGTGGGAGTTGACTGAGAGACTTCAGCAGAGAAATATTAGCCAAACTTGTTTGAGGCACTCACACCGACACTGTCGTAAAATTACAGAGAGACTCAGTCCTAAAGGGGGGAAGGGGTTCTTAAACCATCAAACCATTGCTGTTATTATCTATAATGTAACACTAATATTCCATTGCTTTTTCTAAGTTACAAATAAAGACATACAAAATATTTATCAACTTGTATGCAAAATTTCACATCACAAAAGTGACCCGCTGTGACCCACTCGCGAACAAACAACGGCAACTTGCGATGCGGTCGTGGAGAAATACAGAGCCACTTAACAGACCCGGCGTGCAGCCGCAGAAATGAGAAGATCGGTTTGTGCTACTGCAATTAAAGTATGAGTACAATGTGGACCAGTCAAAGATGAAGAAGAAATGAACTACACTTACAGTATGTCATCATTATGCCTTTTTGATAGTTTTACTAAGGAGCTTCACCCCCTGCTTGCTTTGCTCTCCAACCCCACGGCCTGCATTACGCACCAGCCACTTCACGTCTCTGCCACTCGCATATGTGGATTTCACTTTCACCAAATAACAAATCTTTTAATTCTTGTGGATACGCCTCTTCATTTGGAAGAAACACTACTTTTCCCTGATGGAAACACGAATTAGACGATGTAGAAGTCTCCGACTTAATGTTTAAATCTGAACAATATATTCGATCTCTTTTCGCTGTTCCGTCATTTCACAGACCAATAATTTCCATTTGTTTGTGCTAATGTGATCTTTACTATCGTTTTTTTGAGACTTTCGAATTTTAGTACTTTTATTATCTCTAACCTTCTCTGCATGTATATCACGGCAACAGTTTTGAATTCTTTACGACGTTCTAGTTTATCATCTACTCTTTGTCTTTTATTTCCGGCCCCGTGCGTGGTTAAATCTCTTGGCAAAGTCTCATCTCACGGGACTTGGAAGTATCTCTCTGAAAAAGTCACATCTCATCCCAGGCTAAAAAATCTCGTCTTGTCCCAGTATTTTTTTTATTATAATAGAGATATATTTCCATGAGGGAATTTAAAATAGAAACACCTGACAGTTATAGAATGCCTTCAGAAAGATGTCACACTTTTTCGGACATTTTGCTATGTGGCAGCTTTATGCTAAAATCATTGAAATTCATTTTTTCTATCATTAAACAACACTCAGTGCTTAGAATGACAAAGCAAGCAAAGATTTTAGGAATTATTGCAAATTTCTTACAAATAATAATAAAAAATCCAGAAGTATCAAACCGGCACGAGTATTCAGATCCTTTATTGTAATACTTGAAATGTAACCCTAACCCTAACTCATTCAATTGAACACTGTCAAGATGTTCCAACGATGTATTTGGATTCAACCTGTCGTCAATTCAGTGGACTGGCCTGATCAGGAAAGGCCCACACATCTCTCACCGCTTGTGGAAAAACCTAGCAGTTCACATCTTTCAAGTTTTCGAAAAATATTGAGAAAATGACAACTAACGATCCCTAGAGTTCATTTTTCCCTGAACTTCACGTACACAGTATTGGTTTTTTCACAAATCAACAAACACCTGCCATTTAAATCACACAGTCACAGCATCTAAATCACATGATCATTACCCGATGTGTTCATTGCTAGGCGGTCTTTCCTCATTGGTCAGTTATGGTGTTGCGAGGTTTTTGTCTAGCAGTATGTAAAATAACTACTACTTGAAACTATTTGAAGGCAGTCGCGAAAAAGCCCAACAACAACTTGAACGCATCAACAATGAAGGGCAAGTAGTTGGCTTAGAAATCAATGCCGAGAAGACCAAACAGATGATAGTAAATGCTGATTTCGGCCCTCAACTTCCACTTGTTCTTAATAACGAGTACATCGAAATAGTGAGCGATTTCAAATATCTCGGTTCGATGGTAGCCACTACATCGAATGACGTCAAGATACGTAAAGGACAAGCATGGGGCGCCTTTTGGAAATTAAAAAGCATCTGGCAAGCCAACAACATCTCCATACGCCTCCTGTCTAAGCATACTCCTCTACGGCAGCGAAACTTGGATCATAACAAACCAGCTCAAAAACACTCTCGATAGTTTTGCAACCAACTGCTATCGAGTAATCCTCAACATCAAGCGAATCGATCACATACCTGTCTCGGAAATCTACGCCCGTGTCGAACAACAACCACTATCAACTACAGTCCTACAGCGTCAACTGAAATGGGTGGGCCACATGCTTCGTCCTCCACCAGATGAACTAATCAGGAAATACGAATTGTACGTCCCGCCGGTACAACTAGGCAAGGCCAGACGTGGAAGGCCCGTGCTCACATATGCCCAGTACATCTCCAATTCTATCTGCAACGAGAGAATGACTGTGACAGAGATCGAAAAGGCGGCCCAGGACCGGGTTGCGTGGCGGAAGATCGTTCTCGCCTGCACAAGCGCCATCACGTAGTGATACTCGCATGAGCAGCTGACCGATGATGATGATGATGATGTAAAATACGGTGTGCACACCAGCTTCTTCCATCATACTGTGACCAGAATGAAGACATATTTGGCTCTTACCATTACCTTATAACATCAGGAAAGACCTAGTAACACGAAAAACTAAAAAAAATAAATTCCAAATAAAATGGCAGTTACTGGGTTTTTCCATTGCACGTGAGACCTGTCTATAGAGGGTCCCATAAGTGGGCAAAAACCAAGCCATGAGGTCCAATGAATTCCTTGCAGAGCTTAGAGAGAGGATGGTGTTGAGTCACAGATCTGGGGAAAGCTACAAAAAATGGTTCCCAAGTGCACATTGGCTTCCATAATTCTAAAATGAAATACAGCCATAACTCTTCCTAGAGTGGGCCACACGGCCAAACTAAGCCATTATGAGAGAAGGTCCAGGGTAAGAGAAGTGATTAAAAATCTGAAGGTCACTCTGGCTCAGCTCTAGAATGGAAACAGCACTGCAATACTCCACTACTCTGGGCCAGCTGACTCGTGAAATGACCTCTTGGAGTTTGCAGGGTTTATTCTTTTTACTTTATCGTACACGGAGTATAGGGAAAGTATTGTAATCGTCCAAAGATTTGATGTCGAGATTTTGATTCTTCTCGACGTTTTAGACCACTGGTGTAGCAATGGATTGTGCAGATTATGAGAAGCACAAGGGCCTACGAGCTTGGGGGGGTCCACTCAGGATCATATAGATTAAAAAAAAAAAATGTAATAACTAAAACAGTGGTTTCACAGTCTCGATGCAGTGGCTTCAGCGTTCATTGTCTTGTTACCATCAACTCTGACCTCGATGGCTGACGACGAATTGCATGCTGATGCCGATCGTCTCGTTGAACGCTATAGCACCAACATTTCACCGGCGTCTTCCGCTCAACTGTTGTCATTTCGTGCGTGTTTTCAATCCATCCTGTCTGGAATCCATTTTATTGTGTACCTTAGTATGGCTAAATGGTGCATTAGTGTCACTACTGTGAGGATTTGTGAGCGTCACCACTTTATGATATCTACTCAGAACTTGTGTAAAACAGGTCGATTGTGTAGTTGTATCCTGTCAGCCGGTGTTGTCGTTTTTAATTATTTGCAAATTGAAATTATTTCATTGTATAGCAAAGAACAGTTTCTGCTTTTTAGCTGACGTTATATTTTACTTTAAGTTGTCTTGGAAAATTAACATGTCCACATTTTACATAGATGTATGTACTACCCACACCTCCCACAATTTAGTTACAGTGGCTGTAATAAAGCGATTTAAAAATTTCATTTAGATAGCTGGTTTGTTTGTCACCAGTGTGTGATCTGATAGTGACACGGTCCACTAAGTTATTTGCTACACACACACTTTCAGCAGCCATGGCCAGAAGTGGTCGCCTGAACATTTACCCCTGGAAATTTATTTTGTGGACACATCATTCCTTCTCCTGGCAGAAATAATCTGTCTCAAATTTTTTGGAGACCACTACATTTGTGTTGACGAGGTGAACGTACAGTGCTAAATCAGCAACACAATCTCAAGGGTAGAAGGGTAACACATTAAAAGTAACATCCGTTATGTAGTCCAATTACTTTTTAAAGTAACGGGTAACCTAAAACAATACTCACCTTATTAAAAATCCAAAATACTGAACAAAGCTGGCCACACTCTGAAGATCATGTTTTTTGATTTCTCCAGTGCCATCAATACCATCCAGGAATCCCAGATAAGGAGTAAACTTAGAAATATGCAGGTTGAAGAGCCCATGGTGTCCTGATGATGGACTGTCTGTCGGGCAGATCGCAGTTTGTAAGACTCGGGAAATATGAGCAACACTGGAGCACAACAAGGAACAGGCCTGTCTGCTTTTCTCTTCACTTTGTCCACCTCTGACTATAAATATAACAGAAGGTCAGGTCACCTGCAGAAATTCTCTTATATTTCTGCACTTGTGGGGTGTATTGATAAGGGGGCCGAGATAGAGGAGAGGAGTCATGGGGTGAACTTTGAGAATTGTCTGCAACTCAACATCAGCAAAAGCAAGGAACTGGTTATTGACTTTCACTGCACCAAAGAGACTCAATCAGGTCAGGTTAGGTTGGGCAGAAACATCTTGGGATCCTGGTTGGCAACACCCAGGCAGACACATGGTCCAGTCCCCGCCTCTGGAAATGATCATCTATTTACAGCAACCAGGTGTTACATGGGTGACCCCTTAGCCTGGTCCAGCCGCTCGGGTCTTCAACAATGAGGATCTTATGAGCCGGATCACCCTCGGGGAATCACACCACATGGCCGTAGTGCAGTGACTGACGCTCCCTCAAAATGCAGGTAATGAGCCTCATTCAGGACTCTGTGAACAACTGCTTGTTTGACACAAAATCAAACCAGCGGTACCTAAGAATTCTCCAATGAGACACAGTACCAAAGGATTCCAGTCTTCGTCTCAGGTCACTGGACAGAGTCTCACAACCATATAACAAGACAAGAAGCACCAGGACTCTAAAGACTTGGACCTTCGTCCTTTTACATAGATATCGGGAGCGCCACACACCCATTTCCAGTGACCTCATGGCCCCCTATGCTCTCACAATCCGTCTACTGACTTCATAGGAAGAGTCACCAGAGACATGAATGTCACTGCCAAGGTAAGTAAACCTCTCAACAAGGTCAACACTCTCTCTACAGACAGACACACTGCAAATGGCCATGCCTAAGAGGTCATTAAAGGCCTGGATGTTGGTTTTTATCAGGACATTCACAGGCCCAGACACTCTGACTCCTCACTCAATCTCTCGAGAGCCCCGATCAGAGCCTCCATGGACTCAGTGAAGACCACAGCATTGTCAGCAAAGTCAAGGTCCATGAATCTCTCTTCACCAATAGATGCCCGACAGCCGCTGGACCCCACGACCTTGCCCAACACCCAGTCCATGCAAGCATTGAACAGAGTAGGAGCAGAACACACCACTGATGAATCCCAGAATCAACTGGGAAAAACACAGAGGTTCTACCTCCATTCTGCACAGCACTCACAGTACCAGCGTACGAGCCAGCCATGCTATCCTGCAACTTTGGAAGGTCTCAGGATGTTCCACAGAGCAGCTCGATTCAACTAAGTCAAACACTTTACTAAAATTAACAAAGGCTGCAAAGAAACTCTGCTGATATTCCCATTTGCGCTTGATGAGAACCCTCAGTTTCCAGGATGAGGCCGATGGTAGACCTCTTAGGCATTAAACTAGACTGCTCCAGTTGCTGGTAGGTGAGCAAGTGATCACGGATCCTATTGAGGAAGACTCTAGCAAGGACCATACCCCTCACCGGGAGCAGTGTTGACACAATCCAGGCGATCAGCCTTCCCTTTCCAGGCAGAGATGATAAGTCACATTTTCCAGTCAGTTAGGATGATGCCTGTCTCCCAAATGGAAGCAAAGATTCCTTACCTTACCAGGCCTTACCACCAGCCTGGAGAAGTTACTACAGATCCCTGCAGCCTTCCCTACCCTTTAGTTTAAGAATTTCAGAATTTGAAGCCAAAAAAATCTTAATCTTAAATTACTTAAACCAGACTTGTACCTAATAAAACAAAGTGCACCAAAAGCATAAGACATACTGTACAGCGCCTTCTCTTTCTTCACATGTTGCATTGCGCCCTTCTGTTAAAATCATTTGAATTCATTTTTTTTTGCCCTCTTTAGGCAACACTCAACACCTCAAAGGGACAAAGCAACAACAGGATTTTGGGAAGTTTTGCAAATTTATGTAAAATGAAAACCTGAAATCCCACATTGACACAAACATTCAGACCCTTTGCTACAACACTTGAAATTGAGCTCAGGTGCTTCTCACTCTATTGATCATCACGGAGATGTTTCTACTCCTGGTTTGGAGTCCATCTGTGGTGAATTCCTTGGACTGGACAAATTAGGAGAGACACTCACTTGTCTATAGTGGGTCTAACAGTTGAACAAAAAACAAGTCATGAGGTCCAAGAAATTGTCTGCGGAGCTCAGAGACAGGATTGTGGTGGAGCATTGATCTGGGGAAGGCTACCAAAAATCCTGCAGGTTCCCAACAGATCATTTGATTCTTAAATGGATATTGTTTGAGACAACCATGACTGTGTAATCAGGCGAGAAGGTATGACCAACAACCCGATGGTCACTCGAGTGAACCTGTGTGGTGATGAGAGAAACTTACAGAAGGTCAACCACCACAGCACTCCTCTGAGCTAGGCTTTATGGCACAGTGGCCATACAACATGTGAGAGCATACATGGTGTCACACCACACGTGCGCTTAGGAGACAAGCCCTAAGGTGAGTGATAATCCACTAGGCAAAGGGTTGTTGATATGTACTAACCACTCTCTCTATATTCCTACAGAGCTAAAGAAGAAATATAAATCAAACTTCCACCTACCTCTAAGACTTCCGGTCCTCCAAAATGGCCACCATACATCCCAGAATTCCATCGGCAACGTCATTTCCGGCTCCCCTCCGAGGACGTCACTTCCGACTTCCTCCCAATAATGTCACTTCCGGCTCCCATGATTCACCCTGATCCTCCTCCTTCCTGATGACATCACTTCCTTCGATCTGTTTTGATTGTCATTTCCTGCCACCTCATTTCCTTCCACCAATACTGTAAAAGTCTGTTGTCAACTTTGATTGATTCATATTTAATTTTCAAAATTGTCCAACAGACATTATACGGGGCCAATCCCCAAGTCTTTGGAGTGAATTATTACATAATACAGTGGAAAGACTCTCAGACTATGAGAAACAACAAGAAAATTTGACCAATTAGAGGAGACCATTCAATCCATCAAGCCCTTTGGTTTAGCTAATCGCTATGCTGTCCCAATATCTCATCCCCATTCTTCAGAAAGGTTTTGGCTTCAATTCCATGTCTCGGTAGTTTGTTCTTTGCATTAAAGAAGTGCTTCTTGGTTTCAGTCCTAAATGCACTTCCCTTTAATTTCCACTGATGTCCTCGGGTACGTGATTCACCCTTAAGCTGAAAGAATTCAATTGGATCTGCTTTATCAGTGCCTTTGAGGATTATAAAGACCTGGATGAGGTCCCCACACAGTGTCCTCTGCTCAAGACTAAGCAGAGTTGATTCTCTAAGCCTGTCACCACAGGACATGTCCCGAAGTCCTGTGATGCACTTGGTTGCTCTCCTCTGCACAGCTTCAAGTGCTGCTATGTCTTCCTTGTAGGGTGGTGACCAGAATTGCACATAGTCCTCCAGATGTGGCCTCACTAGTGCATTACATGGTCTGAGCATAACGTCCTTTGATTTATATATATATCATTTATATATATATATCATATATATATAGTGGAACCTTGGCTCATGATCGTAATACGTTCCAAAACTCTGGTCGCAACCCGATTTGGTCATGACCTGAAGTAGCTTCCCCCATAGGATTGTATGTAAATACAGTGTAATCTATACTAATAAAAGGCAAAGCCCTCACTCATTCACTCACTCACTCACTCACTCACTCACTCACTCACTCACTCACTCACTGACTGACTCATCACTAATTCTCCAACTTCCCGTGTAGGTAGAAGGCTGAAATTTGGCAGGCTTATTCCTTACAGCTTCCTTACAAAAGTTGGGCAGGTTTCATTTCGAAATTCTACGCGTAATGGTCATAACTGGAAGCTGTTTTTCTCCATTTAATGTAATGGAGTTCAGCTGGAGGGGCGGAGTTCGTATGACATCATCACGCCTCTCACGTAATCACGCATTACGTAGAAAGCCAGGAAGAGCTACAAAACGCGCTTTAGAAAACATGCATTATATAATTAAGAAGGCAGCGAAACAATTAGAAGCGAGCGAGTGACATATATATAAAACCATATTCAGCAGCTCACGTGAACTGACGCAGTGCGCAGATGAACAAAAACCGAATTACACTGCTACGCTCGAATAGATAAACCACACGCAGTGGCGCGATGGTAAAGCATTCGTCTGTAGCGCCCACGTCCGAGGTTCGATTCCCGAGAGGGGATGCACTAAGTATGTACGCGCGCTTCTCGATTTATTTTAACCTCGCATCCCCTTAGTTTGAGACGTATGAAAACGCATGCGGTTAACGCAGAAAGACAGATCACCTATTCACCTATTGAAGCTTCATGAATAATGGATACTTTATTCGCGATCAATGATTGTTTTGGTAAAGCCATACTCAGTGTATTCATTAGATGAACGGTAAAAAAGTAAGAGCGAGGGGACGGTAACTTACTGAAGCACACAAGCAAAACCACAATAGCACGCGGGCTCGATGTACTGACTTGCGCGATCACATTCCAAAAAATATTTCTTTTCAAGTTC
>JANRMT010027041.1:8197701-8221821 GCA_026402145.1 Polypterus bichir lapradei | reverse complement strand
GCCCTGAGGCTTGGGATGACATATTTCAAATTTAACATTTTCAAAAACATCCTAAATCAAAAAACAGACCAGACCATTAAATTCCGTGAGCTGTAAACTCCCCCAAAATACTATTTTCATTATTTGTACAGGGAAAAGGCTGTAAAAAATAAATAAGTAAACTTAAAAAGCAAAGTCCAGATCATCATGGCATATTAAGACATGGTAGTGAAGACTCCGGCCTGCTTTGTGGTTCATTTTGGTGGCCTCATACCCGCTTCTGTCAGGCTGGCAACCAGTGGTTCTCAGCCTTTACTCCACCAAGGCCCTGCGAGGAGATCACGTGAATATGTGAAAACCCACTGGCCACGATACTTCACCTCTTGTACTTTGGCTGCAGTCTTGGCAAAGCTGCTTGTTTTTGAACTTAGTAATTTTGAACTTGCTTTATTAAAGCATAATACAAAATTAGTCAATTTCAAAAATTGCCTATATGATATTATTAAATAAAAATGTTTTTACTAGTGCTTAAATTTCTTAATCATTTCATAAAACAAGTTGGCATTTTTAAGGTTAAATAATCACCAGTAAATCCCACCATACAAAATGTGCAAATGCAGACTTTTTTTCATAACAACATCTGCTTACTGCTCAACTTGGCTTAAGTATTGCATTTTAAAACACCTTAATAAAAGGATCAATGTCTGTTTGTCTGTGTATCTGTGTGTCCTTCCAATTGCTATGTTTCTATCATTCCAACAGAAGACGCATCACAAACATTCATACTAATAAAATTCACTGAATTTGTCATTCCAACTGATGGCTCATCACAAACATCAACACTGCTTTTACAATTCCATACCAAATGGCACATAACAGAAACATATGTATTGCTTTGTCATTCCAACAGATGGCACATGCTAACATCTGTGGTAATAAAGTGCATTGCATTTGTAAATTCAACAGATGGCACATCACAAACATCAACACTGCTTTTACGATTCCATACCAAATTGCACTTAAAATAAACATATGCACTGCTTTGTTGTTCCAACAGATGGTGCTTGCAAACATATGTAGTAATAAAATGCATTGAAAATGCATTCCAACAGATGGCACATCACAAACATTAGCAATGTCTTTTTACAAATCCCACACCAAACAGAATATAACAGAGACACAGGCATTGCAAAGAAACATTAACACTGCTTTGAAGAATCCCACCCCAAATGGCAAATAACAAAGACAAATGTATTGCAATTACCATTCCAACAGATGGCGCATCACAATCATTTGTAGTAATGCATTTTAGTACTACAAATATGTGCAATGCATCATCTGTTGGAATGGAAAATGCAACACATTTTATTGCTATATCTGCTTGTGACTTAGGGACTTGGAAATTAGTGCTGGGCATTTCGATTCACTTTGCTGATATGACTCTTTTAAATTATCTGCTTAAGTAAATCAATTTTTTTGATTCATTTGATTCATTTACAATCTGACATGAATATGAAGCCTGGGAATGGGGGAGTCCCCTCTGATTGCATCACAAATATATAATTTAATAATTTGTACATTAATTTGATATACAGTATATGTATGTATAAACGTAAAATTGTTTATTAAGTAATATATAAATGATTATATATAAATATGTAATTACTTATGTACAATTAATTATATTTTTAACATATAATTCATCTGCCATTGTCCTGTTTCCATACACAAATCATGATAAAGCTTTTTAGAAGCATAATGAAAATAAGACATTTAATTAAAGAATCAGAAATTAATGCCAACTGTGCAGTTCATAATGATTTGCTCCTGAATCAAATGGCCGAGAATCGTTAGACTGATTCTCAAGGTAGTGACTTGTTCGTGAATCAGATGAGTACAGACTCATGAGTCGTGCAGTTCTTGCTCATGTGCTTTAAATATCTATCAGTGAAACGAAAGACGTTGACAACATCACGCATTAAGGACACGCGTGAGCTTTAGCACGCCTGTTGAGCTCCACTGAATTCATTCATTAGTGCTCAAGAGTCGCTTCATAAGATTAATTAAAAAGAGTTGTTCAAAAAAGAACAAATTGTTCACGAATCGCGCATCACTATCGCAAACTGTGGAGAGAGAAGCGCTGCTGAGATTAAATAGGCTGAAATGTAACAAATCGACAGGACCAGATCACATTTATCACAGAGTGCTTAAGGAGGTTAGTGAGTACAGAGCCGGCCCAGTGAGCACTGAAGCACAGCTAAAGTGGACAGGTCATGTCATAAGGATGGACAACTGTATGCCATGTAAAGTTTTGTATGGTGCCAGAATCCTCCTGGGCAACCAAAGAAATGCAGCAAAGATCAGATCAAGTAGTACATGAAGCAGAGTGGAAACCCGGAGATCTGGAGACTCATGCACAGGATGAGGTTGTCTGGTGTAGCCTGACAAAAAAAAACAAAAAAACGCTGTGCTATCTTCAGGAACAGGAGATGTTAAAAATTTCAAGACCACTAGGATGGCTGGAATGCAGCGTCAGTAGTACCTTTAACCGTACCTTTCCACTGAGCCCATTGCCTAGGAGCGTGTGAATATAAGATTGGTTGGCCAACTATGGACACAGAAAATGGCACATTGGACATCATGGGCTTCAATGGGCGACCAAAGGTGAGAAATCAGTTTGACGTTCTGGTTATCAGTCTCTCTGCTCTACTTTCCAATAAGTCTCATGGCTCTTTCTTAATCCACCTGTAGAGCCCAAGACATTGCCCTCACTTAGTGTACCATGATAGGTTAGGAGACTCCTGCTCCTTAAAACTCCTGTAGAAATCTCAAGACCCTTCTTGCTTAGTACACCCATAGTGGCCACATGACTCTTCTCTCTTACTCCACCACTGAGGGCTACAAGAGTCCGCCAGTAGAGCTCAGGAGACTTCTGCTAATTCCACTCCTAGAAGTCACATGACTCTTCTCGGTTACTACACCCAAAGTGGTCATGTGACTCCTAAGTCTTACTCTAATCACTGACGGCTACAAGGCTCTTCCAAAATAATCCACCAGTAGAGGTCAGGAGACTTCTGTTAATTCCACTCCTAGAAGTCACATGACTCTTCTTGTTTAGTACACCCATAGTGGTCACTAGACTCTTCTCTCTTACTCCACCCATTGAGGGCCACAAGAATCCACCAACAAAAATCAGGGGTATCCTATGGCTAATTGCACCTTTAAAAGTCACAAGACTCCTCTCACATGAATTTACCAGTAGATGCCATAGCCCATGGGACTCGCCACTATAAGTTTTGACACTCCAGCTATTTAATCCACCCATTGAAGTCACATGACTCTTCTTGCTTAGTACACCCATACCAGTTCAGAGACTTTTCCTACTTACTATCCCCACTGAGGGCCACAGGATTCTTTCAAATTAGTCCACCAGGAGAGATCAGGATATATCTGCTAATTCCACCCGCAGAAGTCACATGACTCTTCTCGCTTATTACACCCACAATGGTCATGTGACTCCTCACTCTTACTCTAGCCACTGATGGCTACAAGGCTCTTCCAAATTGGTCCACCATTAGAGGTCAGGAGACTTCTGCTAATTCCACCCACAGAAGTCACATGACTCTTCTCGCTTATTACACCCACAGTGGTCATGTGACTCCTCACTCTTACTCTAGCCACTGACTACAAGGCTCTTCCAAATTGGTCCACCAGTAGAGGTCAGGAGACTTCTACTAATTTCACCTATATGGGAATCCTATGGCGTGGCTAGTTGAATCAATTGAGGTCATAACACTCCTCTCACATTAATCCGCCAGTAGATGCCTGGCCAGTGGCCTCACTTAGTGCAGCACTATAGGTTGAGACACTCCTGTAGAAATCTCAAGACCCTTCTTGCTTAGTACACCCATAGTGGCCACATTACTCTTCTCTTCTACTCCACCACTGAGGGCTACAAGAGTCCACCAGTAGAGGTCAGGAGACTTCTGCTAATTCCACTCCTAGAAGTCACATGACTCTTCTCGCTTACTACACTCACAGTGGTCATGTGACTCCTCAATCTTACTCTAGTCACTGACGGCTACAAGGTTCTTCCAAACTGGTCCACCAGTAGAGGTCAGGAGACTTCTGCTAATTCCACCCATAGAAGTCACATGACTCTTCTTGTTTAGTACACCCATAGTGGCCACATGACTCTTCTCTCTTACTCCACCACCGAGGTCTACAAGAGTCCACCAGCAGAGGTCAGGAGACTTCTGCTAATTCCACCCATTGAAGTCACATGACTCTTCTTGCTTAGTACACCTATACCAGTCAGGAGACGTTTCCTACTTACTCTTCCTACTGAGTGCCACAGGACTCTTCCAAATTAGTCCACCAGGAGAGATCAGGATATTTCTGCTAATTCCACCCACAGCAGTCACATGACTCTTCTTGCTTACTACACCTACAGTGGTCATGTGACTCCTCACTCTTACTCTAGCCACTGACGGCTACAAGGCTCTTCCAAACTGGTCCACCAGTAGAAGTCAGGAGACTTCTGGCGTGGCTAATTGCACCAATTGAGGTCATAAGACTCCTCTCACATTAATCCGCCGGTAGATACCTGGCCAGTGGCCTCACTTAGTGCACCACTATAGATTTAAACACTCCAGTGATTTAATCTACCCATATAAGTCACAAGTCTCCTCCACCTTAGTTGGCCTATAGGAGTCACAAGACTCTTAAGTTCTTCCCCATAGAGGCCATGAGACTCCTCTCACCTTTTCTGCTGGTAACACAGAACAGTACAGCTGAGGGACCACCATAAGCAGAGCCTGCAGGTGAGTAAAAGTGGAAGAAGAGGAAGCGAAGCATCAGGAATGAAATGGAACGTGTTTTTCATCTACACACCGAAGTGCATTAAAACCCAGGAGAGGACGTGCCTCCCTCCGAGCTCCTTCTGAGCCTGCGAGGAAGTGTGAGAAAGAAAAAAGGAGGACAACCTGGGAGCAAAAAACTCTCTCTTTAGGTCACAGAGCCTCCAGGGCTGGGTGGCTCTGTTATTGGGAAAGGCCGATGGGGGCCTCTCCTGCCTTCACGCTTTTGTAAACACAGGGCTCATGCTGGTTATAACTCATGGACAGGCTGCTTGTTCCTCTGCCAGAGCCTCCTTGGAAATATTTACATATCGCATTACTGTTTATATGTCGCCCTCACTGAGTTATCTGCTGGGCTGCTACCTCCTTGTGCAGAACATCTGCTCTTCCTGCACTAATGCCTTTCTGCGTGCAGGATGGCCTGCT
This sequence comes from Polypterus bichir lapradei, assembly GCA_026402145.1. Lineage (NCBI taxonomy): Eukaryota > Metazoa > Chordata > Cladistia > Polypteriformes > Polypteridae > Polypterus > Polypterus bichir. Next base: position 8,216,557 of record JANRMT010027041.1, on the reverse strand, counting down.
GCTGGGGGGCGGTGGAGGGCGTCTGGAGACTTGAAGCCAAAAAAGTGTGTGTCACTGAGGTGCCCATCTACCTCAGGTTTGGATTGTGGGTGTGCCAGTGGCCGACCCCGTATCAGTGACACTTGATTGCGATGGCCTTCATGTCAGTGACGTACAGTAAATCCATCTTGTTCATTATACGAACCAGTTCAGGGTCACAAGGGACAGAGCACTGGGTGCAAGGCAGGAAGAAATGCCAGTTTTTTTGACTTACATTGACATTTGAATTTCTTTTTGTAACCGCATGAAATTTGCAAGACGCTATATGCTGTAAGTATGTACTGCTCTCACTCTCTTGCTGATATCCACGACATCCTTCTCATTGGAATGGACTTACTGTGCTTGTTAATTCATATGTCACCTTGTGCTAATTTCCTCTCACCTGTCACATCTTCATACGTATCCACCCGGTCACCTTTCGGTCCTCTGACTGGATGACGCTCGCTCTCCCCTGTCCCAAGTCTCAAATGTCTGCCATGCATCACCTTCTTAAGCTCTCCTCGTCCATGATGGGTCTGCTTCCATATTGTAATCTTTAGTGGTCTATTCTTCTAACCTGTCTCACTGCCATGTTTAGAAATCTGTTCATGTCACCTGTCACGTTGTCACTGTTCACCTTATCTGTGACATCATGAACTTCAGCGGTCTGCTCATTCCATCCTTCACGTTGTCATCTTTAGCAGTTTTAGCAGTTTATAGTAAAGTCTACTCATCTCACTTATGACTTTGTCATGTCACCTGTTACATTTCTAATGAATGCCCCTATTCCGTGTCACATTGTTCGTCAGCAACCTGCTCACCTCAACTTTACATTTGTCACTTTAGCCATCTGCTCACCTAACCTGTCACACTGTAATTTTTAGCAATCCATTTACCCATCGCACTGTCATATCTAGATATTTATCGATGTCATCTTTGGTGATCTGCTCTAAATTATTACTTTAGTCATCAACCATATCTGTCACTTTATCATCACTTAGTGGCCTGTTCATCTAATTTGTCACATTGTCATCTTTAACAACCTGCTCACCTATCAAATCAGTAACTTTTAGTAATGTACTCGTCTCTTCTGTCACCTTGTCATGTCTAGTGCTCTGCTCATCTCACTTGTTACACTGTCATTTTTGGTAATCTGCTCCTTTTACCTGGCATATTACCATGTCACCTTTACCACTGTCACTCCAGTCATCTGCTCACATGACCTGTCACATTGTCATCTTTAGTAATCTACTTGCCATCTACTATCCATATCGCCTGTCACAATTTCATCTTTGGTGATCTACTCATCTCACCAGCTACACTGTCATTTTGGTGATCTGCTCACCTAGCCTGTCACCTTGTCATCTTTAATACTGTGCTGACCAATCACACTGGCACATTTAGACATCTATGAGGCTCACCTGTCACAATGTTAACTTTAGTGGTCTGCTCATCTCATCTTCCACATGATCTGTTTAGTTGTCTGTTCAGCTCACCTGTCACTCTGTCATCTTTGGGGTTCTGCTCATCTTGACTTCTCATTGTAACATGATAATTATAAGTGAATACTAACCCTCACCTATTCTGTTTCTGTTCTCGGTACTCAAATGTGGCAATTGGTGCCACGGCCTACCTGCCAAGTTGTTTGCCTGCCTATGGTAAAGTCATCCCTGGTGGAGGATCACAGGAATCATGGGAAAGAGGGGCCCTTTCATCGGATTGGCTGGCCGAGCAACGTTTCAGCCGTGGAATGGCTAAATGGGGAGGCAGCTTGACGGATGAGGTCTCCAGGACTCTAAAAATATCAAAATCTTATTATGTGATATCATCTACTGTTAAATTCTGCTCTGTACTTCTAAAATCTTTATTATTATGCTGTATTAAGGATTTGTTCTGTTCTGTGTATTGTATTGACCCCCTTCTTTTGACACCCACTGCACGCCCAACCTACCTGGAAAGGGGTCTCTCTTTGAACTGCCTTTCCCGAGGTTTCTTCCATTTTTCCCTACAAGGTTTTTTTGGGAGTTTTTCCTTGTCTTCTTAGAGAGTCAAGGCTGGGGGGCTGTCAAGAGGCAGTGCCTGTTAAAGCCCATTGTGGCACTTCCTGTGTGAATTTGGGCTATACAAAAATAAACTGTATTGTATTGTATTGTATTGTATTGTATTGTCACCTTTACAGATTTCTTCATCATCTTTAGTGATCTACTCACGTTGTCATCTTGTTAGAGAGTAGCCTGGAATCATCCCTGTTTCTTCCTACATGTCCTGCTTGTCTTAACCCAACGTCAGGTATGCACATGTGCTCTGTCCCTGACCCGTCTCTTCACCTGATACTTGACCCTAACTTAAAGACAGCTATGGGTCTGGACTCTGTCCTAATCTCTCCCATTCACATGATGCTTGGCTGTAATCCTCTGTCAGTTATGAGTTTGGGCTCCACCCATGGGCCATACCTTGACCAGATCTCTGCCAATATCCTAATGTTAAGATGTCAGCCTGGACTCCTCTCCAGCCCATACGATATCTGATGTATGTTGTTCATGATTATGACGTGTTGGTGTCTGGGGTTCACCCTGGGCCATTTGTTGATGTGCTGCTAATCCCTAACATTATGACAGGATAGAGTAGGGATGGGCTCTGCTCCACGGCTGCACACTTCATGTCACACTTGCCATTAATTTATCTGTAATATAGCGCCTTTCCTATCTGTCTATATGCTACATTGTGGCAAGTTCTGTATTTTCAACTCTTTTTGTTTATCATTTTAGAAAAGACAGTTGCTGGTTAGACAACATGACTACGACTACTGTCTATCTGTTATATAGTCACCTTCCTATCTATCTATCCATCTACATATCTATTTATTATATAGTGCTTTTCACATCTATCAATCTATCTATCTATTGTCACACATGTGCGCATGTTGGGCAGCTAAGGGGCTCAAATGAGGGTAATTCCCCACCAGACCAGGGGGTGTTTGATCCTTTCTTATTTTCCCTGCGGACCAGTTTCGGGAAATTGTGCCTGGCTCTGAAGACGTCACTTTCCATCCCGAGGATGTCACCTCCAGTCCCCCCCAAACCTGATGACGCCACTTCTGGTCCCTGAGGACATCACTTCCAATTCTGGTCCCAACACCAATGACATCACTTTCTCTGCCTTGTTTTAAAACCGCCATCTTTACCTCACCCAGTTAGTTCTGTTTTGGACTCCAGTCTGTACACTACGGTACAATTAATTTGCCAATCTTGCAGCCAGGTTCAAGTACACGGGAGGCTGCCCCAAACCTTTTTGTGGCTCTTTTGTTGTTCATTTCACACTATCTATCTATCATGACCACCTGGGGACTCTACCTCCCTAACACCCGACACAAGCACACACAGGCTCAAGTCCAGCAACACTCACAAGACAAGACATTATTCATTGGTGGGAAACTCTTCCTAACAGTTTTCCACCAATACGCAGTATAGATTATTCAGTATGCAACAATAACCAACATGGCACTTTGCCTTCTCTCTCTTTCTCCGTCTCTCTCTCTCTCCTGCCTCCACTTCTCTTCCAGCAAGGTTCGTCCTTCACCTCCTGGCTCTGGCTAAGTGAGGCAGCTCCTTTTATAGAGCGCCCAGAAATTTTCCAGGTGTCCTGTGATCTCCTTCTGGGCATACATGCGGGTGTGGCGGCAGTCCTGCAGAGAAGGGCTCTGCCGTTCTCCATGTGCCTGCTGGCAGAGGTCACGGGCCCCAACAGGGTTGAACTTTCATGCTCCAAACCCATGGCACCGTAGCAAGCCAGAGGGAATGCCCTCTGTCATCGTGGCTGGGAAGTACTGCCCTGTGCAAGCTCTTTCCCCTGGTCCTTCCCTTATGAAGGCATCCTGGCCAGGTAGAACTCCCAAAAGAAAACACTAATAGGGAAAAAAAATGGAAGAAACCTTGGGAAAGGCAGTTCAAAGAGAGACCCCTCTCCAGGTAGGCTGGGCGTGCAGTGGGTGTCAAAAGAAGGGGGGTCAATACAATACAATACACAGAACACAAGTAATCCTCAATACAATATAATAGTAAAATAAAAATATTACAAGTACAGAGCAGAATTCAACAGCAGATGATATCACATACTATGATTTGGATCTATCTATCTGTCTATCTATCTATTATATAATACCTTTCATCTGTCCATCTATCTATTATATAGTGCCTTTCATATCTATCTATCTATCTGTTATATAGTGCCTTTTCTATCTATCTATTGGGCCTTTCACTATCTATCTATCTGTTATATAGTGTCTTTTACTATCTATCTATCTATTATACAGTGCCTTTTCTATCTATCTATCATATAGTGCCTTTCACTATCTATCTATTATATAGTGCCTTTTCTATCTATCTATCTATCTATCATATAGTGCCTTTCACTATCTATCTATCTGTTATATAGTGTCTTTTCTATCTATCTATCATATAGTGCCTTTCACTATCTATCTATTATATAGTGTCTTTTCTATCTATCTATCTATCTATCATATAGTGCCTTTCACTATCTATCTATCTGTTATATAGTGTCTTTTACTATCTATCTATCTATCTATTATACATTGCCTTTTCTATCTATCTATCATATAGTGCCTTTCACTATCTATCTATCTATTATATAGTGCCTTTTCTATCTATCTATCTATCTATCATATAGTGCCTTTCACTATCTATCTATCTATTATATAGTGCCTTTTCTATCTATCTATCTAGCCTTTCACTATCTATCTATCTTTTATATAGTGTCTTTTACTATCTGTCTATCTATTATACAGTGCCTTTTCTATCCACCGTGCCTTTCACTATCTATCTATCTATCTATCTATTATATAGTGCCTTTTCTATCTATCTATCATATAGTGCCTTTCACTATCTATCTATCATATAGTGCTTTTCACTATCTATCTGTGTTAGACGTCCAGTTTCTCTATGACATTTTCAGCTCTCCATTTTTCAAACACTGAATTCTAAACTGAATTTTTCCCTTAATATGGTGACAGAAGGCAAGTGGCCGTCAGTCTGTCACAGGACGTGCTCATTTGAGACTCAGTTGGACTCGCTGCCATTCGCCTCTGGACTTTATGAGATTTTACAGACTCCACATGGCACCCCGACAGGGACCTGAACTGGTTTTTTGCCATTGCCCCACAGTGCACCCCTTTGGAAGCCCACAACATCAGGATTTTTCCTTGTTAATTCTGGTATTCCGCAGTCCTGCACTGACAGTCGCTCTATTAGTTGGTGGCCCAGGGAGAGGAGTCCTGTAGTGGCTCAATCAGGCCATGATGAATGTTATGTTTAACGCCATATTTGTTTAAGTTAAAGCGTGTGACTTCTCACTACAGACATTTAAAAGTCTCTCTGGCGCATCTATCATTTGATCCTGACAGCTGACCACCACAGCCACTTACTGCCGTGTATAAACTGAAACACATGTCCTCCTCTGCAAAGAAATCATTTCCACTGCTGGCTGTGCGTCTGGACAACATACTGTATGTGCACAAAAATCACACAAGAAAAACCACAGAGATTTACAACAAAATCACAGGACTAGAAAAGCACACACCAAACATCAACCGCCTATGAATTAACATAACATAACCATAACGGAGCACTTTCAGATCTGCTTAAACCAATTCAATGTCACAATCGCTGTACAAAATAAGCCCGTTAGGATGGAATCATTTTTCAAGACATGTCGGTAAAGTCAGTGTTACCACACAGAGGTGATTTTCACAGGATAAGCTATGTCTGGTAAACTTAGAGAGGTGGGCATACTTTATACTACAGTAGTATGAAATGCTATCACCTCAAAAGATGACCAAAAAAAATTAAAAACAGAGAAAATAACTCTTGGTGCAAATTAATTCATGAATGTAGTATTAACTGATTAAAACAAGATAACCAAGGGTCTTATTGTTAAACATGATCTACAGCTAGAAGGGGCTGTTTACCTAATGATGGCACACGCAGGAGTACGCTGGTAAGAATTCTGTATTTGAAGTTCCTTTTCCAACAAACTCATCCACTTGACTGATGACATGTAAATCGGTCTGAAGTGGTTTGATGTCAGCTGCACAGAACCTGAAAAAGTTCTTCAACTACTTCTAATTTTTTCTGTGAAAAACCTCTAAAATCCCAAGGGAGATGGCGTTTTCACAGGAAATGATGGGATTTTACTGATATCTCGATTCACATGAAAATACAGTATATACTTGCGTATAAGTCAGGTCTTGAAACCTGAAGAATCAATCATAAAATCAGACCCTGACCCTATACGGCTATTCAAATATATAACACTTCATTTTTTTTTTTTTTTTACATCTTCTTGCCTCCTCCAATCTCCCATCAGTTTCTCAGACATATCGAATTCTGCTGCAGCAGCGCAGTTACTAATTTCTTTCGCCACTTCAACAACTTTTAATTTAAAACCAGTTTCATATTTTCTTCTCATCGTAGATAAGGGATGCTCTTACGATAAAGGTGTATGAGGGTGTGAGATACAAAAATACAAATCAGTGCAAACATCACTTCAGAATAGTTCGGGTAATACCGTGTAGTCACGTAGGTACAATATATAGAAACAAAAGGCAGTGTGCCCCGTGGTTACTCTCTCAGGTTGGCTTTAGCATATCGTAATCTCTTGGACCAATAGTGTGAGTTTTCCACATTCGACGTATACAATCGATATTAGACAGGGTGGTCCAGATCTAATTATGCAGATCCAGATCGTCTGGATGACTTTGATTTATGCGGGGGCGATTCCAGTTTGGTGCGTAGACGATTCTTCATGTCGTCAGTTCGCACACTTCTCGATGGTCCGGGATTTTTCGGGTGATTTTCTATGTAATAAACTTAAGTTATAGCATAATGAAAATTGCATAATTAGATCTGGACCAGCCTATAGAATACCAGAAATTATACAGTAAAATCAAGCCCGACTTATCCTCGGGAGAATTTAAATGCGAGTATATACGATAGTTTAACCTGGAGTTATTTTTTAATGGACTTTTTCATTGGGGCTATTTGAACAGGATTAATTTTACACCAGTAGGTGTAGTAAAGTAATTGTTACCGCGGGACCTCTGTAATTTTAGACATTTCCAAATCACTCATGTGTTCACTAACTCGTCCACTTGACTGATGAAATGTGAATGTTTTTTGATGTCGGTCACACAGATCATGGACAAGCTCTTTAACTGTGTATCATTTTTTCCACGGAAACCTCTAAACTCCCAGGGTAAATGTTGTTTTCACAGGATATGATGGAATTAGGAAGTAGTTTAACCTAGAGTTATTTCTTTTATGGACTTTCTTTAATTACAGATATTCAAAGAGGAATGGGGTTCATTTTACACGGAGAGGTGGGGTAAAGTAATTATTACTGGGGGACCTCCGTAATTTTAATCCCATCCAAATCACTCGTATCAGGGAATTTTACCGACATGTCTATTTGCACAGCACTAGTTTCACCTGTTGTTATTTTTTATTGACTTTTTTAATATCCATATTGGCATGAGATTCATTCTCCACTGGATGTGGGTTAAAGTCAGTGCTCGAAGTGGGCCGGTATGCACCGGTACTCTATATCCGAATTTCCCTGTTCTATCTTAGTAAGTACCGGTAGTTAATGTATGTGTCCCGGTGCGTACTCTCAGTTCCAACCACACTACCCCTCCTTTTTTCATAACAACAATACATCTGTTCACACTGTTTCCTTTTTACGGTGCAATATAGCTCCCTAATTGGAATAAGTTCTTTTATAATTGCGGCGTTTTAAGTAACCGAAAAATATAGAGATATGATATTAACTCTTTGAGGGCTGAATATTTTTTCCAAAAAACATAGTTTCTGAAAAGCAATGGTTTCAAACACAAATCAACATAAAACATCTGTTGCTGCATGCTGTGGCTGCCAGTTTGCTAAGAATATGCGGCAGGCTTGCTACCAGGCTGTCTTTGTATGGCTGGGACACGGTCAAAGTGCATTGCAATGTGGTTTCTACCTCTTATCATTGTTAAGTGGCACTCCTCCCTGGCGAACATTGTCAGGAAAACAATTAGCTGGGGACCAGTCAACTGAAACTGGAACCTCACGTTCTTTTTCGATCACTTGTTTCAAAATCTGAGTCCGACAAGTCATAGTCCAGTTCAGAGATAATGGGCAGAACGTCGTCCACAGAGTATTTTGCTTTAAGATTTCGCTTTGATCTCTCACCAGATGTCAGTGCCATTTTTGCCGTTGTTTGCACCTTGCTACTCACGCGGGTGCAGGAAGTCTCGGCCATATTAATGGATCTAACTTTCCTTCTAGCAACAAAAGTCCATTTAAAACATAACGGTTGGCATTGTCACGGTTTACAGTCGATTACCATCGTCAACTCTTCCTTTTGACAAAAGTCGACATCAGCCCTGAAAGAGTTAAAAGGCGATATCCCTCCCATAGTGGTACGGCGGTAAAAATCACATAAGAGAAAATAACTCAGCTTTCTTTACTGACGATTTACGCTGCATTACAGACAGGAAGCCATAATAGCAAGACAATACCAAGGTGGGATCTTGATCTATACGGTCTGCCATTTTTTCGTCACCGCGCTGGAAGGGTTTTCGGGACGAATGACGATATCACTCATCCGTCCGTCCGTTGGCTTCGTAGTGTTTGGCTGCTGGCCAAGCCTTTTATACTGGTTCCTTCACATACAGGCCCCCCACTTAGGTTCCAAACAAGGAAAGGAAAGGATTCAATTTCATCTCTAACATGCAGGAATAGTACAATACCTATTTTCGCAGTTGTCCCCTTCTTTCTCCAAATGCTAGACTAGCAGGTTCTAAATGCTGACAGCCCCTGTGTACTAACTTTGGCCTGGCCTGTAAATGTGAATGGATTTATAAAATAATTTCTTGTACAGAGCACAGTGACATTAAACCTACATTCTTGTTACGCACACCTCCAATCAGGACACCATCCCAGAGCATTTCAATTTAAATTGTGCATATTGTCGTACCTTAGGACCTCTGAGGGTACTCCCCATCTACTCGTTCTTCAGCACTCACAATGATAGCCACTGCAGTTTAATCATTTCCACTTTAAGCACTGGGTAAAGTAATTATTACCAGATAGATAGATAGATAGATAGATACTTTATTAATCCCAAGGGGAAATTCACACCAGAGGACCTCTGTAATTTTAGTCCCGTCTGAAATGTTCAAACGATGGAATTTTACTAACATATCGGTTCGCACAAACCTAGTTTAACCTGCAGTTATTGTTTTTGGGAGTATTCAAACGGGATTAGTTTTACACCAGATGATGGGCTGAAGTAGTTGCTGCTGGAGGACGTCTGTAATTTTAGTTCTGTCCGAATCATCAAGGAGTCCACACACTCATCCACTTGACCGATGCGATCTGAATCGATTTATTGTGGTTCAATGTCGGTCGCACAGAGCTTTCTCAAGTTCTTCAACTGCCTCTCTGTTTTTCCACATGAGCCTTTAAAATCCCTGAGGAAAATGCTGTTTTCACAGCAAATGGTGGGATTTCAAGAAACTACAGTTGTAGTTTAACCTGTAGTTTATTTTTTTATGGTCTTTTTTAATTAGGCATTCTTGAACAGGGTTAGCTTTACACCAGGATGTGGTGTAAAGTAATTATTACCTGGAGGACCTCTGTAATTTTAGATCTGTCTGAATCACTCAAATTAGTGAATTTTACTGACGTGTTGATTTGTACCGGACTGGTTTAACCTGAGGTTATTTTTCACTGACTTTTTTAATCGCCCTATTCAGACAGGACTAATTTTACAACAGGATGAGGCGTAAAGTCAGTGCGTGAATTGGGCCGGGACACACTGGTACTTCATGCCAGAATTTCCCTGTTCTTGCCTTATGCGTACCCTCAGTTCCAACCACATTAGCAGTCCTTTATTATAACAACAATATGTCTGTTCATACCTCCAATCAGGACCCCATTCCAAAGTGTTTCCATATAAATGGTGCATATCTGGACATCTTAGGACCTCCAAGATCTACCTGTTCTTCAGCACTCACAATGAGTACCGGTGGAGTTTTGTTTTTTATTTCCACCTCAGGCATTGGGTAAAGCAGCATTTCTCAAACTTTTAAGTATTTGCGACTCGAGTTTTCATAACAGTTTTAATCGCGCCCCCCTAAGGTTTTTTTGAAAGGAACCCACTAATACCAATTTGTTCTTTTTTAATTAATGATATATCATAGATGCATACAGTGCATCCGGAAAGTATTCCCAGCGCATCACTTTTTCCACATTTTGTTATGTTACAGCCTTATTCCAAAATGGATTAAGTTCATTTTTTTCCTCAGAATTCTACACACAACACCCCATAATGACAACGTGAAAAACAGTTACTTGAGATTTTTGCAAATTTATTAAAAATAAAAAAATTGAGAAAGCACATGTACATAAGTATTCACAGCCTTTGCCATGAAGCTCCAAATTGAGCTCAGGTGCATCCTGTTTGTCCTGATCATCCTTGAGATGTTTCTGCAGCTTAATTGGAGTCCACCTGTGGTAAATTCAGTTGATCGGACATGATTTGGAAAGGCACACACCTGTCTATATAAGGTCCCACAGTTGACAGTTCATGTCAGAGCACAAACCAAGCATGAAGTCAAAGGAATTGTCTGTACACCTCAGAGACAGGATTGTCTCGAGGCACAAATCTGGGGAAGGTTACAGAAAAATTTCTGCTGCTTTGAAGGTCCCAATGAGCACAGTGGCCTCCATCATTCGTAAGTGGAAGAAGTTCGAAACCACCAGGACTCTTCCTAGAGCTGGCCGGCCATCTAAACTGAGCGATTGAGGGAGAAGGGCCTTAGTCAGGGAGGTGACCAAGAACCCGATGGTCACTCTGTCAGAGCTCCAGAGGTCCTCTGTGGAGAGAGGAGAACCTTCCAGAAGGACAACCATCTCTGCAACAATCCACCAATCAGGCCTGTATGGTAGAGTGGCCAGACAGAAGCCTCTCTCCTTAGTAGAAGGCACATGGCAGGAGTTTGCCAAAAGGCACCTGAAGGACTCTCAGACCACAAGAAACAAAATTCTCTGGTCTGATGAGACAAAGATTGAACTCTTTGGTGTGAATTCCAGGTGTCATGTTTGGAGGAAACCAGGCACCGCTCATCACCAGGCCAATACCATCCCTACAGTGAAGCATGGTGGTGACAGCATCATGCTGTGGGGATGTTCTTCAGCGGCAGGAACTGGGAGACTAGTCAGGATAAAGGGAAAGATGACTGCAGCAATGTACAGAGACATCCTGGATGAAAACCTGCTCCAGAGCGCTCTTGACCTCAGACTGGGGCGACGGTTCATCTTTCAGCAGGGCAACGACCCTAAGCACACAGCCAAGATATCAAAAGAGTGGCTTCAGGACAACTCTGTGAATGTCCTTGAGTGGCCCAGCCAGAGCCCAGACTTGAATCTGATTGAACATCTCTGGAGAGATCTTCAAATGGCTGTGCACCGACGCTTCCCATCCAACCTGATGGAGCTTGAGAGGTGCTGCAAAGAGGAATGGCCGAAACTGGCCAAGGATAGGTGTGCCAAGCTTAAGGCATCATATTCAAAAAGACTTGAGGCTCTAATTGCTGCCAAAGGTGCATCGACAAAGTATTGAGCAAAGGCTGTGAATACTTATGTACATGTGATTTCTCAGTTTTTTTATTTTTAATAAATTTGCAAAAACCTCAAGTAAACTTTATTCACATTGTCATTATGGGGTGTGGTGTGTAGAATTCTGAGGAAAAAAATGAATTTAATCCATTTTGGAATAAGGCTGTAACATAAAAAAATGTGGAAAAAGTGATGCGCTGTGAATACTTTCCGGATGCACTGTATATAATTATACCTACTTAACTTTTCTCGACATTTATCTAACTCTATATTTATTTTTCTAGTATCAGAATGTTAATTTGTTTTGGTTTCAGTAGATGTATTTTTCATATTTTTGATTCTTGTTTTCTTTTTTTCACATCTTCGCACCCCCCTTTTTGTTACTTCGTGCCCCCCTAGGGGGGCCCACCCCACAGTTTGAGAACCCCTGGGGTAAAGTAATTATTACCGGAGGAACTCTGTAATTTTACTGACATATCAATTCTCGTGGCCCTAGTTTAACCTGGGATTATTTTTTACTGCTTTTTATAGAAGTTAAAAAACTCCATAATCTTTACTGAGACATGAACATGCAGTGCGTAAAAAGTTACTGACATAAGTGAATTGGACAGGACTAAAATCACAGAAGTCCTCCAGTAATAATTACTTTAACCCACCTTATACTGTAAATCTAATTCACTCCATTTATTTATTTAGTATTCTGTTTTTTAATTCTGTTTTTCCTAGTTTGGATCACTGGGAGTGAGGAGAATAATTAGCATGATTAGCGTCTGTATTGTTAGTCCAGAGTGTCACTTGGGCAACTGTATAGACGCATCTTGAGTAATCAGAATCAGAAAACTTTATTAATCCCAAAGGAAATTACTTATTCTACAACTTAACAACAGACAAGGGACATGTTACACTAAGAGCAAATATAAAAGTAATCATGTAAATATAATAAAGTATAATAAATGTAAGTATCAAACTAAAGTACAGAGTGTTGCACCTTAAGTTAATATTGCACATTTTGAGAACAAATAAGGTTATTCTCATGTGAAGAGCAGACAATTTATTGCACAAGAACAGATAGTATGTTGCACATTTCAAGTACAGTACTTGAAAAAAATGTACCTGGATATCCAATAAAGAAAGAGGGCAATAACTTAAAGTGTGAGCGAGTGACTGGAAAAGGAGTTCTAGAGTCTGATGGCTGTGGGGAGGAAGGATTTCCTGTGACGTTCAGTGGAGCACTTGATGCTAGTCAGTCTCCTGCTGAAAACGCTCCTCTGTCCAACCACAACACTATGAAGTGGGTGACTAGCATTTTCAATAAGCATTAGTCCCGAGGATTACTCGGGCTGTAAAAGTGCTAACAGCGTTACTCGTGAGCGTTATTTGAGTAACGGTATAGGCGTGTATTGTATAAGTGTCAGGCCCCAGCAAACTGCGGGAAACGGTGTAGACACACCTTCTCCTAGCCTCATAATGGCGTCTCGTAAGAAACATTTTTCAGCAGCTCGGGTGTTGCACGCTCTTTACAGTAATACGAGCAGTGATGTTGAGGAGCCTCGCATCAGCAGTGATGACGGAGTGAGTTTGTCTTCAAGTTGTGTAATTAAAATGGACAGTGAAACCAAAAATATTTCTGATGAATCTGAAAGTGACGCTCGCTCGCGTTTGGGTCTCTGTTGACCCTGCTTCAAATAAATCAGCACCACCTGGTTTTGATTTTGTGGGGCATCCAGAAATAAAAGTGAACGTTGACAGCCAACATCCAATTACTTAATGGAAGTTATTTCCTGATGATGACGTGATCAGAAGAATTGTTGTTGAGACAAACCGTTATGCTGAACAGCGTCGGGTAGATGACTTTTCACCTAAGCAGTTTTCTCGTTCAAAGATACACCACACAAAAGACATATGTCGACAGTTGTGGACTATGGCCGGCAACTTATCCCGGCCAATACCTCCAAGCTGTCAGGTGGAGCCCTCCCTGCAACATGGAGATGCCCTGAATTCCAGCAGGGCATCATGGACATTGGAGTTTCCCTTCACAGCCCTGCTGGATACCGTGGGGGCCACCAGAGGACGCTACAGGGAGGATCAAGGACTTGTATGTTCAGTAAGCCCGGAAGTACTTCACAGTCACGAGGACAGAAGAAATAAAGTACTTCCAGACTGAAGATAAAGAGGAGTTTTCACCTGACCCGGAGGTGCTGGGTAATCACATGGATTGAGGGATCAGAAGCACTTCCGGGTCAAGGACTATAATGGACTGTGGGAAATCCCAGATGGTTGTGCTGAGCTGAGAGGAAGGGTGACAACGCGTCTGGGAGTGGAGGATTGGATTATTGTACTGTGATTGTGATTATTTATGAGTATAGTGGAGTGGAGGGTGCGTTGTGCACTGTATTGTCTGAATAAAATTAATTATTGGACTTTTATCTGGTGTCTGGCGTCTGATCCGAGGGTTCAAAGGGACGACAGCGACCCCTATCTGTCACACAGTATATAAGGTATTAGCATCATCAACATTATTATTATTCATTTCCTATTATTATTATTTGTATCACTATTATACTTTATACACGTCTGACTTTGTACTTTTAGTGTTTTGCATTTTTTACAGTAGAAAGATGAGATTTAATAAAAATGTTATTTTTCAAGACAAAAAAATTCAACACTTTTTGCATGTTTTTTTGGAGAAAAAATGTAGCGCTAAGGAGGTTAACTGACTGGCAAGACAGACCGCCAAGAAGTTGTGAAAAGGACCAGGAGACATTTAAATGCTTTCTCGATGTATAAAGACATGCAGGGGTCAAGTACCAGGAATTCAAAGCAATCGTGCATCTTGTGACCTCTGAGGAGCGTTCCATCAACCCAAACTCCCAACACAAATACTAGCAGAAAATTTCAAAATAAGTTGGAAAAAATAGTAGGGATTCGGAAAACCCTCAATACGTTGAAGACTAAAACTCAAACCTGATGGGATTTTACCAGTTTTATTGAAAGAAATAAAAGACATCATCTCTAAAACCCTAAGTAGGAATATCTGAGCAGTCACTTGAGAAGAGAGAAATACTTGAGGACTGGAAAACTGCAAATGTGACTCCAGTCTTCAAAAAGGGAGACAAAATGGATCCTGGTGATTACAGACCAATACGTCTTACTTCTGTGCCATCCAAACATACTGAAACTATATTAAGAAATCTCTCTATTATAAAAAAAAAAATCCTGGGAGGGAGACTAGGGAGACGAGATGTGATCTTCTTGGAAGACAATTTGACGTCCCGCGAGAGACACTTTAACATCCTGCGAGACAAGGCAGTGAGACCACATTTAAAACAAGTTCAAGGACATCTAACCAAGCAGTTGTTGGAATGCCTTTGACAGACAAACAGCATGTGCTCCCAGCTCTTAAAACAACGACAAGCAACAAGCAGAACATGCAGCTTGCCAGCAGCAGCAGCAGCAGCATGAAGCCAGCAGATGATCTGACTGCTTTTCCTTAGTGTGCGTTCAGCGCCCCCCCCCCCCCCCCTTCAGAACACGAGCAGCCTTATAAGTCCACCGAGAAAGATTTAACCACACCCAGGGCCGGAAATAAAGGACAAGTATTGTTTTTACAACGTCACGTGAGACAAGGCAGTGAGCCATCATTTAAAACAAGTCCGCAGACATCTAACCTAGCAGTTGTTGGATTGCTTTTGGCAGACACGCATCATGTGCTCCCAGCTCTTAAAACAACATGCGGCAAGCAGAACAGGCAGCTCAACAGCAGATGACCCGATGGCATCTCCTTAGCGTGTGTTCAGCCGCCCCCCACCCCCTTCAACGCGAGCAGCATTATACGTCCTGCGAGAAACAGATGTAACCACGTCCGAGGCCGGAAATAAAGGACAAGTATTGGTTTTACAAAAGTTTTTAAAGTAAAAGTGAAAACAATGCATATGTAACAATTCCCATGAATATAACAATCTCTTTAAATTGTTTATCCAGTTAACCAAACACGGAGGTGGGCGAGTGAAACGAGCAGGTGGCGGAGCCCCCTAGTTAATTACAAAAGGTAAATAACATACTAAATAACAGCCAACATGGTTTTATGAGAGGAAGATCTTACCAAACCAATGTGTTAGATTTCTTTGCACAGGCAGGTGGAGTAGTTGACAAAAACCAAAGCCTGCAGCCCAAGTTACTTTCTCCTTTTAGCTGATAGCTTTAAAGTTTTTCTGCACACCCATCAACTTCTGTCAATGTGTTACGATCATTTATTACATTTTTGGTATTTTTTTCTTCATCTTTTGTAGAGACTGAGGTGAGATATTGATATAGTCAGTCCGGAGGTAGAGGGCGCTGTGAGGAGAGTTGAAGAGGAGGAGGAAGAAGAGAATAGAGTGGAGAGGAAAAACTAACAAGGTCACATGGTATATTTATTTCAGCTGCCAACCATTCCAAATGGGTGCTTCTTGTGTCCTAGAAGTCCACTCTAATGCTATTTTTTTTTTTAATTTAATGCATACATTTTTTTGCTTTAAAATGTTTGTGCTATTTTCGCTGCCATTTTGAATTGCTCTTGATTGCCGCTATCTTGTCTTCCCATCGTTAGGGCAGCTAGCACGTTGTCAGGGGTGTGTCCTAAGAGGTCATGACCTCTAGCTAACAAAGCATCCTTGGGATCATTCATCTATCCGAGCCTCTAAATTCAAAAGTCATTTTTTTGCTTGCAAAATATCCCTTTTGATTTTCATTCATGCCTGAACTTTTTATTCTTGAATTTGTCTCTCATTTTGGTTATAGGTCCAGTCATATAAATATACATCTATCCATTCATTATCCAACCTGCTATATCCTAACTACAGGGTCACAGGGATCTGCTGAAGCCAATCCCAGCCAACACAGGGCACAAGGCAGGAAACAAACCCTGGGCAGGGCGCCAGCCCACCGCAGGGCACACACACGGGACAATGCACATAACCTGCATGTCGTTGGACTGTGGGAGGAAACCCACGGAGACACGGGGAGAACATGCAAACTCCACGCAGGGAGGACCCGGGAAGCGAACCTGGGTCTCATAACTGCGAGGCAGCAGCGCTACCCACTGCGCCACCGTGCCGCTTTTGTAAATATACATATACAGGTAAAATTCCATTACAACGAATATCTTTACAACGAAATTTTTATTACAAAGAGGCATTTTTATGGTCCCGACAGTTTCCCCATATGACAGTGGTTCTCAAACTGTGGGGTGGGCCCCTCTAGGGGGGTGTGAAGTAACAAAAAGGGGGGTGTGAAGATGTGAAAAAAAGAAAACATAAATCAAAAATATGAAAAATACATCTATTGAAACCAAAACAAATTAACTTTGAAAAAAAAAATAAATATAGAGTTAGATAAATGTCGATAAAAGTTAAGTAGGTATAATAAAATATGCATCTATGATATATCATTAATTAAAAAAGAACAAATTGGTATTAGTGGGCTCCTTTCATAAAAACGTGATTAAAACTGTTATGAAAACTCGGGTCGCAAATACTTAAAGGTTGAGAAACGCTGGCATATGACACGAGTCTATAGAAATCTAATTACTAAGAAGTACATTCAGCAGATACTTTCATCACAACAAAGTGACCTTAAAATGCCTGAATGAATCATCCGCAGAGCAGTTAGTTCTGTGGCCGCAGCTCAGTTGTGCACAACGATCCCCAAACACAAACACTGTCATTTTTTTTCTTTCTTTGGTCTTTCCTCATACTCTATTTTTTTGGGCTGTGTTTGTTTTCAGTGATACCTTTTTGCTTATCGCTCGTCTGCATTTTAAAAACATCCATTGGCACTGAACTCATTGTCACCCTCCTATAGAAACGGCAGACACGAAAAAACGATAACCGCCCATATTAGAAAAAAAAAAAAACTTTACTTTTTTGCAGCTCTCGATTGCGACAAAAAGAAAAAAGACGTTGCCAGTGAATTCGGAATTTCACTATCGAACTGTCAACTTTCTTGAAAGACCGAGCAAAAAAAAAGAAGAAAAATCTCAGGTTGCAAACGTATGTGATCTGCTGCATCTGAAGACGTCAAAAAAGCCGTTTTTATGTGGTTCAGTGACGCTCCTTCAAGAAACATTCCTATTAATGCGGGACTCATTCAAGAAAATGTGAGGTTTGTAAACTCTCTTGGGACCTCCGTCAACTGGACAGCACGCCAAAGAGCGTCCCGAAAGGCGATCGCCGCGTCTGTGGAAGACTGTTTATCTGTTGCCGGGGCAACAGCAGGCTCACAGCTCTGATGCGGCTCTTCACCGTAGCAAACAGAAAAGATCTCGATGGGCGATGCAAGGAACGTTGTAAATGCAGGGAACAGGATTACTTGGCCACTAACGTGGTCACGACCCTGCCTGACTGCTGCGTCTGTGTATAGCAGAGTGGCAGATCACGCTACAATAAATAACCGGTCTGTTCCTGTTTCAAGATAAATAATGCTGGTTTTGCTAAAGTACTGAGACTAAGCCTCGTGTTTTGGGTGTAAGACAGGGACTTATAGCACGACCCCGATCTTTTAGGATTCACTTCTGTGGCGCCTCACTGTACACTGCTGTGAGCCTGCTGTTGTCCTGCCCTGGCAACGGAAAAATCTTCCACAGCCGCAACAATCGCACTTTGGGATGCACTTCACTGTGCCTTTCCCGTTGGGTGGGGGTGGGGGGATCCAAAAAGAGGTCAGAAACCTCACAATATGAAGAAGAGGAAAAGGATGATTCGGCGTCTGATTGATAACTATGCTGCCCACAACATGCTCCCGCATTTAGATAATGTTCACGTTGAATTTCTCCCACCCAGTTGCACTGCAGTGTTTCAGCCATTGGATTTGGGGATCATTCGCACCCTGAAAGTGTATTATGGCAAGGAAATGCTGGGAAAAAATTCTGGTCAGCATAACTTGTAGGCAGGAGGAGATTAAAATTAATGTGAAAGTAGCTATTGAAATGATTGCAAACGCCTGGACGCAAGTCAAAGAAAGCATTATAGTGACAAATACAGAATCTCATTACAACAAAATATTTTTTAGGTCCCTGGCAGTTCGTTGTAACATAATTTTACCTATATATCTATAATAATAAAAGGCAAAGCCCTCACTCACTCACTGACTGACTGACTGACTGACTGACTGACTGACTGACT
>JANRMT010027041.1:8182684-8192701 GCA_026402145.1 Polypterus bichir lapradei | reverse complement strand
CGCCACGGGATTCACGTCTCCCTGCTGATAACTACAGCCTTTTTGTTTAATCCACGGCTTCTCCGCTGTTTTATTGTTTGTTTATTACAATTATAGTTATTGTATAGGTATTTTACACTTACTTTACATTACTCAGGTACCCATTTCCTTCATCATTCCAACCCCCATTACCATGTCTATCGAGGTAATCACCATCGATCAAAGAACTGTCACTTACCGAGTGGTTTCCATGCCCGGAGATGGCACCTACCTTTTCCATTCTCTGTGTTACATATTGCACGGCCATATCAGGCTCACTCTTGATATCTGGAAGAACATTGTGTCTTATGTATTGAATGACTGGGACAGGTTCAAGGTGTGGACTGATGACGGTACAGGAGATAATTATACTACACAGGAGCACTAGAAGAGTGAAATGCTTAAGCCCTTCACCTATTGTTCTGCATGTGAGTTGATGGCTGCCGCTGAATTGTTCGGTTGGTGCTTTCAAGTGTACCGAAATGGCCAAATATTTTACACCTTTCGACAACCGCCAATGCCTCTTAAACATCTTACATTCATAGGTGACAATTTCAGTAGTTGACACTTTGATGTTTATGAATGTTTAAACTCTCAAAAGCTGGATGTGAAGTTATCGATGAAACCGGTTGTAAGCTTACAACGCTTGACAGATGCCGAATGTCACTTCAACACAAGTCCTGCAAATACTGTCATAAATTGAAACAAACCATGAAACTGAAATCGATTATGACAGCAGCAATCCATGCTGTGAGATTTGAAACAAGATTACTGTTCACATGGCCAACTGTAAGTTGCATGCTCAAGAGTAAGCTCAGTGCACATATTGGTCATGTTACAACCGGAGGGCCGAACTGACAACGTGGTATACAAAGAGATCCTTAACAAATAATTATTGCCATATTTTCCCTCACTTTAAAAAGGTAAAATTTTCTTCTTAATAAAAATTTTAATGCAGTACTTCGCCGCTGCGAAGCGCGGGTATTTTGCTATATACTAATAAACGGCAAAGCCCTCACTCACTGACTGACTGACTGACTGACTGACTGACTGACTGACTCATCACTAATTCTCCAACTTCCCGTGTAGGTAGAAGGCTGAAATTTGGCAGGCTTATTCCTTACAGCTTCCTTACAAAAGTTGGGCAGGTTTCATTTCGAAATTCTACGCGTAATGGTCATAACTGGAAGCTGTTTTTCTCCATTTACTGTAATGGAGATGAGCTTGAAACACGTGGGGGCGGAGTTTCGTCTGACATCATCACGCCTCCTACGTAATCACACAGTACGTAGAAAACCAGGAAGAGGCCCAAAAAGCGCTGAAGAAAACATGCATTATATAATTGAGAAGGCAGCGAAACAATAAGAAGCGAGCGAGTGAAATATACAACCATATTCATGAGTTCTGCTACTTCGGAAACAAAGCACAGTGTAAACCTACACTTTAAATTAAGTTCATAGACAGGCTGCCGCTGGCGTTTGTAATTTAGTGCTTGCCCATATAAGGCCGTCCGTCAGCGGCAATCCAATAGAAACACTGCCACGGGTAAATATTCACGGGTGAAGGACTGTGCTTATGCAGAGGAAGATGAGATGGTCAGGGTGGTGTTTGGCACAAACTCAGCGAAACTGCGAGAGAAAGTTTTAAGTGCCGGGACTTCGGTAGCATTAGATACAGCCATGGACATAGCACGACATGGCAACAGCACAGCTGGGAACCTTCGATGCATGTACACCGAGCGGCTCACGTGAACTGACGCAGTGCACAGACAAAAAGCAACAGTTCCAAAGAGCGCTGAACAAAAACCGAATTACACAATTGAAAAGGCAGCAAAAAAATATGAAGCGTCTGATACATACAAACATATTATTCATAACTGCAGCTACTGCAGAAACAAAGCACACGGTGGAAAAAGTGAATGTCTCGCTAAAGGAAGACAGTGTTAAAAAAAAAACCCGTACATGCAGTGTGTCAGGTCTCAGATAAAGAAGAAGACGAGCTGTTTATTGATGCAGTAAAAAACGAATCTTTTTCATAGCTTCTTTAACACACTACGTCTCCGCTGCGATCTACATACTCGAATAATGAATACTTTATTCGCAATCAATGATTGTTTTGGTAAAGCCATACTCAGTGTATTCATTAGATGAACGGTAAAAAAGTAAGAGCGAGGGGAGGGTCACTTATTGAGGCATGCAGGCAAAACCACATTAGCACGCGGGCTCGATGTACGAAAAAATATATCTTTTCAAGTTCTATTTAGTCCATATGTGTCAAACTCAAGGCCCACGGGCCACATCCGGCCCGGCGTGTAATTATATCCGGCCCGCGAGATCATTTTATATACTGTATTATTGTTATTAATGGCCCGGGTATATGAAGCGCTGGTAACAAAATAAACTACAGATCCCATAATGCAGCGCTTCAGCTGCCTTGCCGAACACTTACCGCGTTAATCAAGTCTATCTTATGATGCTGCAAGTTATTGTGAAGCTAGCCCACACAATGCTTAAGAGAAAAGGTGATTCTGAACATAGAGCCTTTAAAAACCGATGGGAGGCTGAGTATATGTTTACTGACATTGCCGGTAAACCCGTGTGTCTCATTTGTGGAGCTAATGTGGCTGTAATTACAGAATTTAATCTAAAACGGCACAATGAGACAAAACATCAAGATAACCTGAAAGACCTGAATGCAATGCAGAAGATACAGAAAGCAGAAGAATTAAATAAGAATCTGACACTTCAGCGGACGTTTTTACCCGTGCACAATCACAAAGTGATTTCAAGTGAAGCTGCTTTTATGGGAGACACAAATGCACCAGTGCAACTTGCCCCACTTTCCCTGTTGCCAAGTAATGTTGAACCAAGTCGTCACTACGGTGTTCCCAAATACGCACTTTGCTGATAAACTGAGCGCACGGCGCGTTGGTGACTTTGAAGAACAAAAAAAGTCCGTCTACATGCGGCTCGAACCTTGTGCATGTTTGGTAGCACATATCTGTGTGAGAAGCTCTTCTCAGTGATAAAGACTAACAAAACAGCACACAGGAGTCGCCTCACTGATGAGCACCTGCAGTCCATCCTGAGAATCTCCACAACACAGAACCTCACACCAAACACAAACGAACTTGTTGCCAAAAAAAGATGCCAGGCGTCCAGCTCTAAAATGACATATGAGCAAAGACAACTGAATGATTTGATTTGTTATTGCTGAAAGGAACACATTTTATTTATATTTCCAGGTTTTGTTATGCAGCATGTTCATACAGTATTTGAATTTGTATAATTTTGACAGGATATATTTTTATGGAGAGCAAAATCTTTTGGGATATTTAAAATCTAAGTTTATTTTTTATATAAAATTACATAAGAGTAAAGAAATTTGAATGTTTGTTCTTTTAACGTTTACTTTATTTCTAACTTGTATAATTTAGACAGCATATATTTTTATGGAGAGCAAAATATTATAAGTTGTTTAAGGTTTGAGTTGATTTATTCAGGAATAATATTCCTGTCTGTTTTTACCATTCCTACCAAAGATATTTCTGTCGACTAAATAAAAATTCCTTCTATTTAAAATTTAAATAGAACTTGAACAGATACGATAGTTCATAATATCCACGCAGACTTGCACGTAAGAGCGGGAGTTATCCATTTTAACAAGCAGCGTCTTGCACTGATACGAAATAGCTGTGTGTGTATATATGTAGATATGTATGTATATGTATATATATGTTTATATATGTGTGTGTGTATGTATATAAATATGTATTTGTGTGTATATATGTGTGTGTATGTATGTATGTATGTATGTGTGTATGTATATGTATGTGTATATATGTAGATATATATATATGTATGTATATATGTGTGTGTGTATATATGTGTATATATGTATATATATATATTTATGTGTGTGTAAATATATATATATATTTATATATATATATATATATATATATTTATATATATATATATGACAGCAACACTCATCACTCACAACAGTGACAAAACAATTACATTGACAATCATGTTACGTTATTTTCAAAATGTTTCCTTTTCTTTTTCATTGCTTCTTTAACACACTACTTCTCCGCTGCGAAGCGCGGGTATTTTGCTAGTATATATATAAAGCAGAGTCAATGTATGTATGTATGTGTGTATCTATGTTTGTTTGTCCGCCATACAAATTTGCATCGGGCGTCCGATCGGCACCAAACTGGGGATGGAGCTCCTTTGTGACCAGGAAGAGGTCATGGGGTATGTTTGGTTGGCAAAAATGTTCGTGGTGAAGTGCAGGGCACCTTTTCACCGACACAACGTTTGGCAGACATCCCCGTACTTATCGTTGCAACAGATGTTCACCACGGCGCCATCTAACGGCAGCTTTGGTCTCTGTGCGTCGCTCTTTACACATGTTTCTTTAAATTACCAAGAGATCACTGAAGTGTCCAAGTATGTGAAGGGGAACTGCCATATGGATGTAAAACATGAACCACCCAGTGCGTGGGACCGGCTCACACACCCGCGTTTCCACACGTCACACTCCTACACGCACTGATCGTGCTGTATTTCATTTGCCAACGTTCGTTACATGCAAGCATGTTTGAAAAGAGCATGTTTAAAAAGACAGCATCCTTCCCCCACCATTTTCCCCAGACGCAGCACCAGTTATATGTCACTTCTCTCTGTAGTTACCATCGCCAACGTCTGTTACATGGCAGCACTGTTCAACACAAACACTCCTTACAAACAGAACACCCTTCCCCGCCATTTTTCCCAGTACGGTTTCAGTACTACTCTTTCTCACTGGCTTTCCGTATTTGTGGTATTTGCTTACTTTCCGACTCACAGTACGATTTCAGTGTTGCTCTTTCTGACTGACTGGTGCTATTTGTTTGCATTCCGACATATTTGTGAATTTCCCCTTGGGATTAATAAAGTATCTATCTTTCTATCTATCTATTGTAAATAACGTAAATTCATCTCACTGTGGTGCTTATTCCATATGTAATACCATGTAACACAGTGTTTCTCAACCTTTAAGTATTTGCAACCTGAGTTTTCATAACAGTTTTAATTGTGCCCCCCTAATGTTTTTTTGAAAGGAGCCCACTAATACCAATTTGTTCTTCTTTAAATTAATGATATATCATAGATACATATTTTATTATACCTACTTAACTTTTATCGACATTTATCTAACTCTATATTAATTTTTTTAGAATACTGATCAAAATACTGGCCCACCCCACAGGTTGAGAACCACTGATGTAACACATTATAATTGTCCTGCTTTTAGCTAATATAACACATACCACCAAAAAAAAATTGAAGAATTGGAATTGGAAGGGCCACTTCAAATGCCACAACAAAGTCTATTTCAAAGTCGTCTGAAACGCCACTGCAGGCACAATCCAGAGTGGAGGAACTCACAATAAAATGTGAATCAGAAAACTGTTTGTTCTATTTCTATGTTCTGTTTCTTTCATTTGGGAAATTCACCGGTTATACATTCCCGGGCAACGCCGGGTACTCCTGCTAGTATATATATATATATATTGTGAAGGATGGCTGGCCATTTATCCCGGCCAATACCCCCAAGCCGCCAGGTGGAGCCCTCCTTGCAGCGTGGAGGTCCCCAGAAGACCAGCAGGGCATCATGGACATTGGAGTTTTTATGCAAAGCCCTGCTGGATGCCGTGGGGGCCACAGGAGGGAGCTGCAGGGAGGACCGAGGGCTTCTTCGTGCCCTGTGACCCGGAGGTTCGTCACAGGAAGAGCGACGGACTTCCGGGTTGAAGAAAAGGACTATTTACCCTGACCCGGAAGGAATAAGGACTTGTGGACTGTTGGGCAGAAACACTTCCGGGTCAGGAGATATAAAAGGACTGTGGGAGCTCCCAGACGGCGAGCTGAGCTGGGTGGAAGGGTGGCAACGCGTCTGGGAGCTGGAGGATTGTTTATTATTGAGTATTGTAATTTAATGAGTATTGTGGTGGAGAGTGTGCTTTGTGCACTGTGGCGATTAAATAAAGTCAACAATTGGACTTTTACCTGGTGTCTGGAGTCGTGGACAGGGGTTCAAGGGAGCGAGAGCGCCCCCTATCGTTCACAATATATATTCGGAGATGACTATCTGTGAATTTTGCTTAAAAGTGGGTGGGATGAATTACATGGCTCACTGACTGTCACATCTCTAAACCAATCCAAAGCCTTGTGGAGGCGGGGCACAAAGTAGGAGTGGGGATTCAACCTCCTTGGCATTAACCACAAGTGTTATTTCGGGTCCGGGATTCTATGCTATTGTGGATATTCTTGTGTCAGACTAGGGATGACAGTAATCATCCACTTTTACAGTACTAAGACTGAATAATTATCAGTGACAGTATTCTACAGCCATGTAGATAATAAAATAATGTTATACTGCAAAAAAAAAAAAAAAAAAAATCAGGAATATTTCCATTTAGTATGCCATTCTATGGTAACTCATCAATATTCATGAATGAGGTGGAGCCTTCCACCGAAAAAACACAATGGTGCGTAAATCCATTTTTAGAACAAACTGAAACTGTTCCATTAGTTGAATGGAGTGATAGTGACGACAATGTGCATTGGTCATTAGACGTTGACATGAATAGTGGAACTGATGCAGAAGACACTGTAAGAACAAAGCGGCGTATATGCTTGGTGAATTGGGTCCCATGAAGTGGTGCAAGTAGCTTCATGGCAAAATACAAACTGATTGCGATCAGGTAGAAGGACTGAAAAAGACATTGGACCCTTAAGCAGTGTTCACAGTGCAGCAACTGTCAGTGCTCGTGTCAGGTGAAATGGGGAAGTCACTGAGTCTTGTGCTGTAGCAGACTACAATAACACAATAGACACATCGATCATATGGATCAGTCACTGGCCTTCTACCCTCTCCTCTGTAAGCAATAAGAAAAGTGCTTCTACTGTCCCACTTGTGATGTCCTGCTGTGCGTTGGCGACTGTTTCCATACCTGTTGCACTAATAAACCACTGGTGTATATCACTTGCATTTTTCATACTCAAGTTATGTTCTTCATGACACAACTGCAATTCAAAGACACTTCCACCGAATCCAAATGACACAATGCAGGCCTTATTATGCTGAGACCTAAATATAATACACTAAGAAAAATTTGGCTTACAAACAGAGTTGTGGTTCTGGTATCATCTACATTATTTGTAATAAGCTGGATATAGTTGATTGAATGGAAATCCACCCAGAGGGCACTGTACAAGGCAGGATCTTGGGAATTTGAGAGAAACCCCTACTCGTAAAAACGTACTACATTATACCAGCATGGAGAGCAGGGCACTACGGGTTACGCTTTTGTGGAAGTAATGCCATCTTGGCCAATAACTGAGAAAATGGCAGTGGGAGCTGGAAGGTGGATTTGATATTGTCAGGCTTCAGTTGGTTCTGAAACAACATCAGAGTTGCTGTTCACTCACCTTCTCCCACTAGTCGCTACATAATGCTTAGAGGAACATAATTTCACATTTTGTATAGATTACCACTTTGAGGGCTGAATATCTGTTCCAAAAAAACACAAAGCAATGGTTTCACACATAAATCAACATAAAACGTCTGTTGCTGCGTGCTGTGGCTGTTATCGGCGTCTCTGGCGGCAGCGGCGGCTCTATGGCCTGCAGGAATGCGTGGCGGGTCAGGTGCCTGGCTGTCTTTGTGCATCAGGTGGGCTGTGGTGACAATCACAGTGCGACGTAATCTGGTTTGTACCTCTTGTCATCGTACGTGGTGGTCCTCCCAGGCGAACGTTGCAGAAGACGCATCAGCTACACGAACGTGTTCAGTACCACGATCAGCTGGGGACCGATCAACTGATGCTGGTCCCTCACTTTCATTTTCAATCTCCATCTCCCGATCACTTGCATTAAAATCAATATCGACAAGTCAGAGTCCAATTCAGCAATAATACACCAATAATACACACTTTGTGCATTCATTTTGGTCTCTCGTCAGATGTCGATGCCATTTTCGAGGTTGTTTGCTCTTCGCTACTCACATACAAGAAATTGAGGTCAAATCAACAAAGCTACGTTTCCTTCTAGCAAAGAGAGTCAACCTACAATGTAACGGTGAGTTTCATCACAGTTTACAGCTGATTACTGTCCTCTACCCCTGAATTTCGACAAAAGTCGACATCCGTCCTGAAAGTGTTTGTCGTAGAAATTTAAATGATAACAGATTTTTCAAACGCTTCAAGAATATTATATACATTTTTGTATGTGAGAGAAGAAGGAATATTTATTAACTCCAAAGAGGAGTTCACTTCTTCATGATTACAGGGGTTGAGTTTCAAGCTGCTTGACTCAAGATGGAGGAGTATCCTGGAACCACAACTCTGATGCTATTCAAGCAAAGACAAAAAAAACAAACAAACCAGAAAATATAACACCATTAAGAAATGAAAGAAGGCATGAAAAGAGGTGGCAGTTAAAGACATCATTAAGAAATGACCTATAGACACGACCAGGAAGTCATTAGGTGGGACGAGTAAAAGTCAGAAGCCAAAATGAACAAATCACAAGAGCATTAAACCAGAAGTCTCACCGAACAAGAAGAGATGCTACATTGCACTTTTTTTTTTCTCCGGCCACTATGCACTTAATAATCATCAACTTCGCTTCAAGTGAATTGCTTTTCTCTTTTGTGATTCTGACACACGAAGCAAATAAAATTCATAATTAAGCATCAGTTAAAATAACATTTAAAAAGAGCCATATTAACTTTTCCAAGGTTTGCGAAATATTGTTGAAAAAACGTTAAATATGTCAATGCACACAGCAAACTGTAGGAATGCAGTTCATCGTGCGTAACATGTTGTGGGCACTAAGGGGCGCACCAACAGCCCAAAACCCCCAGACACAACTGCACCACATCAGACCCAATTCAGTTAAAGTGCTTTTAAATTCAACATTACCTTCAGCACAACTCAGTGATACACCACATCTCTGTCTCTTTTTAGAACATTACAACACTCTGGATGAGAACAGGCCATTCAGCCCAACAAAGCTTGCCAGTCCTATCCACTTATGTGTTCTAAAACAACAGCAAGTTGAGTTTTGAAGGTTCCTAAAGTTCTACCATCTACCAGACTACTTGGTAGCTTATTCCATGTATTGCAGGCTTCTCTTCGAGGTTTTAACATACAATGTCCTCTGTTGCTAGAAAAGTTACGCCTGCTGGGTGGCTGGTGATCAGTTTGCTCCCTTCATTAGCAACATGAACATTAGAACAACTGGGACGAGAACAGGCCATTCAGCCTCATAAAACTCACCAGTCCTATCCACTTAATTTCTTATAAAATAACATCAAGTCAAGTTTTGAAGGCCCCTAAAGAACGATGTTCTACCGCACTACTTGGTAGCTTATTCCACATATTTCAGGTTTCTCTTTCAGGTTTTACATACAATGTCCTCAGTTGCTGCTGGGAGGCTGGTGATCAGTTTGCTCCCATCGTTAGCAACATGAACATTAGAACAACCGGGACGAGAACAGTCCATTCAGCCCGATAAAGCTTTCCGGTCATATCCATGTAACTCATCCAAAATAACATCAAGTCAAGTTTTGAAGGCCCCTAAAGAACGATGTTCTACCACGCTACTTGGTCGCTTATTCCATGTATTGCAGGTTGCTCTTCGAGGTTTTTACATACAATGTCCTCAGTTGCCGCTGGGAGGCTGGTGATCAGTTTACTCCCATTGTTAGCAACATGAACATTAGAACAACCGGGACGAGAACAGTCCATTCAGCCCGATAAAGCTTTCCTGTCGTGTCCATGTAACTCCTCCAAAATAACATCAAGTCAGGTTTTGAAGGCCCCTAAAGAACAATGTTCTACCACAATACTTGGTAGCTTATTCCACATATTGCAGGTTTCTCTTTCAGGTTTTTGCATACAATGTCCTCAGTTGCTGCTGGGAGGCTGGTGATCAGTTTGCT
>JANRMT010027041.1:8171417-8182674 GCA_026402145.1 Polypterus bichir lapradei | reverse complement strand
ATGTCCTCAGTTGCTGCTGGGAGGCTGGTGATCAGTTTGCTCCCATCATTAGCAACATAAACATTAGAACAACTGGGACGAGAACAGTCCATTTAGCCTCATAAAGCTCGCCAGTCCTATCCAGTTAATTTCTTATAAAATAACATCAAGTCAAGTTTTGAAGGCCCCTAAAGAACGATGTTCTACCACACTACTTGGTAGCTTATTCCACATATTGCAGGTTTCTCTTTCAGGTTTTTGCATACAATGTCCTCAGTTGCTGCTGGGAGGCTGGTGATCAGTTTACTCCCATTGTTAGTAACATGAACATTAGAACAACTGGGACGAGAACAGGCCATTCAGCCCGATAAAGCTTATCTTTGTGTGTCCATGTAACTCCTCCAAAATAACATCAAGTCAAGTTTTGAAGGCCCCTAAAGAATGATGTTCTAATACACTACTTGGTAGCTTATTCCACATATTGCAGGTTTCTCTTTCAGGTTTTTGCATACAATGTCCTCAGTTGCCGCTGGGAGGCTGTTGATCAGTTTACTCCCATTGTTAGCAACATGAAGATTAGAGCAACCAGGATGAGAACAGGCCATTCAGCCTGATAAAGTTCGCCAGTCCTATCCACTTAATTTCTTTTAAAATAACATCAAGTTGAGTTTAGATGATCCCTAAAGTTGTACCGTCTACCACGCTACTTGGTCGCTTATTCCACGTATTGCAGGTTGCTCTTCGAGGTTTTTACAGACAATGTCCTCTGTTGCTAGAAAAGTTACGCCTGCTGGGTGGCTGGTGATCAGTTTGCTCCCATCATTAGCAACATGAACATTAGAACAACTGGGACGAGAACAGGCCATTCAGCCTCATAAAACTCACCAGTCCTATCCACTTAATTTCTTATAAAATAACATCAAGTCAAGTTTTGAAGGCCCCTAAAGAACGATGTTCTACCACACTACTTGGTAGCTTATTCCACATATTGCAGGTTTCTCTTTCAGGTTTTTGCATACAATGTCCTCAGTTGCTGCTGGGAGGCTGGTGAACAGTTTGCTCCCATCGTTAGCAACGTGAACATTAGAACAACTGGAATGAGAACAGGCCATTCAGCCCGATAAAGCTTATCTTTTTTGTTTACATTTAACTCCTCCAAAATAACATCAAGTCAAGTTTTGAAGGCCCCTAAAGTTCGATGTTCTACCACACTGCTTGGTCACTCATTTCATGTGCCTGTGGTTCTCTGTGTGAAGAAATTCTTCCTAATGTTTGCATGAAACACTCTGGCAGAATATGTGACATATTGGCCCATTTTATCAGGCCCATTTAGGTGATTTCAGTTATCGTTACGATTTAAAAACGGCCCACACAATTACGTGATAATAAATTGCTTTGCCTGAGCACACTCCCTAATTTAAAGGAAAGCTTTCTGCACCATTACTTTCATTTTCAAAACAATGGACAATATTTCACAAATTCTGCCAAGGTATGTAAACTTAGGAGCACAAATGTATAGTTATGAAGTTCTGGGATGTTTAAAGAATTTCTTTTGTTAACAAAGTTTCTTGGCAAGATGGATGTGTCATATGGGCTGTACGTGATTAGCATGTGACATAGTTTGTATGTACATATGTAGACATAATGGGGAGATTGCATCAATAGTTGGAAGTTTATGGAGTGTGTTTTCAGTATTGTACTTGTTAGAAGTAAACTTGTTATGTACAAGAACACCACAGACAGTCAGTCAGTCAGTCATTGCCCAACCCGCTATATCCTAACACAGGGTCACGAGGGTCCACTGGAGCCAATCCCAGCCAGCACAGGGTGCTAAGCAGGAACAAATCCCCACTGCAGGGCACACACCCTCACACTAAGCACAATTTAAAATCGCCAATCCACCTAACCTGCATGTCTTTGGACTGTGGGAGGAAACCCACGCAGACATGGGGAGAACATGCAAACTCCATGCAGGGAGGACCCGGGAAGTGAACCCAGGTCTCATTACTGCGAGGCAGCAGCACTACCACTGTGCCACCGTGCTGCCACACCACAGACATCATTAAGAAATATCTGATAATTTAGATTGTGTGTCTATGAGATGCACCTTTGGGGCTCATCAATGTCGTACCACCCCAAGCTGAGTAGGAGTACTGTCGCTAACTGTGTTGCATCCCTTTCTCTCCTTAGCTTCGAGAAGGTGCCCCGTGTGGGCAACTGGCTCTGCCTCTTCCAGTCAAGAGCTCTCTAAAGTCTGGGCTTTCTGGAAGAAGTTGTCTATTGTTGGTCAGAGTTCCCTCCTATTCAAGAAGATCTGACGAATGAAGGCTCTAGTTTGCCTACCCAAGCTATTTTCTTTTCTTTTGGACCTCACCATTGAGACTGTGCCAGTTTGCTTTTCAAGGAATTTAACAGGAAAACCCAGCTGGAGTACCGACTTTTCACATTAAAACATAAGAACAGTGGTCTCAAACCCCGGTCCTGGAGGTCTGCAGTGGTTGCCAGTTTTCATTCTAACCCTTTTCTTAATGAGTGACCTGTTTTGTCACCATATTGCACTTGTTGGAGTCTCTTCCTCACAGTATGCTTTAGTGGACCCCAAGGATCTGACCAGGGCCGCATGGGAGTGGTAGTAGTTCTGGAACGTGGCCCTGGTTGGCTCCCTGGGGACTGCTAAATGGTACTGCGGGCAGGAGACTCCCAGAAGTGCATCCATGGGGTGCAATTAGCGGGAACCCAAGTAGAAGCTATGCCAGGTTGATACTGCCACCCAGTGGATTGGATGGACACATGTCCATTGGAGGCAGTCACCTCTCGTCTACCCATTATTTCAACTTCCTGACCAGATAAAGAAATAAGAACTACCCCAGCTGGGAAGAACATCCATCTATGCTGTTCATCCATAAGTGTCTCCTGGCCAGGTAAGCGACCACCGTCCATCCCGGTAAGGATGCAAGTCCATCCATGATGTCCATCACAATATAAATAGAATTCTCAAGTGAAAAAGATGCACATGCAAACAAACCCAATTCACTTCAGATATTAAGTGGCAGGAAGATAGTCCTACAGAGAACATTTGAACCTCTACCACATATTATGCAGGACAGGCTACCTGTGGGTTACTTTTTAAGCCTTCTACATTAGAGTTGGAGAGCCAGCAGAAACAGTTCTGGATGGAAGATGAATGGATAGCTGAAGGACAACTGATCCTGGAAGTGACTTGGGGATTGTCCATGAAGTACGTCTAGGATGGGGTTTAAGTCTAAAAGCCTACTAAGTGTAGAATTAGGAGGTGAGTTGATGACTGAAGGAAACGAGGCCAGAATCTGTAGAGAGAAGCAAGCATTCGGCGTTTGGGACCCCATAGACTGAAGTGGACACGTGGAGGGCACAAGATCTGACAAAGGTGTTCGGTTTTCTTTACTTCTGGTTACTTTGCACCTTAATTCTCCCATATTTATCAGACCTTTGATTAAATCCTTTGACCTCGTTAGAATCCTTTCACTATAATAATGTCCAACATACCCATCACACAAAAACAAGACAAAGCAGAACAAAGAGAGACGTGGAGAGACTTACTGCGCATGACCCGACCAAAGACAGTATGGTCGCGGTCGAGGGTGCTACAGTTCCACCGATGATGACGGAACTGGTGCTGGCATTCCCGAATCCACTCCTTGGCTCCTTCCCCGATGGACTGCATGATGTCCGGATACTTCTGGCAGAGCTGGCGTTGCTTGTTGGCTAGTCCAGGGATATTGTCACAAATGACCCTTGCACCCAGGGCCCCAATATACCTGTGTGGAGAAAAAGAAGAAATCGTCTTAAGAAAAACGAGACTCAGGGTCTTTCCTTAATGACATGTGACTTGGGAAAGCTCAGAGAGGTGGCAAGATTTGTTATTTCCTGTTCATTTTGTCATTCATTTTTCTCTTTGTTTATTCCTGCCACGTTCCAGTTGGGCTGAATGCTTTTGGTATGTTTCGGTCAGGATTCCTCTCCTGGTTAAGGTTCAAATTCTTGTTTCGTATCTATTTTGCCCATTTTTGATACTTTTGTTTATGTTAATATTATTTATGTTAATAATTGCGGTTATACTTTGCTTTGTGTACTGTCAGAGTATCTAAGCCTTTGTTACAGTATGTGCCTTGTGTTTGGTGGGTGGTTTCTCAAGAGGCAGGACCACCTCCCCATCACTGCCCTCAGCCCGATAAAGGCGAAAGTTTCCCACAGTTCCTGGTGGTTTATTTGAATACACTAGGGAGACGGTGAGTTTACTTGTCCCTTTTACTTGTGCTTTGTGACACCTGCCTTATTCAGCCTGATTTGTGATTAGAACGTTCGAAAAACGTAGATGAGAACAGGCCATTAATCTCAAAACTCGCCAGTCCTATACACTTAATTCTCTCTGTTATAAAAAAAGATCTTGGAAGGTTGGAAGGAGATGAGATTTGACACTTTCATGTCCCACGAGACGAGAGTTTGTGCCAAGAGATTTCAAAACCTTCAACACCATCCAGCCTCTGCTCCTTAGTGACAAGCTGACAGAGATGGCAGTAGATTCACACCTGGTGGCATGGATCGTGGACTATCTTACTTACAGACCTCAGTATGTGCGTCTCAGGAACTGCAGGTCTGACATTGTGGTCAGCAGCACAGGAGCGCCACAGGGGACTGTACTTTCTCCGGTCCTGTTCAGCCAACATACATCAGACTTCCAATACAACTCGGAGTCCTGCCACGTGCAAAAGTTCGCTAATGACACTGCTATTGTGGGCTGTATCAGGAGTGGGCAGGAGGAGGAGTATAGGAACCTAATCAAGGACTTTGTTAAATGGTGTGACTCAAACCACTTACAACTGAACACCAGCAAAACCAAGGAGCTGGTGGTGGATTTCAGGAGGCCCAGGCCCCTCATGGACCCCGTGATCATCAAAGGTGACTGTGCAGAGGGTGCAGACCTATAAATACCTGGGAGTGCAGCTGGATGACAAACTGGACTGGACTGCCAATACTGATGCCCTGTGCAAGAGATGACAGAGCTGACTATACTTCCTTAGAAGGCTGGCGTCCTTCAACATCTGCAATAAGATGCTGCAGATGTTCAATCAGACGGTTGTGGCGAGCGCCCTCTTCTACGCGGTGGTGTGCTGGGGAGGCAGCATAAAGAAGAGGGACGCCTCACGCCTGGACAAACTGGTGAGGAAGGCAGGCTCTATTGTAGGCACGGAGCTGGGCAGTTTGACATCCGTGGCAGAGCGACGGGCGCTGAGCAGACTCCTGTCAATCATGGAGAATCCACTGAACAGGATCATCTACAGACAGAGGAGCAGCTTCAGCGACAGACTGCTGTCACCGTCCTGCTCCACTGACAGACTGAGGAGACCCCACACTATGCCACTCTTCAATTCCACCCGGGGGGGCTTAAACGTTAACATTATACAAAGTTATTGTCTGTTATACCTGCATTGTTATCACTCTTTAATTTAATATTGTTTTTTTATCAGTATGCTGCTGCTGGAGTATGTGAATTTCCCCTTGGGATTAATAAAGTATCTATCTATCTATCTATTTAACCACAGCCCGGGGCCGGAAATAAAAGACAAAGAGTATGTGACAAAGTAGAACGCCGTAAAAAATTCAAAAACCTTGGTGTGATACACATGAAGAATTAAAAGATGGGTTGTTTGGTGAAAGTGAAATCCCGTGGGAGAATATTTCAAGCCCCGTGAGACAAGACTTTATGCAAAGAGATTTAGAAAAGTCCTGCCCACATCTAAATCATTTACAACCACGCACACGGTTCAACCATTGCTCATTTGTGTGAATGCTATTGTCAGACACAGTTCGTGTAGAGAGAAAGAAACGACATTCACTCACGGGCAGTTATACGTTACGTTGTCACGATGTAATTACAAACATGAAATCAAAGTTCAATGTGATATTAACAAAAAGGTAAAAGCGAAAAGAGATCGAATATATGGACATCGGTGATATGACAGAAGTGCGCCGTGTGAGATACAAATCACGTGGCACGGCACCAGCAGCAGCAGCAAGCCAGCAGCTGATCGAGCAAAGAGGAGGTAAAAAAAATTGTATTTGTTTTCCATTGTATCACTGTTGAAGAGGGGGTTTCGGGGGAACAACCGCATCTACTTGGGGTGCGTTCGGCCCCCCTCTTCACAACGAGCAGCGAGCGGCAGAGACGCGAAGTAGCTGGCAGGTAGCACAGGCTTGTTGGCGAGCAAAGTGAGCAGAGGGTAAATCCCCCTTAGTCTTCCAAAATAACATCAAGTCGAGTTTTGAAAGTCCCTAAAGTCCTACTGTCTCCCAAGCCACATGGTCACTTATTCCATGTGTCTGTGGTTCTCTTTGTTTGTGCGAGATTTACCCTTAACAAGTTTCCAGTTGTGTCCCCGTGTTCTTGAACTCATTTTAGTCACGGTTTAATACGCTGGAATAATTCCCTTTATAATTCTAAAATAATAACTGTTATTTATATAGTGCCTTTTCCATGCTCAAGGTGCTTCACACTTCTGTCATGTCTCATCTTAATCTCATTTTGCCTAAACTAACCCGTCAGTGTTTCTTCATAACTCATCCCCTGTAGCCCCTGAATCAGCCTAGTCGCTCTTCTCTGGACCTTTTTCTTGTGCTGTTATGTCCTTTTTTGTAGCCTGGAGACCAAAACTGCACCCAGGACTCCAGATGAGGCCTCACCAGTGTGTTATAAAGCTTTGGCATAATGTATGAGGGGGAGTCAAGGTAAAGTTAGAAAATTTGATTTATTGGAAAATAGAAAGAACCTTAACTCTTTCAGGGCTGATGTTGACTTTTGTCAAAATTCAGGGGTAGAGGATGGTAATGGGCTGTAAACTGCGACAAAACTCATCCTTATGTTTTAGTTCGACTCTCTTTGGTTGAAGGAAAGTTACGTAGCTGTGTTGATTTGACCTCGATCACCTGCATGTGCATGAGTATTGAAGAGCGAACAGCCTCTAAAATGGCATCGACTACTGGCAAGACTAAAACAAATGTGCAAAGCAAAATACTCCATGGACATTGTACATATTATCACTGAATCGGAAGCTGACGTTTTGGACTCTGAATTTGATGCAAGTGATCTGGAGATGGATATCGAAAACGAAAGTGAGCTACCAGCATCAGCCTATTGGTCCCCAGCTGATCATGCTGCTGAACGTGTTCGTGTAGCTGATACGCCTACAGCAGCATTCGCCTAGGAGGACCACCACTTTTGATGACAAGAGGTACAAACCGAATTGCGTCACACTGCGACTCTGCCACCGTCGCCCACCTGCTGAGCGAAGACAAAGAGGTAGCCGGCCTGCCGTGCAGCCAGTGCTGCAAGATATGCCAAACAGGTGCCAACAGCAACCACAGCACTCAGCAACAGATGTTTTATGTTGATTTATGTGTAACACCAGTGCATTGTGTGTTTTTCAGAAAAAAAATATTCAGCCCTCAAAGAGTTAAAATGTCATCTTGCCTGAAGAAGGGGCCTGAATTGCCTCAAAAGCTGGCATATTGTAATCTTATTAGTTAGCCAATAAAAGGGGTCATTTTGCTTGACTTTTCACTACATTCATATTGGCTAACATGGTACAACGCCCTAGTACTATGACTTACTAAAGAAATTTAACAACACCGTCTAACTGGAAATGCACTTCATGAGAAAATAACCTCAGTGTTTTAAGTCGTTGTATATCCACAGACCACAATGCCTATCTAAACTCGATTTGCTGATGTTATGTCAAAGGGTGGGCGGCACGGTGGCGCTGCTGTCTCGCAGCAAGGAGACTTGGATTCATTTCCTGGGTCCTCCCTGCGTGGAGTTTGCATGTTCTTCCCGTGTCTGTGTGGGTTTTCCTCCCACAGTCCAAAGACATGCCAGTTAGGTGCATTGGTGATCCTAAATTGTGCTTGGTGTGTGTGTGTGTGTGTGTTTGTGTGTGTGCCCTGCGGTGCGCTGACACCCTACCCGGGGATTTGTTCCTGCCTTGTGCCCTATGCTGACTGGGATTGGCTCCAGCGGACCCTCATGACCCTATAGTTAAGATATAGCGGGTTGGACACTGACTGACTGACTGACTGACTGTCTGTGGTGTTCTTGTACTTAACAAGTTAATTTCTAACAAGTACAATACTGAGAACACACTCCATAAATTGCCAACTGTGTGTGCGTGCCCTGCAGTGGGCTGGCGCCCTGCCTGGGGTTTGTTTTGTGCTATTGCGCTCTGTGTTGGCTGGGATTGGCTCCAGCAAAACCCCTGTGACCCTGTGTTAGGATATAGCAGGTTGGATAATGGATGGTGGATGTCAAGGGGTGATGCAACAGTTAAAATGGCAGACAGACATCATAGTAGGAAGTGGCACTTCCCAAAACATGTGGAGCATGCAGTACCGGCTGTGGTTTACGTGTGTGTGTGTGTGCGTGTCTATCTCTTCTGTCGCCACACTCATTACGACATACATACTTAATTATTAAGCTTCACTTACCGTGCGCTACTCAGCTCTTGATTGGATAACAGCAATTTTTGCTTTTTATTTTCTCTAAGCCTCAAGTCTAATCTTCAGTTTCTTTTTCTCTCTCCCTGAAACCCCAGCAGTGGTTTAAAGTGGGTGGACTGGAGGAATTTTGTTTCAGGAAGAAGCCCAGTGGGCGGAGCCTTTGTAGTGGCGGACTTTACCGTTATTCACTACAGACTTTTTATCCCCTAGATGCAAACTCTCACTTGATCATCATAGCATCATAGGCCCCCGGACAAAGTAATGCACTGGGGTCCCTATTTTGATAGGCCAAACAGAAACGTACTGTGGCGGACAGCTGGTGGCCATGACCAGCCGGGATGCCTGGAGGGACCCGGAGAGGGACTATACCTCCCCGGGCCATGAGACGGCAGCCGCCCTGGTTTGTATGGGGGCCACGGGAACGGAGCATAGAAGCTCAACCCTATTGGGGCTCGTGGTCACCACAGGGGGGGATTCCAGGGACACCCGGAGTGCTTCTGGGTGCTCATGCAGCACTTCCGCCACACCAGGAAGTGCCACCGGAAGATCGTCAAGGAGCACCTGGAACACATCCGGGTGCTTAAAAAAGAGGCCGCCTTTCTCCACTCGGAAGACGGAGTCGGGAGGAGGAAGACGAAGCTTGGGAGGAGAGGAGGACAGGTGACAGGAATAAAAAGACTGAAGGAAAGAAGGGACTGAGTGTGGGCTGAATAAAGCATTGTGTCAGGTGATGCTAAAGGAAACTGTAATAAATATTGTGTGTTTTGGGACATTCGGCGTCTGTCTGTCTGTGCCTGGGGGCTGACTTATCACAGTACATAGGCATCAGAAACATTGTGGGCTCCTGTGCCGGCCTCCGGCCAGTGCCCATTGTCCCCATACGTGAAGATGGCCCTGTACAGACTGTTCCCTCATTGGATCCTGCTCAATATGTTTTATTCCCTGATTGGTCAAACTTCATGAAATAAAATCACATTCCCAAATTGTGGATGTTAATGATCAGCATGCTGTGGAATCCGTCTACTTTTTAATGAATGGAATTCTGGATAGACGTGTGAGCCATTCAGACTTTTGTGACTGGCATAACGAATAATCTATTCACATGCTACGGATCTGCATACTCCATGATGCGTCCAGATCTTAGTGACCAGCACAATATGTGACCTATCTACAGTACAGGCCAAAAGTTTGGCCACACCTCCTCATTCAATGTGTTTTCTTTATTTTCATGACCATTTACAGCACTCCATCACTCTCCTTCTTGGTCAAATAGCCCTTACACAGCCTGGAGGTGTGTTTGGGGTCATTGTCCTGTTGAAAAATAAATGATCGTCCAACTAACCTGACTTCTGCACAACACAACTGCTGGTCCCAACCCCATTGATAAAGCAAGAAATTCCACTAAATAACCCTGATAAGGCACACCTGTGAAGTGAAAACCATTTCAGGTGACTACCTGTTGAAGCTCATCGAGAGAATGCCAAGAGTGTGCAAAGCAGTAATCAGAGCAAAGGGTGGCTATTTGGAAGAAACTAGAATATAAAACATGTTTTCAGTTATTTCACCTTTTTTTGTTAAGTACATAACTCCACATGTGTTCATTCATAGTTTTGATGCCTTCAGTCATGAAAATAAAGAAAACACATTGAATGAGGAGGTGTGTCCAAACTTTTGGCCTGTACTGTATGTTTTAATGACCAGTATACTTTGCAGTCCTCAAGATCTTAGTGACTGGCATGCTGTGTGACTGCCCCGATGTTAGTGACTGCGTGATCTCTCCAGATATTAATGACCAGCATACTATGTGATCTGTCCACAGCATGGATAATGAGTCCATCCATAATTTAATGACCAGCAACATTTCTGAGTATTATCTTACTGAAAATGATATTGTATGGTCCAACCACATCTTAGCGACGGTGTAATTCATCCCAGTCTTTGTGATCTGCATACTGTGGGATCATCCAGATCTCAGTGACTGTGCAGTCTGTCCCAATATTAATAAACCAGCCTGCCATGTAACCTATTCTAGATTTTAGTGAATGACACGGTGTCTGATATGTTCAGACCTTAGCATGAACCGCAATCTGTCCAGATCTTAGTGACCAGCCCAATGCATGAGCAATCTAGATTTTAATGACCAGCATGCTTTGCAGTCCATCCTGATTTTAGTGAACAGCATACCGAGTAATCCATTTAGATCTTAGCTAAAGTGATACTGTAATATCCATCCACATCTTAGTGACGGTGTGATTTGTCTCGATCTTAGTGATCCGCATATGATAGGATCATCCAGATGTCGG
The DNA here is from genome assembly GCA_026402145.1 of Polypterus bichir lapradei. NCBI lineage: Eukaryota > Metazoa > Chordata > Cladistia > Polypteriformes > Polypteridae > Polypterus > Polypterus bichir. The sequence goes on along the minus strand of JANRMT010027041.1, from coordinate 8,171,863 downwards.
TGACTGTGTGATCTCTCCCAATATTAATGACCAGCCTTCCATGTAATCTATCTAAAGCATGGATGGTTAGTCCATCCATAATTTAATGGCCAGCATACTCATTAATCCATCCATATCCTACTGAAATGATATTGTATGGCCGAACCACATCTTTGTAATTTGTCCAAATCTTTGTGATTTGCATACTGTGGGATCATCCAGATCTCGGTGACTATGTGACCTGTCCCAATATTAATAAACCAGCCTGCCATGTAACCCATCTAGACTTTAGTGAATGACGTGATGCCCGATATGCTCAGACCTTAGCATAATGCGCATTCTGTCCAGATCTTAGGGACCAGCACAATGAGCGATCAATCTAGATTTTAATGACCAGCATGCTTTGCAGTCCATCCAGACTGCTGTGTGATTGCCCCGATGTTAGTGACTGTGTGATCTCTCCCAGT
>JANRMT010027041.1:8101024-8113012 GCA_026402145.1 Polypterus bichir lapradei | reverse complement strand
TGGGATAAGTGAGCTTTGTTGGGCTGAATGCACAGTCCTGACTGTTCTAATCTTCTTTGTAAATATTGTAAATGGAACAATGACGTAAGAACATGCGAAATCTGACAAGTGACAGGAGACCACCCAGTCCATCCAGCCTGTCTGTTCAGCTCCTAGCTATGCTGTCCCGTCGCTCCTCCAGATTCTTCTTAAAGGTCGTCAGTGTTTCTACTCCACGTCTTTGTAGTTTCTTCCAGATTCCCACAATTCCTTGTGTGTGTGTGGGGGGGGGGGCTTTTTGTCTTCTGTCCTTAATGCACTTCCCCTTAACTTCCACTGCTGTCACCCAGTACGTGATTCCCTGTTGCTCGGGATCTCATTTCTCAATTGGTTTTGATGATTTTGATGACCTGTGTTAGGTCTGTCACAGTAAGGACATGTCCTCAAGTCCAATGATGCACTTGGTTGCTCTCCTCTGCACAGCTTCCAGTGCTGCTATGTCTTTCTTGTATCACATCTGCACATCGTACTCCAGATGTGGTATACAAGTGGATTATATAGTTTGAGTAGGACATCTCTTGACTTAAATTCAACAGTTTATATGATATAACCTAACAATTTATTTTCCTTTTTAATTGCTTCTGTGCATCGCTTAGTCGATGATAACGCTGCATCAACATAAATCCCTTAACCCTTTCCGGTGGTTGCTTCCTATATGACAGTGTGGAGACGATTTGGTGAGAGGAGACCCTTCAGTCCATCACCCCCGTTTCTTTAGCTAATAGCTGAGCTGGCCCAACATCTCCTCCAGATCCTTCTTAAAGGTTCTCAAGGTTTCTGCTCCGACTCCATGTCTTGGTAGTTTGTTCCAGTGTCCCTCAACTCTTTGCATAAAGAAATGTTTCCTGGCCTCAGTTTTAAACACACTTGCCCTTCATTTCCACCGATGTCATCGAGTACCTGATTCACCTTTAAGCTGAGAGAATGTTGGTGGATCTCCTTTATGTGTAATGTCCATCCATCCATTATCCAACCCGCTATATCCTAACACAGGGTCACAGGGGTCTGCTGGAGCCAAGCCCAGCCAACACAGGGCGCAAGGCAGGAAACAAACCCCGGGCAGGGCGCCGCAGTATGTGTAATGTCCCTTGATTTAAATACACAAGTTTTTACGATGCAACCTAACCTTTTATTTGCCTTTCTCAAAGCTTCTGAGCAGAGATGTTCCTTCCTGTAGCTCAGTGTCTCCTATCTTGTATTTATAACTGAGGTTCCTTTAATCTGCATTTTCCAAGTTCTCCCTCAGGTCAGAAGCTTGTCTGGGTGTTATTGAATCATTTTTGAAGCCCCCTCAGGTCTCGGTCATTGCTCCAATATTAGCATCATCGGCAAGTTTCACAAGTTTAGCAGCTATTCCGGAAGCAACGTCTTTAATATATATCCCAAAAAGTAGCCTTCCCAAGACAGACCCCTGAAGGATCACCCCCCCCTCCCATTTTCCTCTCACCAGTACTCTTTGCCACCAAAGATCTGGTTTCGTAGGTTATCTCTGATGCCTTCAGCTTCTTGATTTAGAATGAATCTTTGGTGCGGGACAACTGAGGCAAAGGCTTTTGGAAAGTCGAAGCAAATCATCTCGTCATCATACTGGTGAAGGTAAAGTGATGAGGCACCCATTGGGTGAACCCTCTTTAGTTAGTGCCCTGTCACGCATGCGCATCTGTGGACCACCTTCTGGGCTCATCTGAAGTGGGCATCACTGCCCTAGGCCAGGACCTTCTCCTTTTGCTTTCCCTCCTCGGCCCAAGAAGACAGCCAGTGAGGGCGATTGACTCCGCCCCTTCTGGTCTCCCGCCTCCTTTCAAACCGGCCACTGCCGGAAGGAGGCAGTGAACCACAAAACTCCATGAAACCTACCGACAAATTCAAGAGAGCTGCCTTACTCACCTTGCTCTTTGTATTTCTTAAAGAGGTGGGCATGGCAGCCCCTTCATCTTTCGTTCTTTTTCGCTTTTTTAAACAGGGACAGCTGGGTTGGTGTCCAAACACTTTCCTGTGGGAACCTTCAACTACAGCACCTATTTAAGTAGATGAAAGAAAAATCAATCAAAGCTGGAAACACAAACTTCTCCTCGGCTGTGACTGGTGAGACGTCTCCTCACAGTTGCTTCTTCCTGACTGGACACCGACTTCAAGGTGTTGCTGTTCTTGTATGGAGATCAGGACAGAAGAAGAGATGGGACTTTCATGATATCAAATGATGTAACGCTAAAGGACTTCTGGCCAGCTGTCGCCCGCTCTTAAGGCAGACATGAATGGGGTGTAAGTGGCGGTGCCAACCCCTGGTCCAGTGGCAAATTACAAGTCAAGTCAAAGCCATGAAGATGTGTGTCTGATGATATATTTAGTCCGCATGTGAGTGTTTGTATTGTAGCAAAGTGAGTGATAAGGCAGAGCGAGGCCGAAAATTGTTGGGGTACCAACCGGGCAAACCCCTTTCAATTCTAAGAAAAAAAGAAAAATCAATTTAACATGCGATAATGGTGCTACCAGAAACAATCAGCCAAAAGCCCCTTATTGCCCTCTAGTGGTATTCCTAGGTAGGTCTGGTCAGGAGTCATCACTGACAGTTAGGATCTCAGGATTCTCCAAATGAGAAGCCAACTTCTAGGTATGTCTACTGGAACTGAAGGGGCTTCATTGCACCTAACTGGAGATGTGACTGGGAAAGGATACAAGACTCTTAGTGACAGCGCCCCCTCTCATCCAGAAGGCGACTCTCTGGTGCACATGCTTTATTGTATATATTGTGGTGGATGGCTGGGGATCCGGGAGAGGAGCAATACCTTCCCTGGGCCATGAGAGGGCAGCTGCCCTGGTCTGCATGGGGGCCACGGGAACCAAGCTTGGAAGCTCATTCCTGTTGGGGTCCGTGGTCACCATCAGGGGGCGCACATATAATTATGGAGCCCTGGAAGGTAGCACTTCCGCCACACCAGGAAGAAGAATCCAGGTATGTCCGGAGTACTTCCAGGTGCAAAAGCAGCACTTCTGCCACACCAGGAACTGCTGCTGGGAGAAGATCAGGAAGCACCTGGAGAACATCTGGGGGATATATTAAAGAGGCTGCCTCACTCCATTCGAGACCTGGAGTCGGGTGGAAGTGGACAGAGCTTGGAAGAGGGGAGTGGAGGCGACACAGAGAGAGAAAGAAAGAAGTCTAAACGACTGTATCATTGGTGGTTGGTGCACCGTTTGTGGAGTTATTGTGAGTTGTAGAATAAAACATGTGTGCATTGAGACATATGGTGTCTGCCTGTCCGTGCCCGGGTCCGAGATCTCCATAATATATCTATATATATCCATATATATAAATATGAAACTTCACAAAGAGTTGGGGAAATTGCCACATATAATGTCTGTTGGACGTGATGAAAATTTGAATGAAATACGATCAAAAACCAAAGCATTTGACAGAATGCAGTGTTGAAATGAGGATTTATATAAAGTAAAAGGGCTACAGGATGTGATATGGTAGGAAATGACATCACTACAGAAAGGCGGAAGTGATGTCATCATAGTGGAACCGGAAGTGATGTCATCATTAGGGAGCCGGGAGTGACGTCATCACGGTGGGACCGGAAAGTGATGACATCCTTGGGAGTCGAGAGCAGGATTGTTATGGAGTGGCCATTTTATGAAACTGGAAGTACTGAAGGTTCAGTGCGAGTGATTGTTATTTTTCTTCTTTGGGTCTGTTAAGAGAGAGAGAGAGAGAGAGGCGTTAGTACCCAAAATCAACCCTTCATCTTGTTAGTAGACCACTCACTTTAGGGCTTGCTGGTTGTCTCCGAAGCGCACCTGTGTGACAATACCTCTCTATTATAATAAAAAAACATTGGGAAGAGAGACGAGATGTGACTTTTTCAGAGAGACACTTTCACATACTGCGAGACGAGACTTTGTGCCAAGAGATCTAAACAATGCCCGGGGCCGGAAATAAAAGACAAGGAGTAGAAGACAAAGTAGAATATTGTAAAGAATTCAAAAATGTTGGCGCGATGCACATGCACAGCAGGTTAGAGATAATGAAAGTACGAAAATTCGAAAGTCTCAAAAAATAATAGTAAAGAGCGCATTAGTGCTAACAAACAGAAATTATTACTTGGTGAAATAATGGAAGAGCTAAAAGAGATTGAATATATTTTTTCGATTTAAACTTTCAGTCAGAGACTTGTAGATCGTCTAATTCTTGTTGCTAGCAGGGAAAAAGTACTGTTTTTTTCCCAATAAAGAGACGTATCCACGAGAATTAAAAGATTTGTTGTTTGGTGAAAGTGAAATCCCACGAGAGAATACATCAAGCCCCGTGAGAAAAGACTTTATGCAAAGAAATTTGGAAAAGTCCCGCTCACATCTAAAACATTTACAACCACACACACGGTTCAATCATTTCTCATTTGTGTGAATGCTATCGTCAGACACAGTCCGTGTAGAGAGAAAGAAACGATATTCACTCACGGGCAGTTAAACATTGTGTTGTCATGATGTAATTCCAAACACAGAATCAAAATTCAATGCGATATTAACAAAAAGGTAAAAGCGAAAAGAGATTGAATTTATGGACATCGGTGATATGAAAGAAGTGTGTAGATATTGTTTGGCTTTAAACTTTAAGTCGGAGACTTGTAGATCGTCTAATTCGTGTTGCCATCAAGGATAGGCGTATCCACGAGAATTAAAAGATTTGTTGTTTGGTGAAATCCACATATGTGAGTGACAGAGACGTGAAGCTGCTGGCACGTAGTGCAGGCCGGAGCTTGGCAAGTGAAGCTCTCTAGTATATATATATATATATATATATATTACAGCTATATAAATGTAAATATATACAGTACACACAGTTTTGATATACACTCACCTAAAGGATTATTAGGAACGCCATACTAATACGGTGTTTGACCCCCTTTCGCCTTCAGAACTGCCTTAATTCTACGTGGCATTGATTCAACAAGGTGCTGAAAGCATTCTTTAGAAATGTTGGCCCATATTGATAGGATAGCATCTTGCAGTTGATGGAGATTTGTGGGATGCACATCCAGGGCATGAAGCTCCCGTTCCACCACATCCCAAAGATGCTCTATCGGGTTGAGATCTGGTGACTGTGGTGGCCATTTTAGTACAGTGAACTCATTGTCATGTTCAAGAAACGAATTTGAAATGATTCGAGCTTTGTGACATGGTGCATTATCCTGCTGGAAGTAGCCATCAGAGGATGGGTACATGGTGGTCATGAAGGGATGGACATGGTCAGAAACAATGCTCAGGTAGCCCGTGGCATTTAAACGATGCCCATTTGGCACTAAGAGCCCTAAAGTGTGCCAAGAAAACATCCCCCACACGATTACACCACCACCACCAGCCTGCACAGTGGTAACAAGGCATGATGGATCCATGTTCTCATTCTGTTTACACCAAATTCTGACTCTACCATTTGAACGTCTCAACAGAAATCGAGACTCATCAGACCAGGCAACATTTTTCTAGTCTTCAACTGTCCAATTTTGGTGAGCTCGTGCAAATTGTAGCCTCTTTTTCCTATTTGTAGTGGAGATGAGTGGTACCCGGTGGGTTCTTCTGCTGTTGTAGCCCATCCACCTTAAGGTTGTGCGTGTTGTGGCTTCACAAATGCTTTTCTGCATGCCTCGGTTGTAATGAGTGGTTATTTCAGTCAAAGTTGCTCTACTATCAGCTTGAATCAGTCGGCCCATTCTCCTCTGACCTCTAGCATCAACAAGGCATTTTCGCCCACAGGACTGCCGCATACTGGATGTTTTTCCCTTTTCACACCATTCTTTGTAAACTCTAGAAATGGCTGTGCGTGAAAATCCCAGTAACTGAGCAGATTGTGAAATACTCAGACCGGCCCGCTCAAAATTGCTTAAATCACCTTTCTTTCCCATTCTGACATTCAGTTTGGAGTTCAGGAGATTGTCTTGACCAGGACCACACCCCTAAATGCATTGAAGCAACTGCCATGTGATTGGTTGATTAGATAATTGCATTAATGAGAAATTGAACAGGTGTTCCTAATAATCCTTTAGGTGAGTGTATATATATATATATTACAGCTATATAAATGTAAATATATACAGCACACACAGTTTTAATATATATACTATACATATATGTATATAAATGGAAATGTATGTTTGTTGCATAGGTAAAGTCACTGTTGAACCTCCAGTATCTCCACTAAATTTTTTCCTTCGGGGAACTTCATTTAATAATTTTACCTGCACCTAATTAGGGCAATGTCCCCTGTGAGGCATTTTGTGGACTTGGCACAAGTATGCAGTGTTGCTCATCACAATGAGTTTACTTAATAAAAATATGGTTTAGGGACAGAATTCTTCCCCATGGAGAATTCATTACGTGGACACAACTGCAATATACTCCACCCTGGAAAGCGCCGGGTAACCCTGTTAGTCAATAGAAAAATCTGGAGATTGTCACCCGCATGAGGTTTGTGTGTTTTTTTAACTGAATTGTGACATAAGGAGACTCTAAGGATGAATATGAAGATTGCACAGTCACTCATCTGCTTTCCTCTTCTGCTGTCAGCCACGAATATCCAATACCACTGGAAGACGCAGATGACACCCAGTTATATATCTGAACTTCACCATCTGCATCGCTTCCACCATCCTCACTTACTGATTGCCTTGCTGAGATTAAGTCCTGGTTCTCTTCTAGCTTCTTGCAGTTGAACTCCAATAAAACTGAGGTGCTTCTTATGGGCACGAAATCTGCAATAGCGAAGGCATCAAAGATCTCAGTATTAATAGACAACACATCTGTTACCTGTACAGATCAGATAAAAAGCCTTGGTGTAATTCTGGACAGCACGTTGTCTTTCCAGTCTCACATCAGTTCTGTTACTCGAGCAGCTTACTTCCACCTGCGAAACATTAATCGCCTGCGTCCATTTCTGTCAAATCACTCTACTGCCATTTTAGTTAACAGTTTGGTCACCTCCCGCCTGGACTATTGCAACTCACTTTTCTTTGGTCTGCCCCAAAAGTTATTACATAAACTTCAACTTGTTCAAAATTCGGCTGCTCGTATAATTACTAAAACACCCTACTCTGATCACATCACACCCGTTATTCAGCAGCTTCATTGGCTGCTAATAAAGTTCAGGGTCAACTACTAAATCTTAGTCCTTACATATAAGGCCATTCATAATCTTGCCCCCACATATCTCTCTGAGCTCCTACAAGTCACTAAACCCTCTCGCATGCTCAGATCCTCTTCTTCCATCAACTTAAATAATCCACCAGCACGTCTTGTCACGATGGGATACCGAGCATTTAGCAGATCGGCACCTTCCCTATGGAACTCATTACCTGCTTACCTTAGGAACATGACTACCCTTCACCAATTCCAGGCTAATCTCAAAACTCATCTGTTCACTGTAACTGTTATTGGTGTTTTATCTGATGTTTTATTTGGGTTTTAAAGTTTCTAGTCGTTGAATGTTTTTATTTTTTTAACCTGATTGTACAGTAGTTTTTTGAAAGGCGCTCCAAATAAAATCTATTATTATTATTATTATTATTATTATTATTATTATTATTATTATTATTATTATTATTATTAAGACGTGTGATGTCACCTGAAGCTCCACCTTTCACCCCACCCCTTCTAATCTCTTACCTTTAAAAGCCTGTTTGAATAGGAGGTCTGCATCAGTTGTGGACCAGCCAAGAACCAAGGCACACTGGTGTTGTCACAGCTTCTTTTTTCTTTTTCAAATGCACAATTAAACAGGATAAATTGTAACACCCTAACACAGGGGTCTTCAATCACGGTCCTGGAGGGCCGCAGTGGCTGCAGGTTTTTGCTCCAACCCAGTTGCTTAATAAGAAGCACTTACTGCTCAAGTAACACTTGTGTTTCACTTTAGTCGTCTCGCTCGTTAACATTTTGAACCTTTATATTCTTGGTTTTTAATTGCTCCTAATTAGCAATAACATGCAAATGACAAAAGAGACCAGCTTGTTACCATTTACACCCCTGGGTGTATTTATCTTGCCCTACTGGGTTTAATACTTGGAATTAAAATGAAGAGAAAAAAGTGAAGGACTGAGAATTACTCCTCCATTTCAGCCTTCAAATCATTTGGATGTTATCCTTAGAAAGGGGAAGTAAATCTAGGATATGAGAATGACCTGACATGGCAGAGTTAAAGCGTTAACAAGTCATGAAATTAAACTATTGGCAAGAATTGCTTTCTAATTAAGCAACCGGGTTAGAACAAAAACCTGCAGCCACTGCGGCGCTCCAGGACTGTGACTGTGACTGAGAACCCCTGCCCTAACACTTTCATGGTGCTTCTTTATTTGAAATATAAAAAAGACATTCATGTTTATACTGTATGTATGTTTATATATATTGAATGCCATGCTGGACCTTTTCCTTTCTGGGATGCCATAATGGAAGGAAAGTATGGAAGGAGGCATAACCTAGACGGGATGGGGCTGTTTCAAAGGGGTAGATTAACACTACAATCCCTGAAGCCTATGAAAAAACTCGTAATCCCGGGCCACCTTAAATTCCTTTGCACCTCTCCGATAGCGTCTTTTGTTGTGTAAATGTGTCGATTGGCACAAGCAGCAAGCAGTCTGCTGTCCCATAAACCCCCCACACCACCGCAGCTCGACTCGGGCAAAAAGTTCTCCCAGCTCAAGTATGTTTATCGTGGTGTGAAGTGGCTGGAGTTGTAGAGGGTAAATAGTACAGTGATCTCTCCTTTATCGCGGGGGTTGCGTTCCAGAACCCCCCGCGAAAGGAGAAATCCGCAAAGTAAAAACCATATGGTCATATAGTTATTTTTATATATGTTAAGCCCTTATAAACTCTCCCACACTCTTATAAACATTTCCCGTACAGTTATACAGCATAAACCCTTTGTATTCTCTTAGATATTAGGTAAGATTAATTGAAATTACAGTATGTATGTAAACACACTGTTTATATACAGTAAAACCTAAATATTATTTTAAAGATATTGAGTGTCTCTGATATCACACATGTTACAGCCATTACAATAGACAGATCATTTTGGAGCCATAGCAAAGGGCTTGACTACGCACAAAGATAAACACAAAAGAGCACAAAAGTTACGTCTTTACACAGCGAAACATGTTGATGCTGAATGAGCGAGACGAGACTTCCTGGTTAACGCGGCGGAATCAAATTGAGAAGGGTCTGGCTGCAGCCATTGTAAAGTATTGAGCTCCACAGCAAGCGGAAACACGAGACCTCTGCAGTAGGCAGAAACACCTGACCTGCATAGATACATTGGGAACCGCGCAAGTGGATCGTAAAGGCTGGGACATTGGGGGAGGGGCGTTTCCCCTCATTAGCATGTAAAATAACCATCCGTGGAAGTATCTATCCCGAACAACATGTACCACTATGCAGGACATAATAGAACATTGAAACGTTGGTTTTCCACAAACAACAACCCTACTAACACACTTAGGTGAGTACAGTTTCAGAGAAAAAACAGTACAGTCAGTAACTAAAAGAAGCCAACCCGAACAACCTGACAAATAAGGCAGGATCCACTTAAAAGAACAAACAAAAATAAATATAGGACCTACCCAATCGCCAGCCCTAACCTTAAAAACACTGGGGAAGGCAGCAACAGTGAAATAGCACGCCTAAGCTTAAGATAGTGGGGGAGGGGCATATTCCTTCTTTAGCATATAAAATAACCGTTCATGGAAATGTCCATCCCGGACAACGAGTAACATGAGGCAGGACAGGATCCAACTTAAAAAGCTATTTCTTCCGTAAACTAAAAAATCCCTCTAAAAACACACATGGATGAACACCTTTCCAGAAAAGAGTACGATGAAAACGGTTTCTTTTAACTAAATGAAGCCAACCCGAACAACCGGACGTACAAGGCAGGATAAAATTAAAAAGACTAAAAGGGACTAACTAATATAGGATCTACCCAATCAACAATCCTAACCTTAAAAAACACTGGGGAAGACAGCAACAGGGAAATAGCACGCCTAAGCTTAAGATAGCAGGGGAGGGGCGTTTTTCGGTCTACTGTGGCGGTCACGTGTTTCCGCTGTCTGTGGAGCTCAACACCTTACAGTGGCTGCAGCCAGATGCTCTTGATCAAATTCGGCGCTCCGTCGCTGAGCCAATCAGTACACAGGAACTTAACTGCGTGCTCTGATTGGGTAGCTTCTCAGCCATCCGCCAATACCGTCCTTGGTATGAAATCAACTGGGCAAACCAACTGAGGAAGCATATACAGGAAGTAAAAAGCCCCATTGCCCATAGAAACCCACGAAGCAGCGAAAAATCCGCGTTATATATTTAGATATGCTTACATATAAAATCCGCGATAGAGCGAAGCCGCGAAAGTCGAAGTGCGATATAGCGAGTGATTACTGTATATCCTTATTTGGAATACATGCATTTCATTTGTGTTCCGAGTCTACAACGATCTGTGTAAGTGGAGGATGACAGGAAGTGCGAGAAATGCAAGAAATGTTGAACACATAACCGTAACAGAAACTTTCTTCATGCTTTATTACTAATGACAAAATTTTGACATAAAGTGTATAATGTGTGAAGACTGAAGTCCAAATATCAAATAAACACTTTCACGAATGGTACAAGTATAACAGAACAAGTGTGCTTTTATTCAAGAATATAACTGCAGAAAAAGAAATCGAGTTAGAGTACGATGATGACGTGACTGCTTGGGTGGCGCAGCGGTAAGAACTGCTGACTCGTAACCAAGAGGTACGGGTGTGAATTCAGGTGCTTCCCAGTGTGGGGTACAGCCCGGGCACAGACAGGTAGACATGTTATTTCGCCACACACGTGTTTATTTCCACTGTTTACAAGTAGTAAAGTGCACAAACCCAGTGCCGCAGCACCAATCACCCCTTCAAGTCCTGGCCGCACGACAATGCCTTGCACAGTCCTCAGACCGCCTCCACTCCTCTCCTCCGAGCTCCGTCCACTTCCACCCGACTCTTGCTGTCGACTGGAGGGAGGCGGCCCCTTTTATGTACGCCCGGATGGGCTCCTGGTGCTTCCTGAGGAGCTTCCGCCGACACACCCTCATGTGGCGGAAGCACCAACTGTGTAGCCGGAAGTCCTCCGGGTGTTCCTGCTCCTCTTCCCCCCAGCACTTCCTGGTGTGGCGGAAGTGCTGGGCTCCAGGTTTCTTCAGGCACTGGGGCGCCACCTGGTGGTGGCCACGGGCCCCTACAGGGTTGGGCTTCCAAGCCCCTTACCTGAGGCCACCAACAAAACCAAGGCGGTTGCCCCCACGTGGTCGGGCGGAGGCACCAGCCCTCCTCCGGTCCCCTCGGGCATCCCAGCTGGGCTCCACCCCCAGCCGCCTGTGAAACCAGAATTACCATTTTGAGTAGTGAGCTCCTCTTATTATTACTATTCGAGAATAAAAACATACATTTGATTTGAGTCTGTAACAGCCGGTCTAAATTCATGGTACTTGTAAAGGTGAGCATTGTTTTTGGCTATTATTCAATTTTATTCTCTCAGCCGCGTTCACGCTCCCCTGATCTGACACTGCTGTTTTCACATAAAGACTCGCTATAACAGAGGTGAACTCAGATGAGGACGAGGGTTCTACATCGGAGAAAGAGAACAAAAGCCCACCCCTCGAGAAATGTCCACTCACACATAAGAACAACGCAGCTGCACCAGGCGTAAAGGCAAAAGATGGCACTGTTTGGATGCAGCAACAGGTTGGGCATCATCCTGCCAGTCAGTCTGCCACACTCCTGTCGTTCAATGAAACAGCAGGGCATGCTGAGCTCACCAAGGTATTGGGCAAAGTCCTGTTTGTGATTATATTGTGTGATGGTCTTTATATGAAAAACAATTACAGTGATGTGAAAAACTATTTGCCCCCTTCCTGATTTCTTATTCTTTTGCATG
>JANRMT010027041.1:8049132-8061699 GCA_026402145.1 Polypterus bichir lapradei | reverse complement strand
AAATTCGATGTCGAGATTATGATGAATCTCGAGATTTTAGACCTCCCTTACTTTCTCGTGTACGAAGTGTAGGAAAAGTATTGGAATCGTCCAAAAATTTGATGTTAAGATTTTGATGAATCTCAACATTTTAGACCTCCCTTACTTTCTCGTATATGAAATACAGGGAAAGTTTTGGACCATCCAAAAATTCGATGTCGAGATTATGATGAATCTCGAGATTTTAGACCTCCCTTACTTTCTTATGTACGAAGTGTAGGAAAAGTATTGGAATCGTCCAAAAATTCGATGTAGAGACTTTGATGAATCTCGACGTTTTAGACGTCCCTGACTTTCTTCTGTACGAAGTATAGGGAAAGTATTGGAATCGTCCAAAATTTCGATGTCAAGATTTTGATGAATCTCGATGTTTTAGACCTCCCTGAATTCGAAAATATAATTTTTGGAACTATGTCTGTGTGTGAGTATGTGTGTGTGTGTATAAACACAATAACTTGTGTACGCTCTCACTTAGGTCATCCAAATTTTGCATAGAGGTATTAGGTAAAAAATGTAGATTTCTATCAACTTTTGTCTTATTTCCATTAACCAGACGTGGTACTTTACCTTTTATTCATGCAGCTGCAGAGTCCAATTTATTCAAGTTTACTTTTATCATAATTGTTCAATATGTTATTAATTTGATTTGATTTATTGTTGATGTTTCTTTAATGTACATAATATAAAAATATAATCATTGTCTTTCAGTTTACTCCTCCAATATCCATCCCCATATCTGAGTATATGAGAAAGTCAAGGGGAGACCACTCCCGATTTTTTAATCCTTGAATAGGATGAAAGACTCAGTGTGGTGTGGAAAAATGATAGGAGGGGGAACAGGTCATCTACGTGAATGAGGAATGGTGTAAAAAGGGGAAGATTTACTTTTAAAACTACAGTTTGTAACACAGACCGTGAAATTCTGGGTTTCGGAATTTGTTCATGCTATTTGCCTGGGAGATAAATTACATCATCTTTATTAATGTTTATATTCCTCCCTTAGCAAATGGGGACGCGGGAACGGAAATGATTCATTCTGTTACCACCACTTTAATGGTGAATCATTCGTTAATAAAAAAAAAATATCGATTATATAGTATCTATCTATCTATCTATCTATCTATCTATCTATCTATCTATCTATCCTTTATACGGATTGCATGATGACTTTGAAAGCCAAAGCAGCGTCAATCTCGTGACCAGCAATGGGTGCCATCACCATAAACAACATACAATCCACAAAATGACCACCAGACACAGTAAAAACATAATCTTAAATTGCAGCAATGTGGCAAAATGAGTGTAATGTTAAATGATAAATACTACAAAAAATAAATATGGCGCCAAATGAAAGAAAGTGGGTTTCTACCAGCCTCCTACCCACCACTGTACCACCTTTGTGTGCCAGTGGCAGATTCACCCATGCCTTTCCTTAAAAGTGCTAACCTCACTTTCTTCTCTCTCACTTCAACTCTCCAACCATGTCCTCTTATTGTCCCCACTTGCCTTTCCCATTCTCTGTGAGTTACCCTGGCACAGTCTTGGCATTGAAGCAGATCAAATCCTTAATGGTTTATCTGGAACTTCAGTGCTGGGATCAACCGAGGAGACTCTTGACACCCTCACTTCCCCCTCATAGCTGGCGCTTCATTATAGAATGCCCATGGTCAGCCCAAGAAGAGGCTGTCACATTGTGCCAGACAAAATTCATATTAATCACCGCAAATCTGCTGGCATTAGTCATAAACTTAACAGAAGGTCAGGAACAATACAACATCCTAATAATAGACCCAAGTGACAGCAGGGTGACAAGCCGCCTTCTTATCTGGTCACCTCTGGCCATCATTTTTGGTCTGCATCGTCTAATTTATTAGCTTATATATATAGCGCGCTGACAGCAGCATTGCACCTCCACAAAGCCCGCCGATATATCCAGCTCTGTGCTGACCCTTGACTTTATTCCCAGTGAGTTTGGTGTCCACCTGCCTCTTGCTTTGAGCAAAGTGGGTTTGTGTGCTTGTGTGACTGTGTATCATTCCCATGTAAACACACACAGGCTGAGGCCCTCGCTGACCCACCCGCTGGCAGTCGGGTATATTAGAATACACTGAGCTGAAATAATTCTTTGTGTCTGTCACAACCATGGGCATAGATTCCTTTAGGAAAGTGACACCTACTGGCTACCTCATTGGACCTGACACCCACAATTGTGCTGATTCAGGTCTCACCACTTACTACTTGTGTGAAACATTTCACCTACCAGTGGTGACACTGCAGAAATATGAAAAAGAATGGATAATACCTGTCACCTGTTTAGCTATAGAGGCCACTGTATAACATTGTGAGAATGCCAGTTCAATGCCCACCATTTTCTTCTCTTACAATTGAGAACTGCGAGTTCTTGTATTTTGGAAACATCTGAGAAACTGCACAATGCCTGACAAATACCTTGGCATGGTGTTTGTTCTCCATAAAAGGACACTGTGTGAAATTATAAAGATGCCAGTTTCACTGCCAGTTCTTGAGAATCTACAGTCTATAACCAGCCATATGTTTGAAAAATATCAAAAAAACTGTGCAGTAGCTATTCAGACATGGCGTTCACTAAGAAAGGGCACTTTATAAAATCAAAAATGTGCTAATTTGATATGCCATTCAGAAGGATAGGAATTACATAAGTTCTCCATGTAACCAGCATGGGGCCACTAAACATGTGAGGTGTGTGCAATAAAACCACAAACAAGAAAATGGACCTGGAGGATACCCCGTTAAATCTGAGTGTCCAATTGATGAAAGCGAAAATTAAGTACCAATGTGCTTGATAAGTTTCGGTGTGAGATCATTAGAAAAGTCCTCCAAAGGTGGTCCGAAATTGAACACTGCCAGCCAGCCAGCGGCTTAAGGAAGGGTGAGCCTAACTGGGTCCAAGCCTATCTTGATTGGTCATAGCCCCCCAAACAATTCTCTGGACATGAAATTCTATGGTAAATTTTGTAATCGATTGGGTAGTTGTTGTTCTATCTTTCCTTTGGTTTGGAAGTGGTATGTCAAATCCCTTTGGTTAACTGACGGTGTTACAGTGTTTGTGTAACCTGATTGGTAGTAGTCATTAGACAGTTAACAGATCCTTAAGTGGCTTCATTGAGTATTTTCAACAAACACCAAGCTATAGTTTCTTATTTTGAGGGATTATTTCTGACATGGCAAAACAAACGGAAATATCAAGGTTTTTCAGAAAGCCTCGTTTAGATTGTATGGAATAAATTTGCAGGATGCAGAAATGACACATTAACAGAAATGTGGAAACAAAGACAGCAAAAATGGTCATCTCTTTTGGAGGTACTTGACAACTGCCCTGTGGACATTTCCCCCAATGTTAATGCTTTGTTGCGAGTAAAAAATTATGCGCTACTGAAGACTTCAGAGACTTTGCTGTTGCTTTTTCGTTCTTTTCTGTTTAAGGACAATTCCATTGAAAATTTGGCATGGGTTGACTCTCTTGATGGACTTCCTAAGATTCCAAATGATTTCAAACTACAACCAAATTCTGAGGTAACCTTTCAGGAAAGGTCAGACTCGGTTTCTGATTTAAATATGGGAAAGTCTCCAGGGATTGACGGCCTCCCCATTGGTTTCTACAAACAGTTTTGGCCATTACTGGGGACTGATGTGCACGCAGTGTTTTAAGAAGACTTGAAAGATGGTGAATTACCTTTGAGCTACAGAAGAGCAGTGGGATCACTCTGCTTCCAACAAAAGGGAGATCTATGTCAAATAAAGAACTGGCGTCCCATGAGTCTTCTCTGTATGGATTATAAGATTTTCTCCAGGGCTTTGGCAAGCCATCTGAGGCCTGTGATGGACTTGGTTGTAAATTCCTGTCAAGCCTTTTCTTCATGCGTTATGTGATTTCAACATCAAGTATGTATGGCATCGATGGAGGGATTTTATTTATTGATCAAGAAAAGGCATTTGATAGAGTGGATCACAGATGAGCGTTTAATACTTTGAAATGCTTTGGGTTTGGGGATAATTTTATTAAAATAATCAAATGGCTGTATATTCTTTTGGAGGTGCTTGACAACTGCCCTGCAGACATTTTCCCCAATGTTAATGCTTTATTGTGAGTAAAAGGTCACACTTCAAACTACATCTTGCACTGTTGATAGAGCGTTTTCATCCGTAAACCAGATCAAGACACATTTGTGAATATCAATGTCATCAGCTCATATCAGCAACTTGACTATCTTATCATTTCTATACAGTCTTGTTTAAAATGAAGATTGTGACGAAATCATCAACCAGTTCAACCTAAAGTCCCGACGCCTGCGCCTGACCTGAAACGCTACAGGATGGGTAGGGACTGATTTTGTGCACACGTCCGCCGTGGCACAACAATGTTTGATTGCCTTGATAATTTTTGCTCCACTTTTGTATGGTCCCGATAATTCACTACCACAATATGAATGGATGTATGCTTTAGAAAAATGCCCTTATACTGTATATCCTACTAAAAACTTAAACAGCCAGATTCTACACAGGCCCACCCTAAAATCTATGCCTGACTATGCCCTTGCTGCTCATCTGGGCTGCTGTAAGTGTGGGTGGGGATGTCTCACCTATGCTGGTATCATTAGGTAAGATTAGATTAGATTAGGTAAGATTCGTTGAAATTATGTATGTAAACACAGTGTTTATATACAGTAAAACCTAAATGTTATTTTAAAGATATCAGGCGTCTCCGATATGTTACAACCATTACAATAGACAGGCCACCAGCAATAAATACGTACAATGCAAGAAAAATTGTATACAGTAAATGTGTGTACAGTTACACTAAACATACGTACATGTACTAAGTACGTAGAAAATTAGTTATGGGTACTCACCAACAATGACACGACAACTTGTCCGATAACGATGAGTTTAATTTTAACAAAGGAGAGCGTTACAGCTCTTCTAAAGGAGCCTCTTCAGGCGACTGTGTAGCACCGCTGTTGTCGTCTGGAGTTTCTTCTTCCACTGAAGGTGTATTAGGCGGTGTTTTGCGGGTAAGGAACATCGTGGCGCTGCTTTTTCATTTGTGTAAGGAGATTTTTATACATTTCCATGGCGTTGTCAAGAGCATTTCTAAATTGCAAAGAACGAATCATTTGCGGGTTCCATTCTTCAACCGATATCTGGAGATCTTTTTCCATTCGTAGAATGGTTGCAAGATGCTTGAGAGCTAGGCCTGCGTCTTCTTCCTGTGCTGGGTGCTCTTGTTCCTTATCTTCCTCGCTCACTGACTTGATCATCTCGGCCAAATTTTCGTCGCTCAGCGCCTCAAAGTGGGCATCGAGCAGCTCATTGACAAAACTTAACTCTTTACACAGCGAAACACGTTGATGCTGAATGAGCGAGACGAGATTTCCTGGTTAACGCAAAGCAGAATTGAATTCTGCGCTCCGTCGCTGAGCCAATCAGGCACCCAGGAACTTAACTTCGTGCTCTGATTGAGTAGCTTCTCAGCCATCCACCAATAGCGTCCCTTGTATGAAATCTACTGGGCAAACCAACTGAGGAAGCACGTACCAGAAGTAAAAAGACCCATTGTCCGCAGAAACCTGCGAACCAGCGAAAAATCCGCGATATATATTTAAATATGCTTACGTATAAAATCTGCGATAGAGTGAAGCCGCGAAAGTCGAAACACGATATAGCGAGGGATTACTGTATCGCTAATGATGGCTGCCACTTTGAAGACATCATTTTTAAAACACAGTGGAAAAAATCTATTTTGTATACCCTTTCTTGTGTCGTAAAGAAATTTATTTTATCTTGTAGCGTTTTCGTAGAATAAATGTTTGAAATGTGGTACTTCTTTTTGGCTCATCTTGTAGAGTTTCCGCTTAATGCAACGAAAAATAATTTGATGGTGTTATTGTTGGGTTAAGTTTTGTCATGGAGTAGGGCGGTGGTGCTAAGCATTAATTGGGTCGCTCTGCTTTCTTTATAAATGTTTTATACTGTCTCCCCATATAAATGGAATTGCCATG
This sequence comes from Polypterus bichir lapradei, assembly GCA_026402145.1. Classification (NCBI taxonomy): domain Eukaryota; kingdom Metazoa; phylum Chordata; class Cladistia; order Polypteriformes; family Polypteridae; genus Polypterus; species Polypterus bichir. The sequence goes on along the minus strand of JANRMT010027041.1, from coordinate 8,055,622 downwards.
AAGGATACTGGTTTTGTACGCAACAATTGACAATATAATTCATTTATGTTTTTCAATATCTGATTACTATACTTTCTTTGTAATTTTACTGGGGTTGAGGAAAAAGAACAATGTAGGATAAGGATTTTCTTACCTCCACAGACTGTTTCTTACAAATATTAACCCCTTTAGATGAAGGGGTCTCTATGTGACCCTTAGGTGGCATAGCATCGAAAGCTTGAAACTGACCCCCGGTTTCTGAAAGTGCAAGTCAGTAGCGTACATCATGTAATTCCGGAGGATAACAACTCTAAGGTCCAGGAAGATGAACTCTGCTCTAACTATTGTGCCACTTTGCCACCCACTCCCCCCCACCCAAATAAAGTTATTCCTAAATTCCACTGTCCACCTCCCCCACAATCCACAATCCTATTTCACTGGCCAGCTATTTTTTTTTTTCCAAAGGCTGACAGGATAGCATTATGAATGCAGAACGGGGGGTGGTGGGGGCACAGTGGGGGCTTAATACCTGCTCTGCCAGTGTAAGCAATCAAGGACGCTTTAGAAAGCCTAATCCTCTCTGGAATATCCGTTCTGCTCTTTCAGCAGAAACATCATTTATTTTTCTAATCACGAACAACTGATTTGTTGGCGATGTGCCCTGTTCAAGACAGCAGATCCGGCAATGGCAGCAAGCGCAGCTGTGGGCAGTGAGGTGACATTTGGGCAACCTTTACCATCATGGCCACTGTGAGGATTCCATTACCTTACACTTGTCAGTTTTGAGTTTTGTTTCACACTGAAGCAACCGTGAACTGGAAGGTGAAAACTGAGGGGTGTATGGAAGTAACCAGCTTAGTGGGTCAAAAATAAAAAGTGAAAAAAAAAACCCCAACAATAACAGTGGGCAGTGAGCCAGCCCTGTGATTGGCTGACAGAAGCCTCAAATAATATCAAGGAATGAAAATTGGGGGGGTGTGGCCTTAAAGGAGGAAAAAAAAAATTACAAGACAAGCAAGCATCGGATTGGACCCAGGAACTCACTGAGCCGTCCAAGCTGAAACTTTTGGGAAAGGGAGGTAGAGTGGCACAGTGGTTGGTGCTCCTGCCACCTCATGCCTCCAAGGCCCCGTTTCCATGTTTCCCAGTAGTAATGACTGAAGTCCGCTTAATTTGTTTCGTCTTGTACTTGGTGAAATTGAGGAAAGATTCCGGAACTTTTTCGCTGAACTTGAAAAAAAGCACTGAAAGGTAAGAAGAAAATAAATTAGTTTTGAGGGGACTATAATGGTTAAAATGGTCTAGTAGACCCCTTAGTGTTATGTTTACCTTGGGGAAAATGAGACAAATGTGTTATTATGTACAGTACATTAAAAATGTTATTACGTGTAACAGAAACATGAACAAATCAAAATGCCAAAATAAATGCAGTAGGAAAGGTCTATTGACTGCCCGCCTTTGTAGATTCTGTACACGTCCTTAGAGATAAGCAAGTGGATGAGCCTGTGGTGTCCTGGATGATGGACTATCTGTTTGGCAGACCACCGTCTGTGAGACTCAAGGACTGTGTGAGCAACACTGGAGCACCACAAGGAACAGGCCTGCCTACTTCCCTCTTAACTCGTCACTCCTCCGACTACAAATATAACAGCAGGTTACGTCACTTGTAGAAATTCTCAGATGATTCTGAACTTAAGGGGTGTATTGAGTAAAGGGACGAGACGTTGGAGAGGAGTCAGGTGGAAAAAATTATTTCTCTATTGCAAAGCAAATTGTCTCCATCTGAACATTAACAAAACCAAGGAACTGCTCATTGACATATCCCACACCAAAGAGCCTCCATGTCCGGTCACTATTCAAGAAACGAATGTAGAAGTGGTCCATTCCAGAAATAAAGCAAAACTTCTTATAACATTGCAAGATGCTGAGATTACTGTAATACACTCCTCTCAGGACCACCCAAAAAAGACATCAATCAGTTACAACTTGTGCAGAATGGAGCGGCTAGAATCTTAAGTAGGAAAAGAAATTCCAAGCACATTACACCAGTCTGAGTGTCACTACACTGGTTACCGGTGCCATTTAGAATTGACTTTAAAATCCTGCTGATGATTTACAAAGCCTTAAATAATCTCACTCCATCTTATATATCGGAGTGTCTGACATCTTATATTCCAAATTGTAACCTTCGATCTTCAAATGAGGGTCTGCTTAGAATTCCAAAAGCTAAACTTAAAAGAAGTGGTGAGGCGGGCGGCCTTCTGCTGTTATGCACCTAAAATCTGGAATAGCTGACCGATAGAAATTCACCAGGCTGATACGATGGAGCACTTTAAAAAACTGCTAAAAACACATTATTGTTACATGGCTTTCTCATCGCTTCATTTTAGTTTAATCCTGATATACTGTATATGCATTTAATTATCAGTATCATTCCTGGTGGCTCCATAATCCATACTAACCCCTACTTTCTCTTCTGTTCTTTTTCTGGTTTTCTGTGGTTTGATCTGCGCCACCACCACCCAATCAAAGCACCGTAATGTCCCTACATTGATGGATTAAAGGCCAGAAGTCCACATGACGTTCTTCCATGAGAACCCTGAATACCATGAGGACTGATTGAGGTCATTAATGTGAGGTAGAATGCCTAGAGGGGGCTGGCTGGGTGGTCTCATGGCCTTGGTACCCCTGCAGATTTTATTTTTTTTCTCCAGCCATCTGGAGTTTTTCATTTTGTTTTTTCTGTCCTCCCTGGACATCGGACCTTATTTTTACTCTATGTTAATTAGTGTTCCCGAATTCAATTTTCTTATATATTTTGTCTTTTTTTCATCCCGTAAAGCACTTTGAGCTACGCCATTTATATGAAAATGTGCTCTAGAAATAAATGTTGTTGTTGTTTTTCCTACAAGTATTTGAGGGTCCACATTAATGACAGGTTGTTCTGGTCTTCTTGTCTTTTGTCTTTCTCCTTCTCTTCTTAGAGAGTCAAGGCTTGATGTCAAAAGGCAGGGCCTGTTAAAGCCCATTGTGGCCTCTCCTTGTGTGATTTTGGGCTACACAAAAATAAATTGTATTGTCTCGGACCACAGAGGAGCTTTATAAGAAGGGGAAGAGCAGACTCTTCTTTCCTTAGCAGACTGCGTTCCTTTAATGTGGGAAGAGACATCCTTCACGTCTTCTGCAACTCTGTGATGGCCAGTCTGGTGTGCTGGATGGATAACATCACTTGAAGAAAGGCCCACCCAATCAACAAGCTAATTAAAAGGGCAAACTCAGTTATGGGACCCATTCTTGACCCCCTGGAGGTCATAATGAAGGAGACAATTAAAACAAACTGAGAGCCATTATGAACAACGCTGCACATCCTCTCTCTGGCACATTAACACTGAGGCCTTTCAGCCAATGAATTATTCAGCAGAAGTGAGTTAACAAATGCGACGGGGGCTCCTTTATACCAACAGCAATACATCTGCATAATGTTGTACCTCACCAGGACTGTGACAGCCAAGTCTGACGAGGTTGACAGACGAGATTAGACAGGAGTCCCCGGGGACTGTGATGTTTGCTGATGACATTGTGATCTGTAGCGATAGTAGTGAGCAGGTTGAGGAGACCCTGGAGAGGTGGAGATATGAGAGGAGAGGAGAGGAATGAAGGTCAGTAGGACCACCAGGACAGAATACATGTGTGTAAAGGAGAGGTAGGTCAGTGGAATGGTGAGGATGGAGGAAGTAGAGTTGGCGAAGGTTGGATGAGTTTAAATACTTGGGATCAACAGTACAGAGTAATGGGGAATGTGGAAGAGAAGAGAAGAAGAGAGTGCAGGCAGAGTGGAGAAGAGTGTCAGGAGTAATTTGTGACAGATGGATATCTGCAAGAGTGAAAGGGAAGGTCTACAGGACGGTAGTGAGACCAGCTGTGTTATATGGGCTGGAGACGGTGGCACAGGAGACAGAGCTGGAGGTGGCAGAGTTAAAGATGCTAAGATTGGCATTGGGTGTGACGAGGATAAGCAGGATTAGAAATGAGGACATTAGAGGGTCAGCTCAGGTTGGACAGTTGGGAGACAAAGTCAGAGAGGCGAGATTGCGTTTGGTTTGGTCATGTGCAGAGGAGAGATACTGAGTATACTGGGATAAGGATGCTAAGGATAGAGCTGCCAGGGAAGAGGAGAAGAGGAAGGCCTAAGAGAAGGTTTATGGATGTGGTGAGAGAGGACATGCAGGTGATGGGTGTAACAGAACAAGATGATGAGGACAGGAAGAGATGGAAAAAGATGATCCACTGTGGTGACCCCTAACGGGAGTAGCTGAAAGAAGAAGAATCAGGTCCTGGAGCGTGCAGGCTTAGAAAGGGTGCAAGTGTCCGCATGGTGGCGCCTCTCCCAGGGTTGATTGGGGTGCTTGGCTGACCGTGGATGTACGTCAGTCAGATCAGTCAGGCACCTCCTTCACTCCTTGAGGTGCAGGTGGAGGACATCACCTGCACTCAACTGGCAGTATATAGGTAGAGGGGGGAAAAAACAAAGAAATAAAGAAAAGGAAGACATGGAGGTTAAAAGAAAGGAGAGAAGAAAAGTACAGTGCAATATGAGATGGGAAGAAGACGGATGGGAAAGTGAGTCACGTGAACAGAGCCAAGAAGGGGACAGAGGGGCCAGTTCTGCTGAGCACCCTTAAGAAGGACGAGGAGCGACCAAGTGGTCCATGAGGCTCCCACAGAAGCTCTGAAGAAAGGAGTGAGGAGCAAAGCTTGGCACAGCACCCTGCAAACGCGAATGGGCTGGCAAAAGGGGCCCAAGCTGGATTTAAGGGATGTCTGCGCCTGCTGGTGGACTTCTCTTTATGCTGAGGAGATGTTGGTGTTAGAAAGAAGCACCAAGGCTCATGGTTTTTAAATCAGGATGTTTGCCTTTGATTGTAACCTCGTTTTTATTGGATTATTGATGGGTTTAATGTCCGGTATGAACTTGGTTTATGGATACTTTTATATATTGATGATTACTGGGTGGGCTGAAACATTTCATCGACTCAGAACTCACAAACACCACGTAATCCACACTCTCCACTCGGAACTTTAAGGCCACGTTAAGTTCATCATTCGCGTTATTTAAAATCATATAAAGCTGTCGCCGAAAAGACACGACATGCTTTAAATCGGGGATCTGCAGTCCAGTGGAATCATAGTAATGGGAGACAACACTTCACCATATCTGCGCAGTTCACGCTGCAAGATTTCATTACTCAAGAAAGGAGGCACATTGGAAATGATAACCTTACGAGCAGGAGTCGACAGCGGCAACACGGAGATCAGCGCGCCATTAAGCACAACACCCTGCTCGATGAGTTGGGGCACCAGCGCTTCATTGTCCAGGAAAATCACCACCGCTTTATTCATACGTGAGGCCGACTGCACATTCTTACACCCCACCACCCTACTGACCTCCATAACGCAGGCCTCCACCGAGACTGCCGGATCAGCAAGCAACCTCACGGCGTGCCTTCTGGAAAGACTTGAAAAACTGTCTGGAGATAAGCCATCTCGTATCACTTTAGACGCTGGCATACCGGCAAAGCCTCTATCGCATCCTCTTTAAAAACAGAAAAAGTATTCGTAAAACTAAAACAAACAAAAAAGAAAAAAGAAAGAGAGAGATACTCACGACACGCATCCACCCCAGACCACACCAATCGAGAGGCAAACGGACAGAGAGAGAGATAGATAGATAGATAGCTAGATAAATAGTAAAAGGCACTATATAACAGATAGACAGATAGTGAAAGGCACGATAGATAGATAGATAGTGTGGCAGTAGGGGGCGCTAGTGCTCCCTTGAACACTCAGGGATGACTCCAAACACCAGGTAAAAGTCCAAGACCTTTTATTTTGACTCAAAGTGCACCAAGCACCTTCCACACTACTCATAAACTATTTTAAACAAACTCCAACACAATTAACACTCCTCCTCGCCCAGACACTTGCTCCTCTACCTCCCAGCTCAGCTCAGTGTCTGGACTGAGGCACGGTCCTTTTATAGCCCCTGACCCAGAGGTGTTTCTGTCCCATCAATGCATAGTTCCTAATTCCTTCCGGGTCTGGTCAATCAGTCCTTTTACTCAACCCGGGAGCACGTCGTCCTTCCTGTCACATGACCGTGATGTACTCCCGGGTTATAGGGCACAAAAGAACCCATAAGCCCCCCACAGTGACTCCTGGTGGTCCCCAAGGTATCCAGCAGGACTGTGTATAAATACTACAAAGTCCATGAGGCCCTGCTGGACCTCGGGGCACTATCCTGCTGTCGGGAGGGCTCCTCCTGGCGGCCTGGGGGTGAGGACCGGCATGAGAAGCCGGCAGTCCTCCACAATAGATAGATAGATAGATAGATAGATAGATAGATAGTAAAATGCACTATATAACAGATAGATAGATAGATAGATATGAAAGGCACTATATAACAGATAGATAGATAGATAGATAGATAGATAGATAGATAGATAGATAGATA
>JANRMT010027041.1:8010172-8024132 GCA_026402145.1 Polypterus bichir lapradei | reverse complement strand
TTTTGGGATATTTAAAATCTAAGTTTATTTTTTATATAAAATTACATAAGAGTAAAGAAATTTGAATGTTTGTTCTTTTAAAGTTTACTTTATTTCTAACTTGTATAATTTAGACAGGATATATTTTTATGGAGAGCAAAATATTATAAGTTGTTTAAGGTTTGAGTTGATTTATTCAGGAATAATATTCCTGTCTGTTTTTACCATTCCTACCAAAGATATTTCTGTCGACTAAATAAAAATTCCTTCTATTTAAAATTTAAATAGAACTTGAACAAATATGATAGTTCATAATATCCACGCAGACTTGCACGTAAGAGCGGGAGTTATCCGTTTTAACAAGCAGCGTATTGCACTGATACGAAATAGCTGTGTGTGTATATATGTAGATATGTATGTATATGTATATATATGTTTATATATGTGTGTGTATGTATATATATATGTATTTGTGTGTATATACGTGTGTGTATGTATGTAGATATATATATATGTATGTATATATGTATGTGTGTATATATATGTGTATATGTATAGATATGTATATATATATGTTTATGTGTGTGTGTGTAAATATATATATATATTTATATATATATATATATATATATATATATATATATATATATATATATGACAGCAACACTCATCACTCACAACAATTACATTGACAATCATGTTACGTTATTTTCAAAATGTTTCCTTTTCTTTTTCATTGCTTCTTTAACACACTACTTCTCCGCTGCGAAGCGCGGGTATTCTGCTAGTTAATGATATATCATAGATGCATATTTTATTATACCTACTTAACTTTTATCGACATTTATCTAACTCTATATTTATTTTTCAACTATCAGAATGTTGTTTAAGTTAACTTGTTTCGGTTTCATTAGATGTATTTTTCATATTTTTGATTCTTGTTTTCTTTTTTTCACATCTTCACACCCTCCTTTTTGTTACTTTGCATCCCCCTAGGGGGACCCGCCCCACAGATTGAGAACCACTGTCTTAAGGTGTAGTCACAGGCTGTTTACATCTAGACGATCTTTAGACCGCTGCATATGCCGCTCTAGGGTGGGTCTTGTTTCCTCCGTCATCATGACGTCACCCGCGTACAGCAATGTCCATGGTACCGGGGTCTGGATATCCGCTGTAACTGTGTTCATACATAGAATTAAGAGAAGGGGTGATAGTGCTAAGCCTTGGTGGACGACTACTCAGTTTGGGATGGGCGGTGAGGCTCCAACGCGACATCGCACTGTGCTCAATACAATGGCGTAAAGTAGCCTGATCCATCACACATAAGCTTCGGGTACGCCATGAGGTTTTAACCTCCACCTCACTTTTGTTTTTATTGATTATTTATCTATTTATTTATTGAACAACACTCTTTGGACAAAAGTATTGGGACACAACTCTTAATTATTGATTCCAGGTGTTTCAATCCAACCCATTGCCACAGTAGTATAAAATCAGCCATGCAGTCTCCATTTACAAAATCAGTCATTCTGAAGAGCTCAGTGACTTCAAGTGTGGTTCTGTCATAGGATGCCACCTTTGCAATAAGACGGCTTGTGAAATTAAATTCCTGCAGGATATTTCACGGTCAAATGTAAGTGGTCTTATTTAGAAACAACAGCAACTCAGCCACGAAGCAGAAGACCACGTAAAGTCACAGAGCGTGGTCAACAGCTGCTAAAGTGTATGATGCGTAAAAGTCGCCAATGCTTGGCTGATTCCGTAGCTGAAGAGTTCCAAACTTCCACTGGCATTAATGTAAGCACAAAAACAGTGGAGCAGGAACTTCAGGGAATGGGTTACCATGACCGAGCAGGTGCATGCAAGCCTCACATCATCAAGTCCAGTGCTAAGCGTTGGATGGAGTGGTGGAAACATGTTCTATGGAGTGACGAATCACGCTTCTCTGTTTGGCAGTCAGATGGGCAAGTCTGGGTTTGGTGGATGCTGGGAGAACATTACCTGCCTGACTGTGAAGTTCGGTGGAGGGGGGCTAATGGTGTGGGGCTGTTTTAAAGGGTTTGGGCTAGGCCTCCTACTTCCAGTGAAGATCAGTCTTAATACTTCAACATACCAAGACATTTTGGACAACTCTACGCTTCCATCTTTTTGGAAACTGTTCAGGGAAGGCCCTTTCCTGTTCCAGAATGACTATACCCCAGTGCACAAAGCAAGGTCCATAAAGACATGGAGTTCAGCATGGAAGGACTTGACTGGCCAGCACAGAGAATGACCTCAACTTCATCGAACACCTTTAAGGTGAACTGGAAAAGAGATGGTGAGCCTGGTCCAACATCAGCGTCTGACCTCATAAATGCTCTACAGAATGAATGGGCATAAATTCCCACAGAAACGCTCGAAAATCCTGTGGAAAGGCTTCCAAGAAGAGTGGGAACTGTTAGAGCTGCAACTCCATATTACAGTCTATGTATTTGAATTCAATGTCATTAAAGTCCCTGTTGGTGTACTGGTCACGTGTCCCAACACTTTTGTCCATATAGTGTATTTTTTGCACTTTTGGGAACATTTTGATTTGCTTCATGTGTGTTTTGTCCTCAATTGCCAAGCTCATCCCGGTCATGACTATCAAGAGGCTCCCATACACTGGTCAACAAGCATTTTGCTACTGGGAGTCTTTCACCTTTACTTTAACAGGTTTCACTTGCTGACTCCAAATCTGAAAACCGTTTTTATTCAGCAGCATGTCCCATTTTTTAGTTATGATGTTCCAGGTCTTGGACAACTAGGGTGACTGGACAGTAAAGGTACATAACCATTTTGATAAATACCAGTAATTCCACTAGAGATGCCATTGAGATAAAAGAATTCACCACACGTTACTAACATTATGAGTTTTTTACCTTGTCATTATTAATTTTATTTAAAAATAATGAATTTTTATTAGCAGAAAAAATACAACCCCAAATCAGAAAAAGTTGGGACAGTGTGGAAAATGTGAATAAAAAAATAAAGCAGTAATTTACAAATTTCCCTTAACTTTTATTTCATTGCAGACAGTACGAACACAAGATAATTCATGGTTTTTTTTGGTCAACATCATTTGATTTGTAAATAAACATCCATTCTTGCCATTCAGGCTTGCAACACATTCCAAAAAAAGTTGGGATGGGGGCAATTCAGGGGTAGTAATGAGGTCTAATAACTAAATAATGATGCGATTTGAAACTGGTGATGTTAACAGGTGATTGCAATCATGATTCGGTACAAAAGTAGCATCGAGGAAAGGCCTACTCCTTTAGGAGCAAAGATGGGCAGAGGATCGCCAGTTTGCCACCAAGTGCGGGCAAAAATCTTTGAAATGATGAAGAAAAACGTTTCTCAAAGACAGATAGGAAGAGATTTGGGCATTTCTCCCTCTACAGTGCATAACATAGTGAAAAGAATCAGGGAATCTGGAGAAATTACCGTGCACAAAGGCCAAGGGCGCAAGCCTAAACTGAATGGCCGTGATCTCCGAGCCCTCAGACGGCACTGCATTAAAAACCGTCATTCGTCAATAAATGATATAACTGCGTGGGCTCGGGACTACTTCAGGAAGTCACTCTCAAGCACTACAATACATAGTTACATTAGGAAATGCCAGCTAAAACTGTACTGTGCCAAAAGGAAGCCCTACATAAATAGTGTCCAGAAGCGCCGTCGACTTCTCTGGACTCGGAGGCATCTGGGATGGTCCATTGTGCAGTGGAAACGTGTATTGTGGTCAGACGAATCGGTTTTTCACATCTTTTTTGGAAGAAATGGACGCCGTGTGTTGCGGACCAAAGAGGAAAAGGACCATCCAGACTGTTACCAGATACAAGTCCAAAAGCCAGGGTCTGCCATGGTATGGGGTTGTGTCGGTGCCTTCGGCAAAGGTAACTTGCACTTCTGCGATGGCACCATCAATGCTGAGAAGTATATCTCAGTTTTGGAGGAACAAATGCTGCCTTCAAGACGACGTCTTTTCCAGGGATGCCCATGCTTATTTCAGCAAGACAATGCCAAGCCACATACTGCGCACATGACAAAGGCATGGCTGCGTAAGAAGAGGGTGCGAATGCTTGACTGGCCTGCCTGCAGCCCTGATTTGTCTCCTATAGAGAATGTTTGGCGCATTTTGAAACGAAATTGTATTGTTGCGCACCTAAAACGTTGTTTGCAGGAAGAATGGGACAAACTAACACCTGCAACACTTAGTCACTTGATTTCTTCAATGCCTAAACGTCTTTTAAGTATTGTTAAAAGACAGTGGTAAATGCTGTACTGTCCCAACTTTTTTTGAAATGTGTTGCAAGCCTGAATGGCAAGAATGGATATTTATTTACAAATCAAATGATGTTGACAAAAAAAAAAACATGAATTATTTTGCGTTCATACTGTCTGCAATGAAATAAAATTTGAGGAGAATTTATAACTTGCTTTTTTCTTTTTTTATTCACATTTTCCACACTGTCCCAACTTTTTCTGATTTGGGGTTGTATTTGTTACTGATTACCAGGTCTTATATGACTCTAAAGTTCAAAGTTTATTGTCATGTGCACAGTAAGGAAAAACGTTTCCCTGTACAATGAAATTCTTTCTTTGCTGTCCACACCAAATGACAAAACCAACGTATAAAGATAAACATAAATAATAAGTAGCAGAGGCAGCATAAAGTATAAAAACAGAACAGCAGTATAAAGTGTAATGTGCAGGTAGGTGAGTGATGGACAAGTCAAATACAGTTGTGTGAGGTCGATAGAATGAGGTGGCCCGTGGTTATAAACTCCAGTCAGTTATTTAGGAGTCTAATGGCCTTGGGAAAGAGAGAGTTCTTTAGCCTGGAAGTCCTGCACTTCATACGTCTGTACCTCCTGCCTGAGGGCAGAAGTGTGAACAGTTTGTGTTGTGGGTGGGTGGGGTCCCTGCGGATCAAGCCAGTTCTCCTTCGTTGTAGATGCTCTGCAGAGAGGGCAGTGGGGTCCTGGTGATCTTCTCAGCAGTCTTTGTCACTCTCTGCAGGCGTTTGCGGTCCGCCTTCAACACCATCCAACCTCTGCTCCTTCGGGACAAGCTGACAGAGATGGCAGTAGATTCAAACCTGGTGGCATGGATCGTGGGCTCTCTTACAGGCAGACCTCAGTATGTGCGTCTCGGGAACTGCAGGTCTGACATTGTGGTCAGCAGCACAGGGGACTGGACTTTCTCTGGTCCTGTTCAGCCAACATACATCAGACTTTCAACACAACTCGGAGTCCTGCCACGTGCAAAAGTTTTCTGAATACACTGCTATCGTGGGCTGCATCAGGAGTGGGCAGGAGGAGGAGTATAGGAACCTAATCAAGGACTTTGTTAAATGGTGCGACTCAAACCACTTACAACTGAACACCAAGGAGCTGGTGGTGGATTTTAGGAGGCCCAGGCCCCTCATGGACCCCGTGATCACCAGAGGTGACTGTGCAGAGGGTGCAGACCTATAAATACCTGAGAGTGCAGCTGGATGATAAATTGGACTGGACTGCCAATACTGATGCCCTGTGCAAGAGAGGATAGAGCCAACTATACTTCCTTAGAAGGCTGGCGTCCTTCAACATCTGCAATAAGATGCTGCAGATGTTCTATCAGACGGTTGTGGTGAGCGCCCTCTTCTACGCGGTGGTGTGCTGGGAAGGCAGCATAAAGAAGAGGGACGCCTCACGCCCGGAAAAACTGGTGAGGAAGGCAGGCTCTATTGTAGGCACGGAGCTGGACAGTTTGACATCCATGGCAGAGCGACGGGTGCTGAGCAGGCTCCTGTCAATCATGGAGAATCCACTGCATCCACTGAACAGGATCATCTCCAGACAGAGGAGCAGCTTCAGCGACAGACTGCTGTCACCGTCCTGCTCCAATGACAGACTGAGGAGACCCCACACTATGCGACTCTTCAATTCCACCCGGGGAGGTAAATGTTAACATTATACAAAGTTATTGTCTGTTATACCTGCATTGTTATCACTCTTTAATTTAATATTGTTCTTTATCAGTATGCTACTGCTGGAGTTTGTGAATTTCCCCTTGGGATTAATAAAGTATCTATCTATCTATCTGTTAAATAGTGTCTTTTACTATCTATCTATCTGTCTATCTATTGTGGTATATGGCTGGCCATTCATCCCGGCCAATACCCCCAGGCCGCCAGATGGAGCCCTCCCTGCAGCATGGAGGTGCCCCGAATGCCAGCAGGGAATCATGGACAATGCAGTGCTAATTCACAGCCCTGCTGGATACCATGGGGGCCGCCAGAGGACGCTGCAGGGAGGATCAAAGACTATATTCCCTACAGCCCTGAAGTACGTCTCAGTCACGTGGACAGAAGAAATGACGTACTTCCAGGTTGAAGAAAAGGAGTTTTTATCTGACCCGGAAGTGTTGCCAGTCACATGGACAGAGAGAGAGAGAGAAACACTTCCGGGTCAAGGACTTTAAAAGACTGTGAGAGATCCCAGACGGGCGAGCTGAGTTGGGAGGAAGGGAACATTGCGTCTGGGTGTGGAGGATTTGTATTATTGATTAGTTGATTGTTTATTTATGAGTATTGCGGAGTGGAGGGTGCTTTGTGCACATTATTGTACAATTAAATTTAATATTTGGACTTTTATCTGGTGTCTGGCATCTGGTCTGAGAGTTCAAGGGGACGACAGCGCCCCCTATCTGTCACACTATCTATCTATCCATCATATCTAGAGGTCTATTTAGAGGTCAGCCCACCAATTAGGCTGGGTGGTCCTTGCTGCAGAGCAAGAAATGGACAGGAAAGAATATGCTGGCATCCCGAAGGACTTGATAAAGGATGCCAGTAAAATGGAAATACAGGGTAAGACAACTTACTTGGGTTATCTATTCCCCAAAAAGGTGGCAATGTCCCTGTATTTCGGTACCAGAGAGAAGATGTGGCCACTCAGAGTTGCCTTACCACACGGTGATGCAGCTGGTCAAGATGCTCTCAACAATGCAGCTGTAGAAGTTGCCAAGGATCTTAGTCGACATACCAAACTTCCTCAGTCTCGTCAGAAAGTACAGCCGCTGTTGAACCCTCTTGACCATTACGCATAATGACACAACTCAGACATGACGGTGCAGCAGGTAGTCAGTTTTACTGTTAAACGTAACATTGCATTTCAGGACATTTTGTTCATTCGATTCACCACTACTTTGAAAATTTTGTCAACGCGATGGACAGAAACGGTGATGCTTTTCAGCATTTAAGAAATAAGTTTGGTCTCGAGTATAGTGAAGCCAAAATTAAGGATTTTTTGTTGTTCTTGAAATCCGTGAACTGAAGCTCGACAAAGAGATTAAAAGGAAACTGAAGCCCACTGAATCAGCAGCATGGGAAGCATTCGTGCGGGTTGTCCAGAATTTTCTTGGTAGTCACAGAGCAGAGAATAATGCTGAGCTTGTGGAAAACCCGCTGAAAGCGTATCAGCTTACGGGAGCCCAAATGACACTGAAGATGTCATTTTTTTTACGTTCTCATCTCGACTTTTTTCCAACAAATTTGGGCGATGTCAGCAATGAGTATAGCAGCGTTTCTCAACCTTTAAGTATTTGCAACCCGAGTTTTCATAACAGTTTTAATTGCACCCCCCTAACATTTTTTTGAAAGCCAATTTGTTCTTTCTAAATAATGATATATCATAGATGCATATTTTATTATACCTACTTAACTTTCATCAACATTTGTCTAACTCTATATTTATTTTTCTAGTATCAGAATGTAGTTTAAGTTAATTTGTTTTGGTTTCAATAGATGTATTTTTCATATTTTTCATTCTTATTTTCTTTTTTTCACATCTTTGTGCCCCCCTTTTAGTTACTTCGCGCCCCCCAGTTTGAGAACCACTGGAGTATAGGGAAAGATTTAATCAAGATATGAAGGTGATGGAAAATTGATATCGGGGGAAAATTCACTCTGAACATGATGGGTGACTACAGTTGGTTCTTGCAAAGAGAGACGGATGTGCAGTACAAGCGCAAAAGCGAGTGCCTCCAACATTTTTGGGCACGCTGACCTCACTTTTCTATTGAGGTAAATTGACATAAATATACTTTAACGTGTCTCTGGTATCGTCTTCTGGTTTGTTTTCGGAATAAACACATCAAAACAATTTTTGGTGGGACAGTCCAAACTCCAGATATCGTGTTGATATATTATATTGAGATTCAAAAATGTCAAAACGTCAATGATGTGTATTTCAAAAACCTGACGGACTAACAGCTTAATTCCGATTTCATATATGTAATCAGAGTAAAAAAAATTAATAAAGAGCTGCTCTGAAGTTCCCAGTAGCAAACAAAAAATATTTTTTTGTAAACCAGTGTTATAAGTGAATGCGTCATCCTGCCACAGGGAGTCAGCAAACCGTCACCTGTGTTTACTTGCAGTCCATCACCTTGGCCACTATGTGGCCACACTCTCACCGTCCATCCCACCCTGCTATGTTTAACCCTTAAACCACCAACATACTTCTCCTGGATACCAAATACTTTTATTGCTACATTTTTTAAGGAAATGTCACAATTCACCAAGAAAATGTGAAATTTTAATGAACACATATTTTTTCATGCAGACAGCATCACATTTACTGCAATACTGATCATTTTACACACCGCCAATGAACTGTAAAAACTATTGAAAAAACTACTGGAACAATCTATTATTTTATGTGCAAGGTGGAACTGACGCCATTGATGAAATACAGTAAATCAACTGTGCTTGAACTGGCCGCACGCAAGCATAGAGGGGTAAACGCTGATGCCAGCTGGCTAGTTGAGCGCAGCAGTTGAATCCCAGAGACAGTGATGCTGATTCGCTAGGGGGCATCAGTGGTCATGAGCTGGCTGCTCAACGAATGTATGGCACGGACTGATCAGCTCTGGCGTGCTGGCAAATTGCACTGGGAACAGACTATAGCCAGGTACAGCGATCAATGAATATACATTGGCGAATATACTCAGCTCCGACATGTTCTCAAATTACATTGAGAACTGACTATAGCCAGGTACAGCGATCAACGAATATACATCGCCGAATATACTCAGCTACGACATGCTGGCAAATTGCATTGAGAACCGACTATAGCCAGGTACAGCGATCAACGAATATACATCGCCGAATATACTCAGCTACGACATGCTGGCAAATTGCACTGGGAACCGACTATAGCCAGGTACAGCGATCAACGAATATACATCGGCGAATATACTCAGCTACGACATGCTGGCAAATTACATTGAGAACTGACTATAGCCAGGTACAGCGATCAACGAATATACATCGCCGAATATACTCAGCTACGACATGCTGGCAAATTGCACTGGGAAC
This sequence comes from Polypterus bichir lapradei, assembly GCA_026402145.1. Lineage (NCBI taxonomy): Eukaryota > Metazoa > Chordata > Cladistia > Polypteriformes > Polypteridae > Polypterus > Polypterus bichir. Next base: position 8,014,765 of record JANRMT010027041.1, on the reverse strand, counting down.
CGACTATAGCTGGTTGTGGCGGTTTAAGGGTTAAAGCCAAAGCCGTTATTAAGAAGCAATAAGCTGAGAGCTTCAAAGTAATAATGCTTGCAAAATGACATTTTATTTTTTAAATTTGTGGACCAGGGGTTCTCCTGTTCTCCTCTCACTTTTTTCTTTGAGATTTTTGTCAGAGTTTTAAGCCTTTAAGCCTCCTATGATCTTGGCACTCCACAAGAAAGCGAGGCTTATTTGGTTTCTAGGCTTGACGTGAGCCTTATGCCCCTGGCTTTAGAAGTGAAGCCTCATTTGGAGTTTTGTGAGCCCTGAGGATTATAAAAGTGTACCACAGGGCTGTGCTTTCTTTTTGTCATTGAAGAACAAACACCTTTTCTTCATCAGGCACAATATATTTGCTATTGAGTTGTCTAAAGAGACACTGGGTGATCAAATACCGGGTGTCCCAAACAAGTGTATACACACTTTGAATGATTGTAACTACAATGTGTATTAAGACAACACTGCAACTGGTGCCGTTGATTTGAACCTTCTTCAGGAATCTGTCATGCCATACATTTAAGAGGGGTTTGTGGGTGAGGATGAGTTTTATTTCCAGAAGAATGGAGCACCACCTCTACCACTACCATCATTTTAGGGCCTATCTTGATGAAAATCTGTCAAACAAAGGGAGTGGGTGAAGAGACCACCCTCGTGTTCACCAGACCTCATAGCAAAGGTAAGGTTGATATCACAAAACTACAACAATAGATAAATTGAAACCAGTCCATGAAAGAGAATGTGACAAATACCAAATAAAAAGATCTGAGAAGTTTGCAAATCCATTGGTCTGCGTTATCAGCATTTCCTGGACCAGAGTAGCCAGTACTTCAGACACTTGTGATAACTGTTTCTACATTCATCTTCTGTAATTTGAATTATAAAATTTAGATAAAACTGTAGCAGTGCTACCATTAGTTAGAACTGCATCTCCCAGCAGTCCTTGCAGGGGCTGTTGGGGTCAAAGGTGGCCAGAGGGGTTTAAAAGGAGGGTAGGGGGCGAAGGGAGGAAAAAAAGGTTTCTTTTGTTTGTTTGGTGTTTGTATTTATTTGTTGAACTGCCTGCCGTTTTTCTGCCATACATCTTCGTGTCCTGGATTGTATTGTTTGTTGGGGTCTGGAATCAGTTGTCTACCTGTCTACTGTTTACTGAGGACGGTGTCTGGATTCATTGGCTTTCCCGGAAGAAGGAGCGCTCCTGAACCATTCATCTGTCATCATACTTCAGCAATTACCGGTAGGACTGTGTTTTTCCACTTCCCTCTCTTCATAGAAATCGCTGGACTTCACTTCACCGCTGCTCATTTCATCCATGGACTTTACTGCGTGTTTGTCGTGTTTATCTGTTAAATGTAATATCGCCGAAGGGATCAGGGGTGGTATTATTGTTTTCATTTAGTTAATTTAATTTCATTATACTTTTTTTATCGTTTAAATTCCCAGCGTGTTTTTCTTTGTTGTCGCTGTAGTGTGTGTGTGTGTTGTGCCAAGGCTGGGGTTGTCCCTGGTAATCCTCAAGTAAAATAAATAAATCACCGTCACGCACGATGGTGTGAATCTTAGCGGCTTCTGACCGCTACAAAACTTGATAAACCTTGAAAACCTTTCATTTAAAAAAATGGGACACCCAGTATTTCATTACCCATTGTCTCTTCAAACAACTCAATGATAAATTGGTGGCCATTTTAAAACTGTGTTGAAAAACATTCTGGGAATAATTTGGAATTAACAGTTAACGTGGCTTTCAGGAGTTAGTGGGCAGCACCAAACAGTCCACCTTGTTATTTATGGTACCATCACCTTGGTCACTAGGTGGCCACACTCCCTGTGATTCTCTCACACCTTCATGTTTAAAGCCAAAACCTCCACTAATAAGCTAAGAGCTATAGATAGAAGAACAGAATGCTTATAAAATCGCCTGCATTGTTTCATTGTGGGCCAGGGGTTTTACATGGTTCTCCCCTCTCCCTTTTTCTTAAGATTTTTGGAAACGAATGCCCATCATCTTTTCAATCAATTCATTTATATTTACATTTATTCTCTAAACAGATGCTTTTATTCAAAGCAGCATACAAGAGAGGCCAACATAATCAAGTAAATATCATTCTGGCTGCCAGCTTGGAAACACGTGATACACGACAAAGGTATAATATTGATAACAGAAAGGGGGGAGGGTTAGGAAAATGCACTGATACAGCACATTGCCGCACCCACCACATGACAAACCAACACAGGATCCCAGATTAGGACCCGAGTGCAGCCATGCAATGGTTGACACCTCAGCACCACACTCGTTTAGATGGAGTGGAACAGTGTGAGGTTTTTTGCGGTGGCTGGTGTGCCAATTCTACCACCAAATCCCAGGGTTTTCCCTGCAGTTTGAAGGGTCTACATGCAGGGCTGGATGCAGAGTAACGTCCTACCCAGGAGGGAGAAATTACAGGTTAAGGGCCTTGCTCAGGGGCCCAACGGAGTAGAGTCACTTTGGGCATTTACGGGATTTGAACCGGCAACCTTTCCAATTACCAGTGCAGATCCCTACCTCGGAGCCACCACTCCACCTATTTCTTTGAAAATGATCACCTATCATCTTTTCAAACAACTCATTTACGTTTATGCTTTTATTCCGTAGTGACTTACAAAAATACAGTAAATCAAGTAAATATCAGTCAGGAAGCCAGTTTGGCAACATGCGTTACAAGGACAAGAGTAGAAAGTTGATCATCACAAGTGAAGGGAAAGGGAAGAGCTCAGAGCAAAATGCAAGAGAGTCACAATTCCTAAGTTACAAAAATCTAACAGCCAATATCAGTTCGACATCAATTCATAGAACAAGAGAGTTACCGTGTAGCGTCAGTGGGAAGCACCAGAAATTCCACCTTGTTATTTACAGTACATCACTTTGGTCACTTGGTGGCCACACTCCCTGTCTTCCTCCCACATGTTCACGTTTAAAGCCAAAACCTTCACTAATAAGCTAAGAGCTATGGACAGCAGAAAAGAATGCTTATAAAATCACCTGCGTTGTTTCATTGTGGGCCAGGGGTTTTACATGGTTCCCCCCTCTCCCTTTTTTCTTGAGATTTTTAGAAATGATCACTCATCATCTTTTCAAGCAATTCATTTATTTTGACGTTTATTCTCTAAGCAGATCCTTTTATCCAAGACAGCTTACAAGAGAGGTCAACATAATCAAGTAAATATAATTCCAGTTTGGGAAAGCGCCATACACGACAAGGGTATAAAATTGATCATAGAAAGGGAAGAGCTCAGCGCAAAATGCAAGAAAGTTACAATTCCTAGGTTACAAAAGTCTAACAGCCAATATTAGTTGGACATCAATTCACAGAACAAGAGAGTCTTCAAACGTTTTCCTACCGTATAGCGTCAATGGGACGCACCAGAAATTCCACCTTGTTATTTACAGTACATCACTTTGCTCACTAGGTGGCCACACTCCCTGTCTTCCTCCCACCTGTTCACGTTTCAAGCCAAAACCTCCACTAATAAGCTAAGACCTATGAACAGCAGAACAGATATGCTTATAAAATCACCTGCGTTGTTTCATTGTGGGTCAGGGGTTTTACATGGTACTCCCCATCCCTTTTTTCTTGAGATTTTTTTGAAATGATCACCTATCATCTTTTCAACCAACTCATTTGCATTTATTCTTTTATTCCGGAGCAACTTACAAAAATAAATCAAGTAAATATCAGTCAGGAAGCCAGTTTGGGAACATGCGTTACAAGGGCAAGGGTAGAAAGTTGATCATCACAAGTGATGAGCTCAAAACAAAATGGAAGAGACTTACCATTCCTGGATTACAGTGAGACAGAAATTCACAGATCAAGAGAGTCTTCAAACACTTCTTAAACACATTGAGAAATCAGAATTTCAAATGGAGGTGAGAAGCTCATTCCACCAGTGAGGAGCAACACATGAAAAGAGCCTGGATTAAGATTTGGCATCACCAGATTCTGTTCATTAGCAGACCTGAGTGGTCAAGAAGGAGCACAGGGCCTCAAAAACGTCTCCATGTATACAGGTGCTGACCCACTGATTACTTTGTGGGCTTCAAGGATTTGAACTCAATACCTGTCACTACAGGAAGCCAATGTAGTGTCTGAGAAGTGGAGTGACAAGTGCCCGCCTCGGCCTGCTAGAACACTGCATTTTGAATTGTCTGAAGCAGCTTGGTAGCACATGCCAGTACGTTTACCAGCAGAGTGTCTCAATGTACATAAATACATGTGGGAACTGACAGGTTGGCTACTCTGTACACAAACATGAAGGATTTGAAAGTAATATGCCGCTGCAGGGAGCCAGAGCAGTCATCTGAAAAGAGGAGTCACATGTGCCCGCCTCAGCTGGTTGGACATTAGTTGGACATTTTGATTCATCTTCAGCAGCTTGATAGCTCATGCTAGTACTTCTACCAGCAAGCATCTTATATTTGAACGTAATGTGCCGCTACAGGAAGTCAAAGTAGTGTCTCCAAACAGTAATCACATCTGCCCGCCTTAGCTGGTTGGACGCTTGATGTGCTGCTGCATTTTG
>JANRMT010027041.1:7967344-7982743 GCA_026402145.1 Polypterus bichir lapradei | reverse complement strand
CACAATATATATATATATATATATATATATATATATATATATTGTGAAATGAAGCAACTCGACACACGTATAAAAGGTTTGGGGCAGCCACTCGTATAATATTCCTAGCTGCAAAGGATTCTTTTAAGTTCATGCAATGATGTTGCCAGTACGGAGTCCAAAACAGAACTGATCAAGGTTTGAAAAGATGGCGGTTTTAAATGGTCAAACAGGAAGTGACGTATGTTAACTGGAAGTGATGTAGGTTGACCAGAAGTGATGTTTCTCTGACATCAGTTGGGGAGCCGGGACCGGAAGTGACAATCTTCTGGGCGCCGGAACTGGAACTGACGTTCTCCTGGGCGCCGGAACTGGAAGTGACGTACCTGATTCAGATAGGTTTTCCCGCGGCTTGTCTGCAGAGATAGCAAGAGAAGGTTTAATGCACCCCGCCCTCCCCTGGCCTGGTGTGGAATTACCATTACTTGGTCCACACAATGTCCTCCTATTTGCATGTGTGTGACAATATATACTGTATAATCAATTCCAGCCCATGCAAGGGTATCAGCAGCCTTAAAATAATACAAAACTGGACTCTGTTTCAGCCCAGGTCACAACTCCTCTAAAAAATAAAAATCTCAGGAGTTGTTTTTTGGTCCTCAGGAGCCTAACACACTCCTTTGCAGCAACCAAAAGCCCAGCCACCAGGCACCTCTTAGGCTGCCGTGCCTCGCACTACCTAACCCCTCCTAATTCTCTCCGAGCGATCCTTCCCCCCTCTTGCGGCCACAACAGTACTTATAAAGCCTTTTTCATTGACAGGTTCAGCTTACCTAATCATAGTGAGATACCATTTAAGTCCTGCCGGGGAAATCGTACACTGCAAGTACAAATCAAAATATCCGACAACAACATATCTATACTAATAAAAGGCAAAGCCCTCACTGACTCACTCACTCACTCACTGACTGACTGACTGACTCATCACTAATTCTCCAACTTCCAGTGTAGGTAGAAGGCTGAAATTTGGCAGGCTTATTCCTTACAGCTCACTTACAAAAGTTAGGCAGGTTTCATTTCGAAATTCTACACGTAACGGTCGATAACGGTCAACAACGTCCGCCATGTTGAACTTTCTTATTTATGGCCCTATCTTCACAAAATTTGGTAGGTGGCTTCCCTGCACTAACCAAAACCGATGTATGTACTTATTTCAATGGTATGACGCCACTGTCGGCCTCCATATTGAACTTTCCAACGTCATTAATTCTCCAACTTCCCGTGTAGGTAGAAGGCTGACCCCATCTTCACGAAATTTGGTAGGCGGCTTCCCTGCGCTAACGGAAACCGATGTACGTACTTATTTCGTTGGTATGACGCCACTGTCGGCCGCCATATTGAACTTTCCAACGTCACTAATTCTCCAACTTCCCGTGTAAGTAGAAGGCTGAAATTTGGCAGGCTCATTCCTTACAGCTTACTTACAAAAGTTAGGCAGGTTCCATTTCAAAATTCTATGCGTAACGGTCATAATTGAATCCTACTTACGTACATATATACGTCCATAGCCTGCAGCTCGGTCGCTGTGTGAGGAGGAGTTGCGTCCTCCCATCCCCACGCCTCCCACGTAATTGACTGCCTGCCCATATAAGGCCGTCCGTCGCTCCGGTCTCTTCATTCCCTTCTTTGCTTCGCCACAGTATTCACGTCTCCCTGCTAATAACTGCAGCCTTTTTATTTAATCCACGGATTCTCCGCTGTTTTATTGTTCGTTTATTATGATGCAAAGTTATTGATGAAGGTGGTTGTATGCTTACAACGCTTGACAGATGCCGAATGTCACTTCAATGCAAGTCCTGCAAATACTAACGTAATTGAAACAAACCATGAAACTCAAACCGATCATGACAGCAGCAAACAGTAAAAAGGAGGCGTGTCAGACGTCGTGGTACATTTTCTGATGCAGCTAGACGGAAACAACTTTGTGACGCTGCCACCAAATACTAGCAGAAAAATCCACAACTTAATACCGGGAATGCCTGTTGAACATCTTAGATTCACGAGTAGCGATTTGAGTAGTGATCACTTCGATGAATGAAACCTGTTATCTTTACAGCGGTTGACAACGAAGATGAGATGGTCAGGGATAGACTAGACAAACACAGAATGTAACTTGAACACAACACATCCTCCAAATACGAGCCTGATTGAAAGAAATAATGATAATCAAATCCTTGATGACAGCAACACTCATAACAGTCACAAAACAATTACATTGACAATCAGGTTACGTTATTTTTAAAATTTTTCCTTTTCTTTTTCATAACTTCTTTAACACACTGCTTCTCCGCTGTGAAGTGCGGGTATTTTGCTAGTACATAATAAAACAATAAACAACAAAACATTTATACCTAACCTCGAGGTTACTAATATACAAACTTAAACATTACGGTACATGTACACTACTAATACAACTTGGACTCCGCTTATAGCTGTCGTTTGATCTTCCCAGGCACCCGTGACTGCATTTAGCATCTGTGCCACCTTTACAAACCGGTCGGTAAAAATGGTATTTTACGCCCGAGACTTGCACCCGAAACATACGGTGAAACATCTGGAAAAGAAACTAAACAAACAACCTGATTGTAAGACCAAAAATCTTATAAAAGGAAAAAAAAAGCAAAAATTGGTAAATTATAATGTATCAGTGTCTCGGTGAGACTATATATCGTCACACATGTCATATATTAAAAGGAAGTTGCTATTTAGAAAGCTCAGCAAATGATGAACAGAAATTTAAAGAATTAACTTTAACTTTTTCATATGACTGTATGTATATATATATTGTGACAGACGGCCGAGACACCTAAAAGGTGGAAGGTCCGGGAGAGGGACAATACCTCCACTGGAACACGAGAGTGTGGCTGCCCTGGTTTGCATGGGGGCCATGGGATTGGAGCTTAGAAGTTCAACCCCGTTGGGGCCCGTGGCCACCGCCAGGGGGCGCCCAGATGTTCCAGGAGACACAGACTGCAGCACTTCCGCCACAACAGAACAGGAAGCAGGTACACCCGGAGTGCTTCCGGGTGTCCATGCAGCACTTCCGCCACACCAGGAAGTGCTGCAGGAAGGTCACCACGGAGCACCTGGAGCACATCCGTGTGCGTTATAAAAGGTGCCGCCTCACTCCAGCCAGGGAGCCAGAGTTGGGAGGCAGAGGACAGAGCTTGCAAGAGAGGAGTGGAGGCGGCAGGAAAGGAAAGAGAGGAAGAGTAGTGTAAAGGACTGAGCAATTCTTGTGAGTGATTGGTGCACTGTGCTGTGCAGAACTGAAAATAAACCTGTGTGGTTTGGACATTGGGAGTCCTGTGTCTGTCTGTAGTCGGGCTGATTTCTACTATATATTGTAAGAAAGGCGCTATATTGCACCCGACCTGGCACAGACTCACACGTGTAAAATAAATAAAGACTTTTATTTTTCTTCACCTGTGGGGCACGTCTTCCCCGTGAACCCCACAGGCACAACACAGTCCCAAATCACCAGCACAAAAACACACTCCCTTCTGGCACCACCACTCCTCCCAACCCTGGCCACTGAGTGGTGGTTGCTGGCCCCTTTTATAGCCCACCTGAAGACTCATCCAGCCAGGCTCAGGGACTCATGCAGTACCCCCTGGCGGCCACCCCAGATCCCAAAAGGGTTGTGGGGAACTCCATCTCCCATGGAGCCCTGCAGGAAGCTGAGGCACCACCGTCAGCCAGGGAGGCTGCCACCAAGCATCCTGGGGAAGTTATCGAACAGCCCATGGTTGCTCCCCCGGAACATACGTCGAAGGGGCATCCCGGCTGGGTCCCATTGCCCCTCTCTCAGATTAGCCCCGTGGGGCTCAGCAGCACGTCCCGCGAGGGCTTGTCTTCTCCAGGATGGGGAGACGGCATCCTCAGTACCACGGCTCCGATCTGTGGAAACATAACCAAGAGGTCTGGGGGTGTTGCCCCGACGTCCCTGCCAATTGGACGTCCTCTCTGGACAACACCGCCAGACGTGACCACAGCGGCCGCATTTATAACACGAACAACTCCCTCCAGTACGACCCCTACGGGACCGGAAGCAGGAGGGAAACCCCTGGCCCTTCGTCCACTCATCTGAGGGCTCGTGGCGTCTCCGCCCCTCTGCAGCACAGCCTTTCAGTGCCCTAAAGCAGACGGGCTTACACTGCGCTCTTCTTTTCCCAGGTCCTCCTCCTGCTCTGGGGTGCACTGATGGTCCTTATGAGAAGAAGAGGGACCCGGTGCCGTCTGCACCCCTTTGGATGTCCACGAGACTGGTGCCGACAGTTGAGGGAAGGCTGTTTGGCAGCCGATGTCTATCAGCTGCCTCCCTGCCCTCTCCTCTGCCGCGCTGTCAGTCTCGTGTAGGAAGCGGGGCGGCTTGGCAAGCAGAACTGACCACTACTGCTGCCGTTGTGCTCCGCCCTCCCCTTTCATATACGGCACAGGCATCACTTACCTGTACCACCACACCCTTCAGGCTGGAAGAACCAGCCCAGCGCCACTTCAGCCACTCCTGGAAGACCCCTAACGGCGTGCCAAGCTTTTTCTCCAGCCCTTCTTTTGCCTCTTGCCAGGCTGTAAAAACCTGAAATAGGGACTGCAGAGGCAGGAGGACAGCCTACTGTTCCCATGCAGCCCGAAGCAGGTTAGTGTCATTGGCCGGCGGTGGACTCGGACTCACCATGTCCTTCCCTGCCGACCACAAGCCATCGATGTCCTGCGTGCTCCATGCAGTCCCCTTCGGGAGAACTCCATTTCCCATGGAGCCCTGCGGAAAGCAGAGGCACCACCGTCAGCCAGGGAGGCTGCCACCAAGTGTCCCGGGGGAGGTATTGAGCAGCCCATGGTTGCGCCCCCGGAGCATACGTTGAAGGGGCGTCCTGGCCGGGCATGGGACCCGGCTGTGCGCCACAATATATATTTATTTATTTATAGTTTACTTGAAATGTGTCCAGGTAAAGTACAACTTCTGGTCGCCGGAAGTGGCCCAAAAGTTGATAGGATTCTTTATTTTTGATAGAAAGCAGGAGTACAAAATCTCATCGAGCAGGTCAAATCGTTTTCGAGTTATCGTTCTGACACACAGACAGACATAATTTCAAAAATGGTATTTTCGGAATCTCAAGGTTGAATTTTTTCACGATTTCTATACTTTCTCTATATTATGTATACGGGAAAGTAAAATGGACAAAGACAGTGTTACAATCAAGTGAAGTCAAGTTGGGGAGCATGCACTGGTACAGCGTGTTGCCGCACCCACTACACGACGAAACAGCTTGGGATCCCAGTTGGCAACCCAAGTACAGTCCCAACCGCTGGAAATGACCCTCTATCTGTCACAGTTTGGTGTTACGTAGGCGACCCCCTGGCCTGGTTCAGCCACTTGAGTCCCCAACAATGAGGAGCTTACAAGTGGATCACCCTCGGGGAAACGCGCCACATGGCCGAAGTGCCATAACTGACGCTCCCTCACAATGCAGGTCATGTGCCTCATTCGGGACTCCATGAGCAACAAAAGTCACACCAGCGGTACCCAAGGATTTTCTGGAGAGACACAGTACCAAAGGAGTCCAGTCTTCGTCTCAGGTCAATGGATAGCGTCCATGTCTCGCAACCATATAGCAAGACAGGAAGCACCAGGACTCTAAATACAATTTCTTTTTGTACAGCTCAAAATCACACAAGGAGTGCCGCAATGGGGTTTAACGGGCCCTGCCTTTTGACAAAGAAAACAAGGAAAAACTCCCAAAGACTGCAGAAGCAAACTCCCTTACATAGTCTAAATAAAGAGATGTGTGCAATGGATTTTGGGAGAGGAATTTTAAAGAAAACAGGTAATGTCATGTGCTTCATTTAGACCAATCGGATATTGGGAGTTTAACTTGTGCATCCAGTAAGCCTCCCGATGGAGAAGAAGGTTATCTGGAGTCTGGTTTTATTGCCTCTGTTACTGTACATTTGAGATCTGGAACTAAATGGTGTGCCTCCACAAAATGACGTGAAACCACACCGTGTCTCAATGGTAATTTTGTGTTCAGCAATGCAACGTCTGACAGTGCGATAAGTTTCACCTATGTATATTAGCGGACATGGACCTAATAAATGACATATGACACCCTTGGTACTGCAAATGCACCTGTGTGTAGCTCTGATACTGCCACATAGTGTATGAACTGGGTGTCCTGTAAATATACTACTGCAGCAGCTGCAGTGAGAACAAGGACAGTGACCAGGATTAAGTTATGACGTATTGACAGAACCAGCTGTGCTGCCTGACTAAGACGGCATGAAATCTATATAATCAGCAGAGACCTCTGCGTTAACATTTTCAGTGCACTAGTGTTAATATTTCTGATGCACCATCTGTTGGAATGACAAATGCAATGCATATGTCTCTGCTGTGCAACATTTTGTATGGGAGTCATAAGACCATTGTTAATGTCTACAATGCAACATCTGTCTCTGTTGTATGCCATTTGGTATAGGACTCACAAAAGCAGTGTTAATGTTTGCAAAGCAACCTTTGTTGGAATGACAAATGTAATGCATATATCTCTATTATATGCCTTTTGGTATGGAATTTGTAAAAGCAGTGTTAATTGAGACGCACCATCTGTTGAAATGACAAATACAATGCTTATGTCTCTATTATATGCCATTTTGTATGGGACTCATAAAACCAGTGTTAATGTTTGCAATGTGCCATCTGTTGCCATGACAAACACATTGCATATGTCTCTGTCATATGCCTTTTTGTATGGAATTTGCAAAAGCACTGTTAATTATGATGCACCATCTGTTGGAATGACAAATACAATGCTTATGTCTCTATTATATGCCATTTTGTTTGGGACTCATAAAACCAGTGTTAATGTTTGCAATGTGCCATCTGTTGCCATGACAAACACATTGCATATGTCTCTGTTATATGCCTTTTTGTATGGAATTTGTAAAAGCACTGTTAATTATGATGCACCATCTGTTGGAATGACAAATACAATGCTTATGTCTCTATTATATGCCATTTTGTATGGGACTCATAAAACTAGTGTTAATGTTTGCAATGTGCCATCTGTTGCCATGACAAACACATTGCATATTTCTCTGTCATATGCCTTTTTGTATGGAATTTGTAAAAGCACTGTTAATTATGATGCACCAACTGTTGGAATGACAAATACAATGCTTATGTCTGTGTTATATGCCATTTTGTATGGGACTCACAAAACCAGTATTAATGTTTGCAATACGCCATCTGTTGGAATGACAAATACAGTATATTTTATTTCTAAAAAGGTTTGTGATGTGTCATCTGTTTGAATGATAAATGCAATGCATACAATATGTCTCTGTTACATGCCTTTTGGTAATGAATTTGTGAAAGCAGTGTTAATTGTGATGCACCATCTGTTGGAATGACAAATGAAATGCATTTTATTACTAAAAAGGCTTTTGATGAGATGACAGAGACATGGAAGCTGTACGGACACACAGATCACTGGAAGACATCATTTACAGAATGCAGGATACGCTTATCCAGACACATACTATGTTTGCCACTTAACGCATTCCAAAGCTCGCCATGCGCTGGATACCACCAAACCAGGCAGGCCACATGCCACTTGGAGGTCAACATACAGTACAGGCCAAAAGTTTGGACACACCTCCTCATTCAATGTGTTTTCTTTATTTTCAAAACTATGAATGAACACATGTGGAGTTATGTACTTAACAAAAAAAGGTGAAATAACTGAACACATGTTTTCTATTCTAGTTTCTTCAAAATAGCCACCCTTTGCTCTGATTACTGCTTTGCACACTCTTGGCATTCTCTCGATGAGCTTCAACAGGTAGTCACCTGAAATGGTTTTCACTTCACAGGTGTGCCTTATCAGGGTTATTTAGTGGAATTTCTTGCTTTATCAATGGGGTTGGGACCAGCAGTTGTGTTGTGCAGAAGTCAGGTTAGTTGGACGATCATTTATTTTTCAACAGGACAATGACCCCAAACACACCTCCAGGCTGTGTAAGGGCTATTTGACCAAGAAGGAGAGTGATGGAGTGCTGTAAATGGTCATGAAAATAAAGAAAACACACTGAATGAGGAGGTGTGGCCAAACTTTTGGCCTCTACTGTATATGGGGGACCTGAAAACTGTTGCCCTACCGCTAAGATGAAGCTGATCGAGTCCATTGGAAAGGACTTGCTGCCCAAGACGCCAAAGAGCACGGGAGGACCTAACAGACATCCTTTGAAGTGACGGAGACAGAGCAACTGAACGAACACACAGACAGACAAAGAGACACTCCTGCTTTTTATTAAGGTGGATAGTCTGAAAAAGGGGTGCGTATTTGATTCCCAGCAGTGCCTTTTAAATTGTGACCATGAAGGAAAGCAAGAAGAGGTGGCTCCGAAATCACTAGAGTTCAAATGAAGTACATGCCAGTGTTTTAAAACAATACACGGCGTCTGGTTAGTGTCTGGAGAGTAAGTGAGATGGCAGACAATTCAAATGTTAGCGATGGATTTAATGGGAGGTCAGCGTACCTTTGTTACAGATTGTGTGTCATTTTATGGTTTTTCATTTTAAATTTGTGTTATTTTGGGATTGCACTAAGGTTCTGTTTTTTTTTTTATTTTATTAACAGAAAAATATTTACCATTTTACTTTGATAGATGACAACTTTGGACTTTTCCAGTATCTGGAACTATATGACAGTTTAAACCCACTTTAACCAACAAGTTAGCTCAGCGATATGCAGGCGGATGAGCCCGTGGTGCCCTGGATGATGGACTCTCTGTCAGGCACGTTGCCAGTGTTAGGTTATTCTGCACCGTAGGCCAAGCTTATACTGTTTGGTAGCCAAACCGTGCGGCTGGATCCCCACTCTGCCATGATCTGTGCCCTAATTTGCCTTAATGATGGCACCGGCCCTGGTTTGTGACATTCGGACTACTGTGTGAGCAACACAAGGAACAGGCCTGTCACCTCTCCTGTTCACTCTCTGCACCTCCGACTACAAAATATAACAGCAGGTCAGGTCAGATCAGGTGAGCACCGTTTCTTTGCAGCTTTTTATTCATGCCCTCTGTAATGACCAGATATTATATCGTTTTTTTCATCTTACGATACACGAGTGAATGAAATCATCAATTAGATCGCCCGTTTCCACCCATTCAACGAGATGGCGGGTCCTCTGCCTTGTCGACTTTCTGTTCTCCTTCTTTCCAAGTACAGCACACTCCTGATTGGACCGCCTCTTTCCCCAACTGTTGACGCCCCTTTGGATGCCGATTGGTCATTTGATTACATCTATTTTGAGCAGTTGTTCAAAGCTGATCCTCTGGCTAGGACATTGGATATCTCTGGTCCACAGTCCTTGAGGCTGATCCTCCAATTAGCTGTGAACCCCCCAGTCTCATTGAGATGGCACCAGCTGAGGGGGGGAAAGGCTGCAGGGATCTGTGGTATCCGGGGTGAACTTCTCCAGCTGGTGGTAAGGCTGTCCTCCTGGCATTGCAAGCAATCTTTGCTAACATTTGGGAGACTGGCATCATCCCAAGTGACTGGAAAACGGGACTTGTCATCCCTATCTGGAAAGGGAAGGGTGATCGCCTGGATTGCAGCAACTACAGGGGGATAGCACTGCTCTCGGTGCCAGGTGAGGTCCTTGCTAGGGTCGTCCTCAATAGGATCCGTGATCACTTGCTCACCTACCAGCAACCGGAACAGTCTGGTTTTACGCCTAAGAAGTCTACCATCGACCACATCCTGGCACTGAGGGTTCTCATAGAGCGCAAATGCGAGTTTCTTTGCAGCCTTTGTCGATTTTCACAAAGCGTCCGACTCAGTTGATCGAGCTGCCCTGTGGGATGTCCTGAGGGTTCGTGGGATCCCCTCGAGGTTGCTGGATATCATGGCTGGCCTGTACACTGGTACTGTGAGTGCTGTGCAGAGTGGAGGTAGGACCTCTTTGTTCTTCCCAGTTGATTCTGGGGTTCGTCTGGTCCTACTCTGTTCAATGCTTGTATGGACTGGGTGTTGGGCAGGGTCATGGGGTCCAACGGGTGTGGGACATCTGTTGGTGAAGATTCTTAGATCTTGACTTTGCTGACGATGCTGTGATCTTCGCGGAGTCAATGGAGGCTCTGATCGGGGTCCTCGAGAGACTGAGTGAGGAGTCTGAGTGTCTGGGCTTGCGAGTGTCCTGATAAAAACCAACATCCAGGCCTGTAATGACCTCTTGGTCACGGCCATCAGCAGGGTGTCTGTCTGCGGACAGAGTGTCGACCTCGTCGAGAGGTTTACTTACCTTGACAGTGACATTCATGTCTCTGGTGACTCTTCCTGTGAAGTCAGTAGATGGTTTGGGAGAACATGGGAGGTCATGAGGTCTATGGACTGGGGTGTGTGGCGCTCCCAATATCTCAGCAAAAGGACGAAGGTCCAAGTCTTTAGAGTCCTGATGCTTCCTGTCTTGCTGTATGGTTGCCAGACATGGACGCTATCCAGTGACCTGAGATGAAGACTGGACTCCTTCATGTGTGTCTCTCCGGAAAATCCTTGGGTACCATTGGTTTGACTTTGTGTTGTTCATGGAGTCCCGAATGAGGCACATGACCTGCATTGTGAGGGAGCATCAGTTACGACACTACAGCCATGTGGCGCGTTTCCCTGAGGGTGATCCGGCTGGTAAGATCCTCATTGTTGGGGACTCAAGTGGCTGGACCAGGCCAAGGGGTCGCCCATGTAACACCTGACTGCAGCACATAGAGGGTCATTTCCGGAGGGAGGGACTGGACCGCATGTCTGCCTGGGGGATTACCAACTGGGATTGTTTCGCCGTGTGGTGGGTGCGGCAACGCAGTGTACCAGTGCAGGCTCCCCAACTTGACTTGACTTGACTTAGTCTGGGCAGATTCCTGCGTGGTCGCAAATCGGAATGCAGTACACACGGAGCCGCTGCCAAGCGAAATGCAATAATAAGCTTGCTTTGCTTTCAGTGATGACACTCGATCAATGTGATCAATCATTCTGCTGATGATAAGATACTTAACTGAAAGATGTGTAATGGATGGCACACAGGCTGGCATCCCGGCCAGGGTTGAGTTGGGATCCTTACCCGGTCATGACGCCAATGTAATAGAATGACCTGGGGAGATAATATCTGGTGAATATTTTCTTCCCCAGTCCACTAGATGGCAGCATCCTTAGGCTTCGGTACCCATTCAGATACCCACAGGGCATGCTGGGAACTTGTGTCCCATAGTACAGCCCTGTTGAATTTGGGGGATGCTGCAGGGGTTTACAATCCCAACTCTGTGGGACTTCCACTTGACCCACAAGGCCTGTCAATGGACCTTGTCCTGGCACCAAAGTGCTCCCGGGTCTGAGGTAAAAGGAGCCGCTCTGCCTCCGCTCAGAGAGTCACAGTTGGGAGGCAGTCGGAGGGGGGGATAATCATCAGGGGGCCGGAAGGAGGATAAAATCGATTTGTTCACGTGTGTTTTGGCTGGCATTTGTACCTAAAAGTGCGGGTCGTTAATAAAAACATTTAATTTGAACCCAGTACTGTGTTGGGTGGCATTGTGTCTGTGGTTTGGGGCTCACTGGTGCCCCCTTGTGGTTACAATTGCTATAAAATGAAATTCATTTGTATCTGTGATGTCCCGTGTGCCCGTAGCCTTGAGCTTCTTTCATTAGCCGGAACATCCATAGTCGTACTTTGATGGAGTAAAGTGAAGGAGGACGCAAACAAAATGTCATGGAGCAAAAATGCGTTTATTTAAAAAGTCTGATGAGCGTTCAAAAAGCGAGCGCAGCAATCCTCATGAAAACTTTCTCTCTCCCATCTCTGGTGCCCACCTTCAGGGTCTTCTCAGCAGTGCCTAGACACCTTGACACATGCGGTCAGCCCTCTGTGGCTCACATCCCAGTCACCTACATCACCAGATAGAGGGTCATTTCCGGAGGGTGGGACTGGACCGCATGTCTGCCTGGGGGACTGCCAACTGGGATTGTTTCGCCGTGTGGTGGGTGCGGCAACGCACTGTACCAGTGCAGGCTCCCCAGCTTGACTTGACTTGACTTAGTCTGGGCAGATTCCTGCGTGGTCTCAAATCGGAATGCAGTACACACGGAGCCGCTGCCAAGCGAAATGCAATAATACGCATGCTTTGCTTTCAGTGATGACACGCGATCAATGTGATCAATCATTCTGCTGATGATAAGATACTTAACTGAAAGATGTGTAATGAATGGCACACAGGCTGGCATCCCGGCCAGGGTTGAGTTGGGATCCTTACCCGGTCATGACGCCAATGTAATAGAATGACCTGGGGAGGTAATATCTGGTGAATATTTTCTTCCCCAGTCCACTAGATGGCAGCATCCTTGGGCTTCGGTACCCATTCAGATACCCACAAGGCATGCTGGGAACTTGTGTCCCATAGTACAGCCCTGTTGAATTTGGGGGATGCTGCAGGGGTTTACAATCCCAACTCCGTGGGACTTCCACTTGACCCACAAGGCCTGTCAATGGAGGGTCATTTCCGGAGGGTGGCACTGGACCGCATGTCTGCCTGGGGGACTGCCAACTGGGATTGTTTCGCCGTGTGGTGGGTGCGGCAACGCACTGTACCAGTGCAGGCTCCCCAACTTGACTTGACTTGACTTAGTCTGGGCAGATTCCTGCGTGGTCTCAAATCGGAATGCAGTACACACGGAGCCGCTGCCAAGCGAAATGCAATAATACGCATGCTTTGCTTTTAGCGATGACACGCGATCGATGCGCATGAATTAAAAGGCAATCCAATCACGTGCGCCATTGTGAAAAGCAATCAATCGTTTGGTCGGTCTGTCTTTAACTACGGCACAATTAAACCGTGCCAAAATGAAAAAGCCCACTTTGCTCGCGTGTTGCATTTCAATGGAGATAACACGTTGGATTGCATTCAATTTGGGTACAATAACATGAAAAAATTGAGAGTGGAACACTGGAGCGCCACAAGGAACAGGCCTGGCACCTCTCCGCTTCACTCTGTACACCTCCGACTACGAAGGTCGGGTCACTTACAGAAATTCTCAGATGATTCTGTACTTACGGGGTGTATGGATGAGGAGGGTAAGACAGAGGAGAGCAGTCGGGGAGGAGAACTTTGAGAATTATCTGCAACTCAACATCAGCAAAACCAAGGAACTGCTTATTGGCGTTCAACACACCCAAGAGCCTCCGTGTCCGGTCACCAGTCAAGAAGTGGATGTACAGTAGAGATGGTCCGCTCTTACCCCGGCAGTGATTCAGAAGCAGTCTCTGCGTGGCTGAAGACCAGCAGTCCTCCAGTTTGCTCGGGCTGTAAGGAGGCTACTTGTGAGCCAGACGCTGCTGGTTAGCCTCTGACCACCGTCAGTTCACCACTGTGCTGATCTTCGAACAGAGGAGCTTTGTGGTGCGACTCCATAGAACTACTCCTAGCGAACAAGGGTGGGATTTATACTGTGAATGGGTGGAGTGTGGTGTTGATGTGATTTACAAAAGGTTTGGGCTGATGGAGAAAGAGCTCAGCTGGCATCACCAGCAGTGACATTCACTCACAGTGTTCAGAAGTATTCTCGACTTGGATGAAGACTAGCTGTCTACCTGTTAGCTCACACTTTTAGTAGACCACCTCTAAGGCAAGGGCGGCACGGTGGCGCAGTGGTAGCGCTGCTGCCTCACAGTTAGGAGACCCAGGTTTGCTCCCCGGGTCCTCCCTGCGTGGAGTTTGCATGTTCTCCCCGTGTCTGCTCCGGTTTCCTCCCACAGTCCAAAGACATGCAGGTTAGGTGGATTGGCGATTCTAAATTGGCCTTGGTGTTTGTGTGTGTCCTGCGGTGGGTTGGCACCCTGCCCGGGATTGGTTCCTGCCTTGTGCCCTGTGTTGGCTGGGATTGGCTCCAGCAGACCCCCGTGACCCTGTGTTTGGATTCAGCGGGTTGGAAAATGGATGGATGAACCTCTAAGGCAAATATTGATGGACCACTGGCAGGTCACCACTCAGATGATTTGTGGGGCAAGTCTACTGCTGTACACCAGGCGACAAGGGTGGGATTGGGATTTGTGGTTGCGTGGAGTGTAGTGCTGACATCACACAGAAAAGATGGGCACAGACAGTTGGCATCGCCAGGCAGTGCTCCACTTGCAGTTCTCCTGTTAGCTCAGGCTGTATACAGACCACTTCCGAGCAAGACATTTGTGGTTCTCCACCGGGGACCGGCTGTGCACCTCAGTTGAAGTCTTTGTGGGGTGAGTCTATAGCAGCACACTCAGCGAGAAGGATGGCATTTGAACTGTGGATGGGTTAATTGTGGTGTTAAAGTTACGCCACAAAAGGTAGGGGGTGACAGAGAGAGAGCTCAGTTGACGTCATCAGGAGACACGCCACACACCGTACTCAGAAGATGTTTATGCTTTCAGAAGTGTTGTAGTCTGAGTGCACAAAAACACAGACGCACTTGAAAATGGAGAGTAAAATCTGAAAACCAGAATGTCCAAGCCTTCTGTCACTGTCACCTTGCCCAAAAAGATAAAAGTGAAGACAAAAAAAAAATAAAAGACAAAGTGAAAACAATCCCCCCTGATGATGACTGGTGGAGATTCACCAAGAGGGACTACACCCCCCCCGGGACAACGATCACCGTCAGTTAATCTTAAAGGGAAGGATGACAGTCAGCGTCAATTATCTAAGGGAGACGGATCACCTGGGTGATCATGACGACACTCAAAAGGCATAATTGGGTTGTGAGAATAAAAATGTTTGAGGACCAATGGTCCATAGCAACAGAGAACGAAAACAAGAAAACAGATGCAATTTTTTAAACTTACCTGCAGTCTCACATAGAAATGGACCCTCAGTGCCAGTCACCCAGATGACGTCACATGCTTCACACCTCCAGTTTCTTTGGTTGTTGTCTTTCTCTTGAAAGGGTAAGATGCTTTCTTTCCACACTACATGAATACCATAGCAAGCACATGTGAGGTGGCAGAGTGTCTGAAATGCAGAGTTAAAGTTTCCACTAATCCACCTTAATAGAAGGATAAGTGTCTGTCTGTGTGATCGTCCGTTTGCTATATATCTGTATATGATATTTCTAAAAATGGCACCTCACAAACATTTTTAGTAATAACATGCATTGCATTTGTCATTCCAATGGGTGGTGAATCACAAGTGTTAATACATCTTTCACAAATCCCATTCCAAGTGGCAATTAACAGAGACATATGTATTGCGTTTGACATTCCAACAGATGGCGCAGTGCAAGCATTAACACTACTTTTTCAGTCCCATACCAAATGGCATACAAAGGAGACATATGCATTGCATTTG
>JANRMT010027041.1:7951627-7967334 GCA_026402145.1 Polypterus bichir lapradei | reverse complement strand
TCCCATACCAAATAGCATACAACAGAGACATATGTACTGCTTTTGACATTCCCACAGATGGCATAGTGCAAGCATTAACACTACTTTTATGTGTCCCATACCAAATGGCGTACAACAGAGACATATGTATTGCATTTGTCATTCCAACACAAACATTAACACTGCTTTCATGAGTCCCAGTCCAAATAGCATATAACAGATATTCTAACAGATGGTGCATTGCAAACATCCATCCATCCATTATCCAACCCGCAGTATCCTAACACAGGTTCACGGGGGTCTGCTGGAGCCAGTCCCAGCCAACACAGGGTGCGAGGCAGGAACAAATCTCTGGGCAGGGCACACACACACACCCACACACATTAGGGACAATTTAGGATTGCCAATGCGCCTAACCTGCATGTTTTTGGACTGTGGGAGGAAACCCACGCAGACACGGGGAGAACATGCAGGGAGAATCCTTGAAGTGAAGCCTGGTCTCCATACTGCGAGGCAGCAGCACTACCACTGCACCACTATGCCACCCATTGCAAACATTATCACTGTTTTTATGAGTCCCATACCAAATGGCATATAAAAAAAAAGACATATGTGTTCAGTTTGTCATTCCAACAGATGGCGAAGCGCAAACATTAACACTGCTTTTATGAGTCCCATACCAAATGGCATACAACAGAAACATATGTATTGAATTTGTCATTCCAACAGATGGCGAAGCGCAAACATTAACACTGCTTTCAGGAGCCCCGTACCAAATGGCCTATAACTGATATTCCAACAGATGGTGCATTGCAAACATTAACAGTGTTTTTCTGAGTCACATACCAAATGGCATACAACAGAGACATATGTACTGCATTTGTCAGTCCAACAGATGGTGCAGCACAAAGATTAACAGTGCTTGCTTAACCAATTGGCATATAATAGAGATGTATGTATTGTATGGTTATCTGCAGATGTTAACGCTGAGGTCTACATTGATTATTTAGATTTCAGCCCACCTTAGATGGGTAGAACAGCTAGTTATACATAAAATGACATGTACCACCTGAAAAGTCCCAGATCTGCCCGGTTACTTGAAGGCCTCTACTGGATATGAACTGTGGCCTCAGGACAAAAGAAATGCCAAGCACAACAGCTTGACGCTTGTCGCCATGTGAGGTAAGCTTCCCACACTGGTGGCCTCTCTTCTATATGAAAGTGGCTCTGTGCCCATTCATCATGACGGCTGTTGGGGAACATCGGCCCCCTTCAGGAATCCTACACTGCACTTGTACCCATGGACATGTGTTTCTGATAGAAGAAATGCACTCCTGAGCCGCTTGCTGGTGGTCCGGGCCTCATACCTGGTCTGCCATTCCCAAAGGATGCTTGATTCACCCTTGAGTCACGCTTCTCAAAGTAATTCCTCCGAGACCTCCGCGTGATTTAATAGCAGCTGAATCCCTCATCTCACAGGCCTTTTTTAAGACCCGCTTTATCAGCACTGGCGCCAAGCGTAGACCCTAAGAGGCCAGACCCCCCACAATTAATTAATGACCCTCTAATAAATACCTTTATCATTCAGTCGGCCGTCCTGAAATAAAATACCACGTTCAAGCTCTTGACACTCTTAACAGCCTGGGTCAGATATTTCGGTTACAATTTTTAATGCAATTCCGATCCAAAAATGGGAAAACTAGAAAGAAAAAAATGCAGTATGAGGAGCAATGGAAACATCACTTGTTATAGCAACCATCAAATTGCAGACTTCCCAGCTCTCAAGTGTTTAGAAGAGCGTCACAAAACTTTCCAGCTTTTCAAAAAGCTTTCTTCAATCCAAGGATTTTCTGTGTTTAGTGACTTGATGCTATTTTTAACCATGTTAAAAAACCCCAAATGAGCCAATAAATCCATTTAAAGAAAACACAATATACTTCTCTTCCTGCCATAAACCTAATAAAAGCCTAATAGACCCCCTGGCACATGGCACACAGGCAAGTCAACCCTTAAAAAACAATGGTTACCCCCAATTGTACAAACAGCAGTAAGGCCTGGCTTGTCCACCTGAAATTATTTAATGCATTCTGCTGATGATAAGATACTTAATTGAAAGATGTATAATGGATGGCACACAGGCTGGCATCCCGGCCAGGGTTGAGTTGGGATCCTTACCCGGTCATGACGCCAATGTAATAGAATGACCTGGGGAGATAATATCTGGTGAATATTTTCTTCCCAAGTCCACTAGATGGCAGCATCCTTGGACTTCGGTACCCATTCAGATACCCACAGGGCATGCTGGGAATTTGAGTCCCATAGTACAGCCCTGTTGAATTTGGGGGATGCTGCAGGGGTTTACAATCCCAACTCCGTGGGACTTCCACTTGACCCACAAGGTCTGTCAATGGACCTTGTCCTGGCACCAAAGTGCTCCCGGGTCTGAGGTAAAAGGAGCCGCTCTGCCTCCGCTCAGAGAGTCACAGTTGGGAGGCAGTCGGAGGGGGGGATAATCATCAGGGGGCCGGAAGGAGGATAAAATCGATTTGTTCACATGTGTTTTGGCTGGCATTTGTACCTAAAAGTGTGGGTTGTTAATAAAAACATTTCATTTGAACCCGGTACTGAGTTGGATGGCTTTGTGTCTGTGGTTTGGGGCTCGCTGGCGCCCCCTTGTGGTTACAATTGCTATAAAATGAAATTCATTTGTATCTGTGATGTCTCTCATGCCCGCAGCCTTGAGCTTCTTTCATTAGCTGGGACATCCATAGTCGTACTTTGATGGAGTAAAGTGAAAGAGGATGCAAACAAAATGTCATGGAGTAAAAATGTGTTTATTTAAAAAGTCTGATGAGCGTTCAAAAAGCGAGTGCAGCAATACTCATGAAAACAGCATGTAGTGGAAAATAAAAAGGATAAGCAGATCCATTAAATACAATAAAATCAAGAATGAAGGCAGTCAGAAGCGGCTTGCTTTCTCTCTGAGGCCCAGTGCTTGTCTCTTTCTCTCTCCCATCTCTGCTGCCCACCTTCGGGGTCTTCTCAGCAGAGCCTAGACACCTTGAGACATGCGGTCAGCCCTCTGTGGCTCACTTCCCAGTCACCTACATCACCATCCGCTAGGACACTCAGATCCGGGCTCCTTCATCCAATGATGCTCTCAATGCTCAACAGGATCAACTTGCCCTGGAGCGCCATTCCTCATGACTTCCTGACTCCATCACCTCCTGTCCACCCCACCGGCTCCATTACCCGGTTTGCCACTCTTCCTCTCTTCGTCTCCTACTTAATTTTCCTTCCTTTTGTTCTTCCTTTTCTGAAGGATTAGGATAAGAAGACAAATAACAAACTGGTTAAGTCATCAGATGATACCAATATCCATCCATCCATTATCCAACCCGCTATATCCTAACTACAGGGTCATGGGGGTCTGCTGGAGCCAATCCCAGCCAACACAGGGCACAAGGCAGGAAATAAACCCCGGGCAGGGCACCAGCCCACCGCAGTACCAATATCACCGTTGCCAACAATTCTCAACAGAAAGTCGCTAGCACATGCTCAAAAAGTGACCAGAAGTTGCTGGGTGATGTAATTACCTCATTTCCATATCCATATTAACCCTTTAGATTCCGCCCCCACGCAGCGTAGCCATTGGCGCGGACTGACATTAAGTTAATTTTTCAAAGAAATCACTGGAGATCATTCATTTACCAAGCGCTACACTCGAAGTGCAGGCGTTTGCCGTTAACACTAGAATTCCTGAAGCCCACCTTAAATCCCTTCGCACCTCTCAATCAGCGTATTTTGTTTTACAAATGCAACGATCAGCACAAGCAGCCTGCTGTCCCATCATCCCCACCTTGACGGAGCTCAACTCTCCCAGCTCAAGCCAAGGCTTCTTATCTGCGTGTGGGGTACCTGGAGTTGTGGAGGGTAAATAATCTAGTTTATCATTCTTGGGAATACATACATGTCATGCGTGTTCCATGTCTACAAAGATCTGGGTAAGTGTAGGATGAAAGGAAATGCGAGAAATGCAAGAAATGCTGAACACATACCTAAAGCAGAAACTTTTTCCATGTTATACTAATAATGGCGTGAAATGTATAATGTGTGAAGACTTTAGTCCAAATATCAAATAAACATGTGCGCTTGTTTTCAAGAATATAACCAAAGGAAAAAAAAAAAGCATTCGGTTTACATGTGGGTGTCAATGAGTTAAAAACTCAAGCTCAAATGTCAATCGACTGGGAGTTTACACGTATTCTTGAATAGCGCAGAGGTAAGAACTGCTGCCTTATAACTGAAAGGTCCCGGGTTTGAGACTGGGCGCGCTGTGTTTTGAGTAGTGAACTGCTATGAACATTATTATTTCTACAATATAATAAAAACATACATTTCATTTGAGTCTAACACCCGGCGTAAATTTAATTATTAATTATTACTTATTTAATAATTCAGTTTTATTCTCTCAGTGACGTTCACGTGATACAACAAACTTGGCGCTCCCTCTCTGAGCTGATGGTGTTTATCTCCATTGTTTTCACAAGAGCAGAGCTGGGACCGATGTCTGCTCAGAACTGTTTGTTGTACCGGCAACCAAAGATACGATATCCCGCCTTCGCCTTCACCACAACACAACTCTGCTTGGCACCATAAAGTAAAACGGGACTTCCACCTGCAGCTAAATTCAATTCAGTATGTGAGCAATTCGCCACGCTAGTGTTTAGATCTGACAGCGCCGTGCTGACGGTGTACGCGCCCCAAAAAGAAGAAGCCTTTGAATTCAGTCTGTAACAGCCGGTGTAAAGTTTGGGGGACGTATTGCATGGGTCTGTACGCTTCTGCTTTGTTTTTCTATCTGCGACAACGACTGATATTAAGTTTCACAGTCCACACCACTCCCCCCGTCCCGTATGGGAGGGTAAACTTGAAACAAAATCATTATTTCCTGCCATGTGGATCGGGAGAGAAGGGAATTTGAATATGAATGTGTCAAGGCCTGCCTTTGCTTGACACCTACTGGACTGTCGATTTGAAAATCAAAATGACGGACTTTTGTTTTCACCAATCACCGCCCGTTCAAACACAGTTTAACATGTCAACTGCGCTCCGTAGAACTGCATAGCATAGAACTGTTGTCAGCGACTTTAGGAAAGAAGCTCATGTCAACTTTCTAGGCTCCTTTTACTTTCTTGTATACGAAGTATAGGGAAAGTATTATAATCATCCAAAAGATTTTGATGAATCTCGATGTTTTAGACCTCCCTAAGTCTGAAGATACCATTTTTGGAATGATGTCTGTGTGTCTGTTTGACTGTGTATGTGTATGGAAACACGATAATACGGTTTCACTTAGGTCAACCAAATCATTAGGTACAAAACGTAGACTTCTATCAACTTTGGAACTATTTCCGCTAACCGGAAGTGGTACTTTACATGAAACGTTTCCTCAAAAATAATTTAAAATTTGATCATTTCACGTCATATTATGGTAAAGCACCACCTTCTAAGCATTTTTTGTCTATTAGCATTTTTTCAAAAAACGACCGGTATTCGAGATAATCACAATTTTCCGTTTGACGTTCAAATGGTAACACATATTTGAGAACGTTTTTTGTTTTACGTAAACGAAATTTTGCATTGCATTACAGACAATACTAAAGTCTCTTGCAACTTTTGACCCACTTCCACTTACCGAAAGTGGTAATTTACCTGAATTGTTCGCCAAGATAAAATTATCATGGCAATTTTTTTAGTCATGCAGCTGCAGAGTCCGATTTATTCAACTTTACTTTTATAGTAATTGTTCAATATACTATAATATTAATGTGATTTGATTTATTGTCGATGGTTCTTTAATGTACATACCGCATATACTCGCAGATAAGTTCTCCCGCGGATAAGTCGGGAGTTGATTTTAACGTATAATTTATGGTATTTTATAATGTCGGTCGTATAAGTCGAATGCGGAAATCTCACGCTATCGGTCCAAGAGATTACGATATGCTAACACCCACCTGAGAGTGTAACCACGGAGCACACTGCCTTTTTTTTCTATGTGTCGTGCCTACGTGACCACAAGGTAATACCCGAACTATTCCGAAATGACGTTTGCACTATTTTGTGTTTTTTGTATCTCACACCCTCATACACTTTTATCGTAATAGCATCCCTTATCTACGATGGAGCGTTCGATCAGAAGACAATATGAAGCTGGTTTTAAAGAAATTGGTAACTACGCTGTTGCAACAACATTCGATGTGTCTGAGAAACTGATGCGAGATTGGAGGTGGTAAGAAGATGTAAAAAAAAAGAAATGAAGTGTCTCATTTTCGAATGGGTGTATAAGTCAGCATCTGATTTTATGACTCAACTTATATGTGAATATATACGGTAATAAAAACAATATAATCCTTGTCTTGCGGTTTGCTCCTCAAATATCCATCCCCATATCTGAGTATACAAGAAAGTCAAGGGGAGACCACTCCCAATTTTTTTAAATAAAGTTGCCAAAGCGGTGTGAAAAGTCGTTAGATATAGCATCAAATTTGCCAAGTTGGCAACACTAATCAATATAGGAGGACTGACAGATAACACTGGTCAACAAGAATTTCGCTACTTGGATTCTTTCATCTGTACTTTAACAAATTTCATTTGCTGACTCCAAATCTGAAAACTATTTTTCTCCAGCACATTCTGTTTTTTTAGTTATGATGTTCCAGGTCTTGGACAGCTAGGGTGACTGGGCAGTAAAATGTCAATAACCATTTTGATAAACACCGGTAATTCCACTGGGGGTACCATTGAGATAAACAAATTCACCACACGTTAAAAGCAATTGTGAGTTGTTTTGTAAATAAAGAGAAAACAGGAATTTTAGTGACTGGCAATAATGGATATAATGAGATTATTAGAAATAAACGTGATGCATTAGGATTAAAAGTCAAGACGGAGGTAAAGAACTTAGGGGTAACTGTTGACTGTGACCTGAATTTTAAATTGCATATTAATCAGATCACTAGGACAGCATTTTTTCACTTAAGAAACATAACAAAAGTTAGACCCCTTATATCACTGAAAGATGTGAAAGATGCTGAGAAATTAGTTCACGTGTTTGTTTTCAGTCGACTAGATTACTGTAACACACTCCTCTGAGGACCACCCAAAAAAGACATCAATCATTTGCAATGAGTGCAGAATGCAGCTGCTAGAATCCTAACTAGGAAAAGAAAATCCGAGCACATCACCCCAGTCTTAGCGTCACTACACTGGTTACCTGTGTCATTCAGAATTGACTTTAAAATACTGCTTATGGTTTATAAAGCCTTAAATAATCTCATTCCATCTTATATAATCAGAATGTCTGACACGTAATATTCCATATTGTAACCTTAGATCTTCAAATGAGTGTCTGCTTAGAATTCCAAGAGCTAAACTTAAAAGAAGTGGTGAGGCGGGCGGCCTTCTGCTGTTATGCACCTCAAATCTGGAATAGCCAGCCAATAGGAATTCACCAGGCTGATATGGTGGAGCACTTTAAAACACTGCTGAAAACATATTACTTTAACATGGCCTTCTCATAACTTCATTTTAATTTAATCCTGATACTCTGTATATTCAATAAATTATAATAACTATTCATGGTGGCTCTAAAATCCGTACTGACCCCTACTCTCTCTTCTGTTTCTTTTCCCGGTTTTCTGTGGTGACGACCTGTGCCACCACCACCTAATCAAAACACTGTGATGTCCTTACATTGATGGATTAAAAGCCAGAAGTCTACGTGACCGTCATCACCAAGTCCTTCCATGAGAACCCTAAATACAAAGAGGACTGTTCATTTATGTTTGGTAGAATGCCCAGAGGGGACTGGGTGGTCTCATGGCCTCAGAACCCCTGCAGCTTTTATTTTTTCTCCAGCCATCTGGAGTTTTTTTTTTTTTGTTTTTTCTGTCCTCCCTGGCCATCGGACCTTACTCTCATTCTATGTTAATTAGTGTTGTCTTATTCTAATTCTTACTTTGTCTTTTATTTCTCTTTTCTTCATCATGTAAAGCACTTTGAGCTACATTATTTGTATGAAAATGTGCTATAGAAATAAATTTTGTTGTTGTTTTTACCTTGTCATTATTAATTTTATTTAAAATGATTACTTATTAATTAGTGGAAAAATATTTGTTACTGATTACATGACTTTAAAGTATAATGACACAACTCAGACATGACGCCACAGTAGGTAGTCAGTTTTTATTGTTTCCTTCCCCTTAACATTGCATTTCAGGACCTTTCGTTCGTTTGATTCACCATTACTTTGAAAATGTCGTCAAGACGATGGACAGAAAGTGCGATGTGTTTCAGCATTTAAGAAATAAGCTTGGTCTCGAGAAAAGTGAAGCCAAAATTAAGGGAGATGTTTTTGTTGTTCCTGAAATCCGTGAACTGAGGCTTGACAAAGAGTTCAAAAGTTAACTGCAGCCCACTGAATCAACAGCATGGGAAGCATTCGTGCAGGTTGTCCAGAATTTACCTTGGCGGTCACAGAGCAGAGAATGATACTGAGCTTGTGGAGAACCTGCTGAAAGCGTATCAGCTAATGGGAGCAAGAATGTCATTTTTTACATTCTCATCTTGACTTTTTTTCCACCAGATCTGGGCAATGTAAGCAATGAGCATCAGGAAAGATTTCATCAAGATATAAAGGTGATTTAAAACCAATATCAGGGAAAATTCACTCCAAGCATGATGGGTGACTACTGTTGGCTTCGTGCCTCAAACCTTTCTGAGCATGTGGACCTCACTTTCACATTGAGGTAAATTGGCATAAACATTGTAGACTCCACATGGGCTGGACCAGCATTGCAGGCAGAAGAGGGGATGGTTCCTTATCTGGATGGGAGGCTCCTAGAATGCAGACAGGCATCCTGACCAGGGAAGAGAGAGGAACCAGACCCGGAAGAGATGGCTAGAACATATGGACATGCATCCCACCGGAAGTGGAAGATGTCGCTGGGGACTTTCAGTTTCACCCAGATACTAGATGGCAGCAGCCATCCATTAGGGTGCCACTTTTGGGAACCAGCAGGGAATGTTGGGAGATGTAGTTTGTCAATACAGCCCTGCTGGGGACCATGAGTGCCGCAAGGTGCCACTGTAGGGAGATGCACTCCCCAATATATAGGAAGTGCTTCCATCGTACAATCACCCTGGCACTGGAAGTACTCCCAGGTCCGTAATAGAAGGGACCGCACTCCCTTATCCAGGCGAGTTACAGCTGGGATGGCATAGAGCAACATTTGACAGGAGGAGGGGAGTGCAGTGATGAGAAGAAGAGAGGTATTGTGGAGAGAGAGAATCTAACCTGTGTATTTGTGCTGGTATTACTTTTGGAGGATTTTGATAAATAAAACTTTTTATTATTTGAACCCAGGATTTGGCATGATCATGTTTGGGACTTGCTGACACCACTAGTTTCATTGCAATTGGCATAGTCGGCAGGATTTTCTGGTTGGCAGAAAACTTTTTTTTTATATAATTTTATTGTAATCATTCCATACAAATAGATCAATTTTTTACAAAAAAATAGGATTGAAAACAAGTCGACTTGTTTTATTATAAAATTTATAGTGATGATATTCAAAAGTGTCAAAACATCAATGATGTGTATCTCATAAACCTGACAGGCTATCTTAATTCCAATTTCATATATGAAATCAGTGTAAAAAACCAATAGCAAGCAAAAAATATTTTTTTGTAGACCAGTGTAATTGAGAATCCTTTGGACCATTACACAGGGATAGCAGAACAGGCTTGGGCAGATGAAATTTAATGTCAGTAAGTGTAAAGTATTACACATAGGAAGTAACAATGTGAGGTTTGAATACACAATGGGGGGTCTGAAGATCCAAAGGACACCTTATGAGATATGATCAACTACTTTTTGGATGAGGTGGGAACTTGAAAGTTATCCCAACGTGAATGGCGGGGTTCAGAACAATCAGATGGCCAGCTATGTCTATAAGTTTGGAGAATGTAGGAGACTCTGAGCACATAAAGAGGGAAATGTTAAATGTTTCCCTACTCGGCCTACAGCTCTGTGATCACTGCCGACTGTTGCACCTTATCACAGAAACAGCTCATCAGAAGATGGAAGAAATATGGAGCAAGGATAAATGTAAGGTGGAAAGGACTCAGAAATGGTCTGTTTCTAATAAATGTGGAATGTTTGATTGCTTTTAAATAAGTTGGATAAAGATCTACGTGTTGTGGTGAGTTATGGACTATTCCTGGTACTGTGGCATTTGTTTATTGTGGAGAACCAGCTTAAATGTAGTCCAGGTGCTATTTAATGTTTTCATCTGAGATGATCAGACAGAATGTCTGTAGTGCTCTAATGTTCTCTGTTAATGACACACTGAACACAAGAACAGCACCCTCTAACGATACGCAGGGACCCCAACAAGGCTGAACTTCTGAATTTCAAGTCCCAAGCATCCTTGTAGGTGTCACATCTGGGTTACTATATGAGGACCACTGCCACCTATTGTATGGGGAATGGAATGACTCCTGATCCTCTGCTGTTCTTAGTCCTTCCTTCAAATCTTACCAGTCAGGGGCAAATTTATTTCCTTGTTCTGCCAGCCAATAAGCTTGTGTCCTTGTACTGGCCTCCCATCTGAGTAATGATTTATCCTCCAATCCGGCCAGGACTCCCATTCTACTCCTTCACTATCTACTCAGAAGTTAAGGTGTCCCGCAAGGCTCAGTACTCAGACATTTACACTTTTCACTTTACATGCTTCTATTGGGAATTATGATTAGAAAGCATATCGTTAATTTTCACTCGTTTGTAGATGACATCCAATTATACCTTTTCTTTTAGACCGAATGACGTTTTTATGAAGCTTCAGGTTGCTGTGTCAGTGAGTTAAAAGAGTAGATGGATGAGAATAACTTTTCTCTGAATACGCACAGAAATGTTAATCATTGAAGGGAATGATGAGACCGGAAAAACATTCTGACATCTTTTACGTCAGTTGGAATTGGCTCACAATTTAGGTGTTATCTTTGAAGCTACCATGTCATTTAAAAGTACATTACAAACCTTCTTCTTTCCATCTTAAAAATGTTGGAAAATGAAGACAATTTCTTAATATGCAGGATACTGGGAAATTAATTTCTGCACAGGATGTCCTACTGCAATGTGGTTTCCACTGGATGTTCAAATCATTCTTGATGAAGCTTTCAATTAATTCAAATGGCTGTTGCAACAATTATTACAAGAACCAAAAAGTACAAACACATAACTCCAGTTCTCAAGTCCTTACACTTGCTCCCAGTTTAATGCCAATTTCAAAATCCTCTTTTTAACTTATAAAGCCTTAAATGGCTGAGGCCTCGCTTACTTATCTGTGCTTATCATTAGTAACAAATCAGAACGCACATTAAGATCTCAAGATGTCGGCCTGCTTAAGATCCCAAGGATTAATAAAATAATAGTGGAAAGTCGAGCTTTTAGTTACAGGGCCTTGAAGCTGTCGACTGATCTTCCTGATAAATTAGGAGATGCTCCCTCAGCTGAAATCAGGCTGAAGACTCACGACTTTAGCCTGGCATACCCTGACTAGAGCTGCTAATTAGCAGTGCATGCTGTGTTTCTGTTTGTTACCTATTTGTACAAAAATATAAGTTTTACAATATTTAAAAACTGTTACTAACCCTGCTCTTTTCTGTTTCTTTTCACAGTACCTGAATGTGGTGCTTGGTGCTACTGCTCTGCTGCCAAGCTGCTCTCCGGCCTATGAAGCAGACTATGCAGAACAATAAAGCATTTTCATAATACTCTCATTATGGTCAGCTAATGGCATTTTCAAATGAAAATAATAACTTTTTTTAATGCATGTGAGGTGTAACTCTAGCTTTAGGGCCGATTGAGTATTGACATCACACTCGAGCATATGATGTAAATTATTCCACGTAAAGTGTGAGTTGCAGTACGCTTACATTGCGCATGTGTGAAGGTTCTGCACATGTGGGACACAAATCGAGCAGGTAGCGCAGATCTGGGGGTGTCCTTTCAATCTAATATTGGCTATGGCAGCTCTGCAATGTCATTCTGGCTATGCAAAGCATCATGGGGCACTGGGGGAAAAAAAAAGCACAGCAAATTTTCAGAGAAAAATTTAAGGTCACCGGCGAAACCAGCAACTTGACTATAAAAAAAATCCTTTGGCAAATTTTGTCGATCAGCACTAGGAAAAATGCTCTTGAATCTGGTAAACGGGTACCTCTGTCTGTCGCAACTGATGGTCTTTGTGTTCTTGTTTTGTCGAAAGATTTTTAAAGATGGGTGATTGTTTGATTCTGTTTTACTCTAATTATATTAATTCATTTGTATCTTATATTGGTTCTTTCTATTTCTTTATTTCTGTTTCCTGTTCAATGAAATTTATGAATGAGTAATTAGATTAGCGAATTGCCCTCAGCCCTAATCTGGGATCCTGAGTTGGTTTGTCATGTGGTGGGTGCGCTGTATTAGCAGAAACTTTTGTTTTGCATTTGTGAAACACAAAGCTCATTAACAAGACTTTGTGGGAATTTAAGTTATTTTTTGTGTCAGAAATAAGGGATGCTGCCCTGTAGGGCCTCGTTTGCACCTCTGTATTTTCTTGTGTTCTCTACCTGTAGGTAATCCGCACCACACTGGGAAAATCAATTCTATTTATCCGACTTGTTCATTTCTGGTCAGGTAGATACAGACATGTGTGTTATGTAGAGTGTGTGAACTACACTAGTTACAAGCCCCTCAGCTGATTTTCCTTGAAAAAAATTTACTTGTTTGTATATTTGTGAGCTTTCGTTTTGGGGTCAATGGATTGATGGATGATTGGTGGTTCCTGTTCTTATATCATAATTCATTATTGGTTTGCTGTGCCCTGTTGAAGAGTTTTTCCTCGAAACGAGTTGGCCAGATTTACACCTTGCATCACGGAATCCAGTGGCACTTCTTCTTATGTTATTTCTGCTTATGCTTCATGATGTTATTTCTCATAATTATTGTCAACAACTTGGGCTGTTAGTTCTTTGTCTAGTTGGCTCACACTATTTTTTATTTTTTCTATTTTTGTTTTTGATTGTTTGCTCTATATCTATTGTATATTTTTGTGGTTGTTTATACAGTATTTACAACATAAGCCGCCTTAGGGGTGTGCGCCGGCTAGGGCTGACCAACCCCACGCAGGGCCAGTTATGTCAAACACTGTTTCTGGTATGTGTGGACTGTAGAAACTTGGTGCGTGAATTTAATAAAAATAATATTAATATACACCACATTTTCTTATTACAGTATTCACCTAAATTTTTGCAAGATAACATGCAGACTTTATCAAAATTTAACAATTTAATCTATTAAAAAAGTGTAATTCATAATTCATGACAATACCACGTCAGTGCGAAATGTGATGCGGTGTCACATGTGGAAATTAGCAGGGCCTCTTCTAGAAAAGTACCTCAAATTGCAAGTATACTCTGAGTCTCGACATGCAGGACATCATAGTCATAACTCACGTTGATGTCATGTCAGCCGGTTATCATGTTTTTGTGCATTAATACTCAGACATGTTTATGGCCTACAAGTAAAATGTGAGACTCAGTCTTTTGACAGGAAGTGTGAAATTAACGTTGAGGTATCCTCATCAAATCTCTTACCGGTTTCCAGGTTCAGAGATGAAAATCTACTTTTCTTGCCTTACAATTGGAAAAGTCATTGATGACATCTTTGTCATCTAATCTGGATCTAAAATGTAACTAAGACCTATTTTAGGAAAGGATTATACTGGT
This sequence comes from Polypterus bichir lapradei, assembly GCA_026402145.1. Classification (NCBI taxonomy): domain Eukaryota; kingdom Metazoa; phylum Chordata; class Cladistia; order Polypteriformes; family Polypteridae; genus Polypterus; species Polypterus bichir. Next base: position 7,953,516 of record JANRMT010027041.1, on the reverse strand, counting down.
GACCCTTTTCGGGTGATGAAGGTGGACTATGGAACGTTTTCAAAGACGTACATGAATGGAATTTGACCTGGAAGATAGATTTTAAAAGGGTTCTTCTTAGAAGCTTCTCAAATAAATATATATATATACTGGGGAATATAACTTGACAAATCCGGTTGAACAGGACTTCAATGACCGCTAAGTGCGAGACCTGGGGCAGTTGCTCCACTTCCCATCCCCAAACGCCGCTCTTGATTTACAATATATATACTTCATAATTTTTTATATCATCCATTGACATGTATAGAACATTTCTCTTTACTTTCTCGGATACGGAGTGTAGGGAAAGTATTGTAATTGTCCAAAAATGCGATCTCGAATTTTTGATGAATCTCAACGTTTTAGACCTCCCTGAGTCTGAAAATACCATTTTTTGCATTATACAATACAATACAATACAGTTTATTTCTGTATAGCCCAAAATCACACAGGAAGTGCCGTAATGGGCTTTAACAGGCCCTGCCTCTTGACGGCCCCCCAGCCTTGACTCTCTGAGAAGACAAGGAAAAACTCCCCAAAAAAAACCTTGTAGGAAAAAAATGGAAGAAACCTTGAGAAAGGCAGTTCAAAGAGAGACCCCTTTACAGGTAGGTTGGGCGTGCAGTGGGTGTCAAAAGAAGGGGGTCAATACAATACAATACACAGAACAGAACAAATCCTAAATAAAGCATAAAAATAAAAATTTTTAGAAGTACGGAGCAGAATTTAACAGTAGATGATATCACATAATAAGATTTGGGTATTTTTAGAGTCCTGGAGACCTCATCCATCAAGCTGCCTCCCCCATTTGGCCATTCCACGGCTAAAACAGTGCTGGGCCAGCCAATCCGATGAAAGAACCCCTCTTTCCCATGATTCCTGTGATCCTCCATCAGGGATGACTTTACCATAGGCAGGCAAACAACTTGGCAGGTGGGTCGTGGCACCAATTGCCACATTTGAGTACCGAGAACAGAAACAGAATAGGTGAGGGTTAGTATTCAATTATAACTATCATGTTATTTGTGTTTTAGTGCTAATGACTAACAACAGAGATGCAGTCTGTACAGTTAATCAGCAGCTCTAGTCAGAATATGCTAAACTGAAGTAGCGAGTCTTCAGCCGAGATTTATAGGCTGAGACCGAAGGGGCATCTCTTATAGAAGCAGAAAGACCATTCCACAGTTTAGGGGCCCAGTAACTAAAAGCTCAACCTCCTGCTGTTATTTTATTAATCCTTGGAATCATAAGCAGACCGGCACCTTGAGATCTTAATGTGCGCTCAGGTTTGTAAGTCATGATAAGTTCAGACAAGTAAGCCAGACCTTGGCCATTTAATGCTTTATATGTTAAAAGGAGGATTTTGAAATCTGCCCTAAACTTAACCGGGAGCGAGTGTAAGGATTTAAGAACTGGAGTTATGTGTTCATATTTTCTTGTCCTTGTAATAATTCTTGCAGCAGCATTATGTCTGTGTATCTGTCTCTGTCTGTGTGTAAACACGATAACCTGAGAATGCTTTGAATGAGGTGACCCAAATTTTGCATACATATATTACATCCAAAACTCAAGTTCCGCTAACAGGAAGTGGTACTTTACCTGAAAATTAATACAATAGCAAGAAACCATAAAATTATCAAAAATAACATATTATAACTATACATCCCTCTTATAAAAAAAATAAAAATCTTGGGAGGGAGACGTGATCTTCTCGGAAAACACTTTGATGTCACGCGAGACAAAAGGACAGCTGCTATATAGGCTTTTAAATGATCGACGCACAGCGCGACATGCAGATCACGCAGCTCGGTAGCAGCAGCAAGACAGCAGCTGATCAGACCGTAACTCCTTAGCATGCATTCAGCTCCCCG
>JANRMT010027041.1:7928994-7945871 GCA_026402145.1 Polypterus bichir lapradei | reverse complement strand
ACAGGGGGATAGTTTGAAATAATACCAGTAATAAAACTGAAAGTTAGATAGAGCCTTGCCACCTTCTGTCTTTGTAGGGTCGGCCTTTGTGTGCGTGGATATTTTGAATTTTAAATAAATGAGGTTATAATTGAATCTAACTTCACAAAAAATGATTTGTTAACGTACATGGGGATGATTTGAAATAATACCAGTAATAAAATAAAAGTTAGGTAGTGTTGTGCCACCTTCTGTCGTTGTAGGGTCGCCCTTTGGATATGTGGACATTTTGAATTTTAAATAAATGAGGTTATGATTGAATCTAACTTCTTAAAAAACGATTTGTTAATGTACATGAGGATGATTTGAAATAGAAAATGAAGCTTCGGAAGGATATTCATCTTGACAATATTAATTCTCCCACCTAAAGTGAGATGAAGGGTAGACAATCTATGTTTTTTTCTTGTTTATCATTTGTTTTTTTTTTCTTCCTCAGTTTAACTGGGTGAACCATAAAGGTGCCCCAGTTCCTGGTGTGACACCGTTTTAGAAGTTGCTTCCTCTGAGGCACTGTCTCCCATGCTGTATTTATTCTTATTGTGCCTTTGGCCTACATGTTGCTGGAGTACTGCACTGTCTTCCTTGTGACTTGATTCATTTATTTAAGAGGGGAAATCAGAGTAAGATGTTCTCTCATTGATACCCCAGTCTGACCGGCATGTGCAGTAAAACCAGGTGGCAAGCAGAACAAGAATCTCCATCCAACTGAACTTTAGCCAGACAACTTTGTGTTTTGACTTCATTCCCACTGAAACTGTGAAGTAAACAAGAGGCATTCCTCCAAAAGCGGAGCTGGCCAACCTGGCTGAGGTGTTTTTGGAAGAAACATCCAGTTCTAATACCAACACGCTGATCTGGCAGGGGTTTTACTGGGACGAGATTCCTCCTTTCTTTCACCTGAGCTGACCAGTCAGGATGAGGCGACACTTAGAGATGTCTCACCCTATGCTCCGCGGCTGCAACACAAGGACCAGTTTTACTACAAGTGGCAGGTAGAAGTAGAATCTGTCCCCCCATTTACTGTGCTAAGCCGTGTCCCCCTCTGGGGGGGGGGGGGGGGGGTTCAGCAAAGAGAGATGGAACTGCATTAGCCCATGAACACTAAACTCACTAGAATGTGATATCGTTATCTATATCATCATACGTAAGAACCTGCATCGCAGAATGAACTTGAAAATTTATGAAAATGACACTTATTTAAAACACTCAGGCACAAACCAGTCATTCATACATAAGGTTGAGCAGATACAGCAGATAGATAAATAGATAGATAGAGAAGGCACTATATAATAGATAGAAAGAGTGAAAGGCACTAAATAATAGATAGAGAGAAAAGGCAATATATGATAGATAGATAGAGTGAAAGGCACTATATAATAGATAGATAGATAGATAGAGTGAAAGGCACTATATAATAGATAGATAGATACAGAAGGCACTATATAATAGATAGATAGATAGAAAGAGTGAAAGGCACTATATAATAGATAGCTAGAGAAGGCACTATATGATAGATAGATAGAGTGAAAGGCACTATATAATGGATAGATAGATAGAGTGAAAGGCACTATATAATAGATAGATAGATAGAGTGAAAGGCACTATATAATAGATAGCTAGAGAAGGCACTATATGATAGATAGATAGATAGAGTGAAAGGCACTATATAATAGATAGATAGAGTGAAAGGCACTATATAATAGATAAATAGAGAAGGCACTATATAATAGATAGATAGATAGAGTGAAAGGCACTATATAATAGAGTGAAAGGCACTATATAATAGATAGCTAGAGAAGGCACTATATGATAGATAGATAGATAGAGTGAAAGGCACTATATAATAGAGTGAAAGGCACTATATAATAGATAGATAGAGTGAAAGGCACTATATAATAGATAGCTAGAGAAGGCACTATATGATAGATAGATAGATAGAGTGAAAGGCACTATATAATAGATAGATAGATAGAGTGAAAGGCACTATATAATAGATAGATAGATAGATAGTCAAAGTGAACTTTATTGTCATCTCAACCATATACAAGTATACAGATAGACGAAATAGTGAAGCTCAGGGTCCACAGAGTAACAAAATGAAGTGCAAATAATACATTAAAAATAGAATTAAAATTAAAAATTTAATTTAAAATAATAGATAGATATGAAAGACACTATAAAACAGATAGATAGACAGATATGAAAGGCACTATCATATAGAGAGATAACCAGCATGGTGATGTAGTGGTTAGCACGGCTACCTCGTTGCTCCAGTTTACCACTCCTAGTCCTAGTTGTTGTCTGTGAGGGGTCTGCATTTTCTTTCAGGGTCTTTGTGGATTTTTTTCCAATATACCAAAGACATTTACTTGTTTAAAGGGGCTTTATTTCAAATTGGACCCTACGATGGACCAGTGAGCTCGTTCCTTCCCCATCCCACGTCCCGCAGGCTCCAGTCTCTCACAACCCTGACCAGGCTTAAGCAGTTCTGAGAATAATTATGCTAAATTTTTAAATCACTCAGTCAATAAATAAATATGAGTTAGACTAGCAAGAAACTGAGCCCACAAGGCTTCAAAGGGCACACACTGTCCAAAGTCAGAAGGTCCCTCTAAATGTTGTCCTGATCAGCAGAGCCCACCTAAGGCCCAGTTCCTAACCAGCGTGAGCCCACGAGAGACGCGTCTGCTGCCTCCGTCAAGCTGCTCTGCGCATTACAGTTGCAGGCTGGTCGGATCAGCGGGCCGGTGGGGGAGTGTGGGAGTCGTCTCGCTCAGCTTTAATTTAACATGATGGTTAAGATGGATAACATATTAGAAGGCTAAGTAATGTGCATTTAAAGCGTAAATGAAAAGGAAAAACTCCAAATTAGCACTGCTTTCACAGCCTTGTGTCAGGGCTGAGCCCGGTGAGTAATAGCACACATCCCACTGAGCGGCGATTCCAGGATGGCCTGCTCGCTCTTTCTCGAGTCCGGCTTTCAGCTCTCAGTGCCTTAAGGTGAAAGACAAATTGCAACAGATCAAAACCCCTCGTCTCCTAAATCTGAAACAGAAGACGGCATTAACTTCACATCTCTAATTTATGTTTCACGATCCCCCCGGATGAAATGCTTTGCAAATGGATGGCTCTAGCTCATTTTTTTTGATTTTCATCTGTACCTTATTTCGACTAACCTTTTGTACTTTTCAGAACCCTTTCAAAACATAACATCTGCAGCCCTGATGTTGCATTCTGCCGCTCGAATTCTTCTTTATCAGCCAGACTCTTTTCATTAGAGCCTAATGGACTGGACACCCAACCCTCCCGGCAGAACAGACAAGCGGCACACGGCAGAGCAACATCCCGAGAAAAACAGGCTGGGAGGTTTCCGCTGCGGCTGAAAAGGTGGCTTAAGCAATTTGTTATTTGGACGCTTTTCTGTTAGTGCCCGCTGAAATGAGAATATTAGATATTACATATTAGAGGAGCCAGCCCAGCTGCAGTGGGAAACGAGAGGGAGAAACCTCTGCTGTTAACACTGCGGTCAGCTCGGCTTATAATGAGAAGGAAGAACAAAAATCCCTGACGTTTGCACCCAAGTCTGCCTGACCAACTCAGCTACAATGGGAAATTAAAAAAATCAAAACCTTCTACCAGTAATAACCCAGTGAAACCAGTACAAGAGGAAACTCCAGTAATGCTTAATCCACCAAGCTATCCATGTAATTAACACTCTTTTCCAGTTTATAGTCACAGGGAGTTGAAGCCCATCCTACTACTTTTTGGCCAGACTAATGATATTAAAGTATAATAGAAAAAGAGAAAACAAGGACATTCCAGCCAAATTAGCCACCTTAGTTACGGGAAGTGATAAAACTTCAAGAAACATTCCAGATAGACCAACGACCTAAACGATTCATGAGAAATGATCCTCTCATCCATCTATTTTCTGGTGCTTACAGTATCTGGGTCTGGGTTGAGGGGGGCAGCAGTCTGAGTAAAGATGTCTCACCACCTCCTACTCCAAGGCCTCCAGGGGATAACTGAGATGTTCCCAGGCCAACCAAGACATATAATCTCTCTGATGTGTCCTGGGCCTGTCCTGAGGCCTCCCCCCAGTTGCTCATGTTCTGAAATATCTCCGCAGGGAGGCGGCGTCCATGAGGCAGATACCCGGACCACCTCAAGGAGAAGCAACTCTACTTTGAGCTTCTATTGAATGTTTGTGCTCCTCATCCTATCTCTAAAGTCTCAGCCCAGACACCGGGTGAAGGAAGCTCATTTCTGCTGCTGGTATCCATGATCTAATTCTTTCGGTCACTGCTCACGGCTCATGGCTATAGGTGAGGACAGGGACATAGACTGACCGGTAAATTCAAAGCTTCAGTTTTCGGCTCAGCTCCCTCTTGAACACAACGGAGCTGTACAATGTCCACCTGTTCATCTAATGAGAAATCTAAAGGAAAATCTATCATTTCAATCAGGAACATTACAACAAGACCTTTCACTTCAGCTATAGTGGAAAGTGAGAAGATCAAATTCCTCTTAGCAATTCTCAGGCTTGGCCGATGAACCATCAAAAACGACTTCCTGTAGCATTTCAGCCAGATAATGAAAAAAATGAGAAAATATAATTTTCAACAGGAACATTCGAGCCAGATTTGAAAACTAAACTTGACCACAATGGCAAATGAGAAACAAAATGTTTCTAGAAATATTCCGGAAAGATTGACGGAAAGTGAGAAAACTAAATTCCTCCTGGCAGGTATTCTAGCCGGACTGACTATATGAGCCATAACGGGGTACAAGAAAACAAAAATGACTTCTTCTATCATTCCATTCAGCCACGTTAAGTATAATGGAAATGAGAAAATGAAATTCCACAATGGGACATCTTAGCCAGATTGGATAACTAAACTAGAGTATAATGAGAAACAAGAAAGAACAGGAAACATTGGAACTAAACATTGGAAAGTGAGAAATAACAAATTCCTCCTGGAAGTATTCTTGCCGGACTGACTATCTCAGCCATAACGGCAAAAAAGGAAGCAAAAGTCAACTCCAGTATCATTACAGCCAGATCAGCTACATTAAATTTAATGGAAAACAAGAAAATAAAATTCCACCCAGGAACATTCTAGCCAGACTGAATAGTTAAACTAGACTGAAGAACTAAACAAGAGTATAATAGATAGATAGATAGATAGATAGATAGATAGTGTGACAAATAAGGGGCGCTATCGCTCCCTTGAACCCTTGTCCAATACGTCAGACACCAGGTAAATGTCCAAATATTGATTTTATTTAAACTGCACAGTGCACAAAGCACCCTCCTCTCCACAATACTCATTAAATCAATCACAATAACTATATAAACAATCCTGCACTCCCAGACGCGTTGCCATCCTTCCACCCAGCTCAACTCGCTGTCTGGGAGCTCCCATAATCCTTTTATATTCCCTGACCCAGAAGTGTTCCAATCCCCAGTCCATTTAATTCTTTATCACTTCCAGGTCAGATCAGAAGTCCTTTTCTTCACGCTGGAAGCACATCATTCCCTTTGTCCATGTGACTCGGACGTACTTCCGGGGCATAAGGCAAGTAAACGTCGTTCCTCCCTGCAGCATCTCCTAGTGGCCCCCATGGTATCCAGCAGGGCTGTGTATAAAGACTCCAATGTCCATGATGTCCTGCTGGTCTTCAGGGCACCTCCATGCAGCAGGGAGAGCTCCACCTGGCGGCATGGGGGTATTGGCCGGGACACCATAATAGATAGATAGATACTTTATTAACCCCAAGGGGAAATTCCCATACTCCAGCAGCAGCATACTACTAATAATAATAATAATATTAAATTAAAGAGTGATAACAATGCAGGTATAACAGACAATAACTTTGTATAATGTTAACGTTTACCCCCCGAGTCGCATAGTGTGGGGTCTCCTCAGTCTGTCAGTGGAGCAGGACGGTGACAGCAGTCTGTCGCTTAAGCTGCTCCTCTGTCTGGAGATGATCCTGTTCAGTGGATGCAGTGGATTCTCCATGATTGACAGGAGTCTGCTCAGCGCCCGTCGCTCTGCCACGGATGTCAAACTGTCCAACTCCGTGCCTACAATAGAGCCTACCTTCCTCACCAGTTTGTCCAGGCGTGAGGTATCCCTCTTCTTTATGTTGCCTCCCCAGCACACCACCGCGTAGAAGAGGGCGCTCACCAGAACTGTCTGATAGAACATCTGCCGCATCTTATTGCAGATGTTGAAGGACGCCAGTCTTCTAAGGAAGTATAGTCGGCTCTGTCCTCTCTTACACAGGGCATCAGTATTGGCAGTCCAGTCCAATTTATCATCCAGCTGCACTCTCAGGTATTTATAGGTCTGTACCCTCTAATGATCACGGGGTCATGAGGGGCTTGGTCCTCCTAAAATCCACCACCAGCTCCTTGGTTTTGCTGGTGTTCAGGTATAAGTGGTTTGAGTCGCACCATTTAACAAAGTCCTTGATTAGGTTCCTCTACTCCTCCTCCTGCCCACTCCTGATGCAGCCCACCATAGCAGTGTTGTCAGCGAACTTTTGCATGTGGCAGGACTCCGAGTTGTATTTGAAGTCTGATGTATGTTGGCTGAACAGGACCGGAGAAAGTCCAGTCCCCAGTGCTGCGGACCACAATGTCAGACCTGCAGTTCCCGAGACGCACATACTGAGGTCTGTCTGTAAGAGAGTCCACGATCCATGCCACCAGTTGTGAATCTACTCCCATCTCAGTCAGCTTGTCCCTAAGGAGCCGAGGTTGGATGGTGTTGAAGGCGCTAGAGAAGTTTTATTGGGAAACAATAAAAAGAAATCATTACAGAGATATTCGAGGTAGACAAGCCAAAGGAACTATAAGCAAAAATGACATAAAAACTATTCATAGCAGTATTTCAGCCAGATTGATCATCTCAGCCACAACAGGAAATAAGGAAACAAAAATCAACTCCAGTTTCATTCCAGCCAAATCGGTTACATTAAATATAATGAGAAATGAGAAAAAGAAATTCCAGTACAATGGAAACAAGAGAAAAATCAAATCTTTGCAGAAACAACAACAACAACAACATTTATTTCTATAGCACATTTTCATACAAATAATGTAGCTCAAAGTGCTTTACATGATGAAGAAAGAGAAAACAAGACAAAGTAACAATTAAAATAAGACAACACTAATTAACATAGAATAAAAGTAAGGTCCGATGGCCAGGGAGGACAGAAAAAAAAAAAAAAAAAAAAACTCCAGATGGCTGGAGAAAAAAAATAAAATCTGCAGGGGTTCCAAACCATGAGACCACTCAGCCCCCTCTGGGCATTCTACCTGACATAAATGATCAGTCCTCATTGTATTCAGGGTTCTCATGGAAGGACTTGATGTTGACGGTCATGTAGACTTCTGGCTTTTAATCCATCAATGTAGGACATCACGGTGCTTTGATTAGGTGGTGATGGTGCAGGTCGCCACCACAGAAAACCGGGAAAAGAAACAGAAGAGAGAGTAGGGGTTAGTATGGATTTTAGAGCCACCATGAATAGTTATGATAATTAATTGAATATACAGAGCATCAGGATATAACTAAAATTAAGTTATGAGAAAGCGATGTTAAAGTAATGTGTTTTTAAAGTGCTCCACTGTATTAGCCTGGCAAATTCCTATTGGCAGGCTGTTCCAGATTTTAGGTGCGTAACAGCAGAAGGCCGCCCGCCTCACCACTTCTTTTAAGTTTAGCTCTTGGAATTCTAAGCAGAAAGAGGGGAGTGGTTCCTGGAAAGTGGGCGGAGTCAGAAGAGGATGCTGCTTACAGGGGCCTCAGCTTATGGGCCTCAGAATGTCTCCGGTTGCTGAATCTGTCCGAGGCTTCAGACTGTCTCACTTGCACCTGGACTGCAGTGGATTGGAAAACTAAATTAGAGTATAAAAGGAACCAAGAAAGAACAGGAAACATTCCCACAAGACTGGCCACTACAACTATAATGGAAAGTGAGAAAATGAAATTTCTCCTTTGAATATTCTGGCCTAACTGACCATCTCCGCCATACCAGGAAACAAGGGAACAAAAATGACTTCCAGTATCATTCCAGCCAGATCTGCCACATTAAATATAATGAGAAACGAAAAAATGAAATTCCTGCCAGGAACATTCCAGCCAGATTGGATAGCTAAACTAGAGTATAATGGGATACAAGAAAAGGAAATCTTTACAGAAACATTCCAGCTAGACTGGTCATTGTAACTATAAGGGAAAATGAAAATAAAAATATTCCTAGCAATGTTTCGTCCCAAATGACCATCTCAATTGTAACAGAAAACAAGAATTCTACTCAGATTGGATAACTAAAACAGAGTATGATGGAAAATGAGAAAAAAAAAAATCTCCCTAGAAACATTCCAGGTTGATTGGCAACAGAACTATAAATGAAAATGACAAAACAAAACTCCTGCTAGCCATATTCCAGTCATAGCAGGAAACAAGAAAACAAAAATGACTTCCAGTAGCGTTCCAGTCAGATCAGTCATATTAACTTTAATGGAAAGCAAGAATATGAAATTTCTGTCAAGAACGTTTTAGCCAGACTGGATGACTAAATTAGATTAAGTAACTGAATTAAAGTAAATGAGAAACAAGAAAACCTTCACAGAAACATTCCAGCTACACTGACCAATGGAACTAAAAAGGAAAATGACAAAACCAAATAATTCCCAGAAATCTTAGCCATACAAGACTACAAGAAAACAATCTATCTAGACTGGATACCTAAAACAGAGTATAATGGGAAATGAGAAAAACAAATCTTTCTAGAAATATTCCCACTTGACTGGACAACTCAACCATAAACAAAAATGAGAAAACAAAATTCCGCCTAAAATATTCCAGCAGAAAAGCCACCTCACCTATAGCAGGAAACGATAAAACAACGATTTCTACATGAAACACTTCAGCCACATCTGGCACGTTGAGTACAATGGGATGCTAGAAGATTAAACTCCCCCCTTCTTTTAGTTCAGATTGGCTAATTGAACCATGGAAAATGACAAAACAATATTCCTCACAGAAACACCCGGAGATCAAAAACTACAAACACAAGATGAGAATCCGAGCCGAACATATCAAAGCAAAGGTCTTAGCCAGCAGATCGTCAACCAAAAGAAAAGTAAGGATTTGTTTTTATTATTTAGATTCCAAACTCGGACACGGATATGATCCTATGGTGAACTATCATCCAGTCACATTGTGATTGACAGTTCATAATCTCAAAGGACACGCAGCTAGTAACGGTGCTCAAAATGGCAGCAAAAATATTTAATATATTTCGCTACAAAAAAGCAAACATCCAAAATTAAAAGCAATGTCATCATTGAATTCCCAGGGGTAGAAAAATCCCAAATCAACTGCAGTCATGCACCGAAAGGGCCAGGGGAAGTTTGAAAAATGTAACTGTGACAAAATATTTATCACTGACATTTCAGCCACATGAACCAAATGAAATATAATGGGACAAATTAAACGAAACTTCTTCCAGGAATATTCCAGTAAACCGGGCCTTTATAACCTTAATGGAAAATGAGAAAACTGAATGTCCTACCAGTAACATTCAAGTCAGAGTGTTGGGAAATTAGACAGTGAAATAGCGACACCTTGCATTTTCCTGAGGTCTGCACAAATGAGGAAGTGGATGACTTCCCAGCAGTAACAGGGACTACTAAGGAGGTAGTGAGTGATTTGGAAATTGTAGAGGGAGAAGAGTTGCTCAGATTAAAAAAGCTGAAATCAAACAAACCACTAGTACAGCGCGTTGTCACACGCACCACACGACGAAACAAATCTGCACCCCAGTTGGCAACCTCCCAGGCAGACACGTGGTACAGTCCCACCCTCCGGAAATGACCCTCTATCTGCCGCAGCCAGGTGTTACGTCAGTGACCCCCTGGCCTGGTCCAGCCACTCAGGTCCCCAACAATGAGGATCTTACGAGCTGGATCACCGTCGGGGAAGCGCGCCTCATGGCCGTAGTGCCGTAACTGACGCTCCCTCACAATGCAGGTTTTGTGTCTCATTCAGGACTCCACGAGCAACACAAAGTCAAACCAACGGTACCCAAGGATTTTCCGGAGAGACACAGTACCAAAGGAGTCCAGTCTTCGCCTCAGGTCACTGGATAGCGGCCATGTCTCGCAACCATATAGCAAGACAGGAAGCACCAGGACTCTAAATACAATTTCTTTTTGTACAGCTCAAAATCACACAAGGAGTTCTGCAATGTGGTTTTAACGGGTCCTGTCTTTTGACAAAGAAAACAAGGAAAAACTCCCAAAGACTGCAGAAGCAAACTCCCTTACATAGTCTAAATAAAGAGATGTGTGCAATGGATTTTGGGAGAGGAATTTTAAAGAATACAGGTAATGTCATGTGCTTCATTTAGACCAATCGGATATTGGGAGTTTAACTTGTGCATCTTGTGTCCTTTTGCAGATATCAGGAGCGCCACACGGCCCTTTCCAGCGACCTCATGTCCCCTCATGCTCTCCCAATCCGTCTACTGACTTCACAGGAAGAGTCACCAGAGACATGAATGCCACTGCCAAGGTAAGTAAACCTCTCAGTGACGAGGTCGGCACTCTCTCCGCAGACAGACACCCTGCTGATGGCCGTGCCCAAGAGATCATTAAAGGCCCGGATGTTGGTTTTTATCCAGGACACTCACAAGCCCAGACACTCAGAGTCCTCGCTCAGTCTCCCGAGCTCCCCGATCAGAGCCTCCATTGACTCCATGAAGATCACAGCATCGTCAGCAAAGTCAAGATCCGTGAATGTTTCTTCACCAACAGATGCCCCACAGCTGCTGGACCCCTCGACCTTGCCCAACATCCAGTCCATACAAACATTGAACAGAGTAGGACCAGAATAGACCAGTGACAAACTCCAGAATCAACTGGGAAAAACACAGAGGTTCTGCCTCCACTCTGCACAGCACTCACAGTACCAGTACCAGTGTACAGGCCAGCCATGACGTCCAGGACCAGATAACATTTAATCTTATATTATTTAAGGGATTAATGATTACATATATATAAACCCTTGACATATATCTTTAGAAAGTCATTGCCTGAAAATGGCAAATATTATCCTGTTAAATAAAATGTGATCCAATTAACAGTAAGCTTAATGTGCATCACAGGTAAATCAATGAAAGGAATTATTAAGGAAAAGGTCGAGAAACACACAGCAATAAGAAGAGTTTTACTGAACTGTCAGCGTGAGTTCAGACGAAGGAGGTCGTGTTTTACGAACATGCTGCAATTCTGTGAGGAAGCAACAAAAGGGGTACGATCAAAGTGGAGGAGATGATATGATTTATATCGACTTTCAGAAAGCATTTGATGAGGTGCCACATGAGAGGGTTGGCCATCAAATTAATAAAAGTGGAAGTTCAGGGTGAGGTGTGTGGATGGGTGCAGAATTAGGTCAGACACAGGAAGCAGAGGATGATGGTGTGAGGAACCTCATCAGAACTGGGTGATATTGAGAGAGGTGTCCAGGAGGGGTCAGTGTTGGGGCTGCTGCTATTTTTAATATACAAATGACTTAGATAGGAATATAAGTAACAAGCTGGTTAAATTTGCAGATGATACCAAGCTGGGTGGACAGGCAAATAATTGAGAATCCGCTGAATCATCGGCAAAAATGAAAGTTTCTGCAGGAATGGAATTATGTGTGATACTGAAGTAAGGATAAAAAAAAAAAACACCCCCTTGGGTTAGCGGGGGATTCTGCAACTGTGTAACATTTTGCAATGTCGCTCAGCGAGTGCTTGAACTACAGTATCAGACCAGGGGTGTCCAACTCCAGTCCTGGAGGGCCGCAGTGGCTGCAGCTTTTCATTGTAACCCTTTTTCCTAATCGGTGACCAGTTTCCGCTGCTAATTAACTCCTTTTCCCTTCATTTTAATGGCCCTGTTTTTAATGATTCAGCCCTCTGAATTGATTTCTTTCTTCATTAAATGGCAGCAAAAAGTAAATGAGATGTGAAACGAGTCAACAGATGACCAGCTAAATCAGGGCATCCAACTCCAACCAATCTCTTAATGAGAATACAATTCTCGCTATTAATTAAAGTCATTATTTAATTCAGGGGCTTGTTGTGGTTGTTTTTCTGCTTTTTCTAAGAATGCCAGTCTTCCTTATTTTCAGATATTTTGTGATGGGCACAGGTGAGCTGGTCATGTGGCGACCTGTTTTGTGTCTCATTATTATTGTCCATCCATCCATAATCCAACCCGCTATCTCCTAACACAGGATCACGGTGGTCTGCTGGAGCCAATCCCAGCCAACACAGGGCGCAAGGCAGGAAACAAACCCCGGGCAGGGCACCAGCCCACTGCAGCATTATTATTGTTTGGCTGATAATTAAAGAAAAATAAACAACTAGCTAATTAAAAGATGTAATCAGCACCAAAAAGTGGTCACTAATTAAGAAGATGGTAACCTGCAGCCACTGCGGCCCTCTAGGACTGGAGTTGGACACCCCTGAAATAAGGGGTCTGAGTCAAGTTAATTTAAACTAAGACAAAAGAAGTTAATCCACAGCAAAAACTGGTCACCAATTACGAAGATGGTTAGAATCAAAACCTGAAGTCACTGCGGCCCTCCAGGAGCGGAGTTGGACACCACTGGTATAAACAGACCAGGGTGCACATCCTCTGTACGTGACCACGTCTGCAGCTGCCTGTGGCCGAGTATAAATGGGCCTTGAGAGGAATTGTAAATTGCTATCATTTGATGAGAAGATAAAAATATTAGCTGCGGTGGGTTGGCGCCATGCCCGGGATTGGATTCCTGCCTTGTGCCCTGTGTTGGCTGGGATTGGCTCCAGCAGACCCCCGTGACCCAGTGTTCGGATTCAGCGGGTTGGAAAATGGATGGATGGATAAAAATATTAGGTCTTTTGAAAAGAAGTCGGGTGTAAGGCTGGTAAGAACGAATCAACCATTTGCACAATAATGCAGAAAGAAGCTGAAATTCATGGATGTGCTAGTGCTGCTAGTGCGATTTTAAGATTCCTTACTCATTCTATACCATGAGCAATTAAAGAACTCTACCGCTACACAGTGGAAAATTTGCAACCTGAGTTGAATCATGGTGTGATTCCATGGCGAAACACTTGGCATAGTCGGCAGGATTTGCAATGTAGACAGGTGGAGGATATTAGTGGCACTGCCCTGAAGGTGGATACTGAGTGAACATCGCCAGAAACCTCTCCACTTGCAGTGCTTACAGGAAGTTCCTATGCACCAGAGCATGAGATTTTTTTTTTTGTTTGTGCTTCACAACACGCAAGAATGTCCAAAGGTGTGAAGTCTCCAAAACGGAGTCAAAAAAGCAGGTCAGCATTCCCAGTAGCCTAACCGGGAAAGGTTCACTCTCAGGCTACTTGAGTGCCTACTCCACTGGCTGGCTTCAGTGTTCACTTTGCCAATTGAGGCTTTGGTTTCAAACATAAGGAATGTCCTAAAAAAAAAAAAATTAAAGTGGCTCACAAGGGAGGGGATTACTGTAAACCCCTGGCTTGTTTAAAGAAGAGCAATAGAGAATCTCCATAAAAGGAGGATTTATTCACAAGATCAGATCATTTAAGAGAATGATGAAAAAGAATAAAAGGCAATCCACTGCAACAAAAGTCCCAATACACAAATCCAAAACTCAAAGACCAGAGACAGAAGCATAAATGTATTCAATCCAAGGGCAATACAATAAAGTTTGCCAAAATTTGTTTAGAGAACTGCAAGGAATTCATTTCCCCAGCTTGTCTTTAACAGCTGAAAGGGCAGTTCCTTAGAGGTAAGGTAATGGCGCCTCATCTCTTGTTTTGGGGGTCCTGCCACAAAACACAAGGGCCACGAGAGAACACACATACAAACAAATAATAGAGATAAAAATAATAAAACAAATAGAAAACACATCATTATATAAATGACACATGGACACAAAGTCAATAAAAAAATCAAAACCAAGGGGCAGAAAATGAACATAAACAACAAAAAATTATTTAAGCATGAATTAGAGCAGGGGTCTCATCACTCGTCACTTGCGAGCCACCGGTAGCTCACCACCCCATTCCAAGTAGCTCACCAAAGGGTTAATGAATCCTACATAACTTGATTAGTCAAATTAGGGGTAGGCGATCTTTCAAAAAAATCCTGTCACGATCCTTTTAACACAAAATCACGATCCACAATCTGAATTGCAATCTCTCTTTTCCAATGTGGCGTACACTTAAGAGAATATCCGGACTCAGACTCATCAAGACCTCAGTAACACTTTATTTTAAATATCAAACAAAGTTGAATTCAGTTGTTCTCTCCTTTGCTAGCTAAATGGAGTTAAGGACCACACCCTGAAGCTGGCGAGTGAGTGAGGAAGGCCCATCCCTTCTGCCCGCTGCGTGTTTGTCAGATTTGCGTAAATAAATCGTTACCACAAGCGAACTCTGATACATAGCGAAATGAGAGAAGTCGCAAAATCAACCGGAATGTTCAAGTAAATTATTTAAAAAAAACCTGATCTTAATCCGTGAAGTAGTTCTCTCATGAAAAGCGGACATACAGACAGACAGACATTGGATTTTATATATTATATATTAGTAACCCATCTAAATAATGCGCAGTTCAAGTCTCAACAGCATTCCCAGCATTTCTGGAGCTTAGTAGAGCAAGATAACTATAAGAATCTTCACCGAGCAGCTCTGAAAATGTCTGCTTTGTTTGGGTCTCCATACCTCTGTGAGTCTGACATGAATGTCATGAAATCAAAGTTCAGAACACGACTGACAGACGAACATTTAAATGACTCCATAAGAGTGAACCTAAGGGGGCTCCACTCCACCAGACACCTCAGTGCCAGTCATCTGACTAACTAAAAAATACACGTCACACATGCGACTGGACCTGTGAATAAAGTGACACAGTGACATGTGACAAAATGACAAATGAAGAAGTCAGATCTGTGGATTTGGAATTGCATTGTTTTGTTTTGATAGCATTCATGTTTTAATTCCATAGTGTGAGAAAATGCATACAGACCTACAAAATGCACTTGCAGGTGAACTCAATATTTTTTGTGATGTTTTAATGCAAAATGTGAGTTGTGGACACCAAAATTTTGTAAATGTTCAGGCAAAACAAGCTTATTCAGTTTGTTTGAGTTGAAATAAGCCATGAGAATAAACGTTAGAAAACATGAGTAGCTCTCGGCCATTTTCATTTCGGAGAAGTAGCTCTCAGGGGGAAACAAGGTTGGAGACCCCTGAATTAGAGGGATGGAACCCTGGCCAAAACATGACTTCTCTTATTGCTCACAGTGTAGAAGTGGCTACGTCTGATGTCATGAGTTCATGGTTGACCACCGGCAGTTACTGCAGTGCAAATCCTGCCGACTACGCCGAGTGTTTTGCTGTGGAATCACACCACGGTCCATTCCAAGTTGCACATTTTGCACTGGGTATGGACAGAGTTAGCAGGTGCTGCTGCTGCAGGCCCTTGTAATTCAGACATCACAGGTTCATGGAGAGCCACCTGCTGTCACCACAGTCAAAAAACGTGCAACCTGGATATGAAACAATGGCCTAACACTGGCAAACAATAGCCAAGCACCACTACTGCAGAAAACTGAACAGAAGGCCGTCTCCATGTGGTGAGATTCTGAAGTAGCACGACTCATAACGGAGTGAAAGGTGCGACTCCCAGAGAGCGTGTTTTCTTATAAACTGAAACAAATGACTTTTGCTTTTCACTCTGCAGAATTTCAGCAGGTACAGAGTGTAAGGGTTGGACAGTCTACTGCCTTGGCCTCTGAGACGTGCAGGTGACTCTACAGCAAGTACGATACCACCCTGGTGTGGCTGTGGCACAGCATTCAACAAACCCTCGGTCTGAATCTAAGCGACTCTAATGAAGCATCAGACTTCATATGTCAGGTTGAGCACCTGTGAGATATTAAATACCGACGACTGCTGCCATGTCCACTTTCCGCTTCTCTGATTTCATCAGGCCTCCCCTAGCAGATTCTAATTACACACCAGCAAGGAAGTGCTGCGCGGAGCCGAGGTCAAGTCTACAAGTCGCACATGAGGGGCCTTTGGAAATTCCCTTTAATCCACTTGATTAGCTTTACCCAGATCTTAAATCCTGAAGGGCTAAGAGGTTTAAAGATTTAGAAAGCGCACCTATGAGACAGCTCGGGGGGTTCATGTGTGGGCAGACATAATCGTGTCAGGGGAAGAGAAAGTTCAAGCTCATCAGGGGCAACTTGGACAAATTACGTTCGCAACCAAATGACCCTCGGCCTGCTGCGCCCCACCTTGCGACCCCAGAGTTACGTGATGCACTCCACTCAGACTTCAGGAGAAATGCCCTGATGTTTGTGAGGATTTAACCTCAATGATAGCCTAGCAGCATGAGACTGTTCAAATGGCACTGGAAAGTTTGATCATCCCACTCCACACCCCATTTGCCTTCCAATGGTCAGGACAGTTCATAAAGCAACTCCTAATATCCACTCCCTTACTGGGAAACCAAAGCCTTCAGGAGGAATATAAATGAATTGTAGGGTTAACCTCAATGTTATATAGTGCCTTTCAGCCTTTCACAGCTATCTATTAATCTATTATATAGTGCCTTTCACATCTATCTATCTATCTATCTATCTATCTATCTATTATATAGTGCCTTTCATATCTATCTATCTATCTATCTATCTATCTATCTGTTATATAGCACCTTTCACATAATCTATCTATCTATCTATCTATCTATCTATCTATCTATCTATCTA
>JANRMT010027041.1:7902465-7916750 GCA_026402145.1 Polypterus bichir lapradei | reverse complement strand
TCCATCCATCCATCCATCCATCTATCCATCCATCAACCTCTCCTTCATTCTGTTCATTAAACTGTATCTCTTTCATTTTATTCTTCATTCTTCAATCCATCCTTCATTCCATCCATCCTTCCATGTTTCATATAGTGCCTTTCATAATGAGCAGACCAGTACCCACTGTATTAGAACTCACACAGTGCAGTTCCCTTACTGGCACCTCTTTGACAGGCGTTAAGATAAAAGCAGCTGAGTGAGTTGGAGACCTCAAGGGTGAGGAGCAGGTGGTATGAGGGACCCCCAAAGGCCTTTTTTTTCTGCACCTACTCACATCATACAGACATGCATGTTGGATTGCTGGGTCTGATGAGTGGACCCAGTAAGAGATGGAGCTTCTGTTAGATAGATAGATAGATAGATAGATAGATAGATAGATAGATAGATAGATAGATAGATAGATAGATAGATAGATAGATACTTTATTAATCCCAAGGGGAAATTCTGTTCAGGGTTATGTCCTGCCTTGTATGTGATCCTGACCCCACCATAACTCAGAATTAAATTCCATGAACGCGTCAGGCATCAGATGCCTATAAAACAGGACAGCCGCACCTGTCAATTCAATTCCTTCTCGGTTTGGAATGGCCTGATGTGACTGGCAAGACACGGTTCATGGAGTCTCATCTTTATTCACAGATTGGCCCTCCTTCTGTCACCAGATTTAATCCGTGCATCCATCTGAGTCAGCATTTACTATCAGGGTGTCACTGAGTGCAAGTCAAAATGACAGGAGCCATCCCTGGATGGGAAGCCAGTCCACCAGGTGTGCATCAGATGGGACAAAGCAGAGCTGTCCAGAGTCAAATATGCAATTACCTAATAAACCGGACCACAAGCCATTCGTTTTTAAACCTGCTTAATTCAGTTTAGGGTCATGTGGGAGGGTGGAGCCTCTCCATGGGGCAACAGGCAGCTAATGAATCTGATGATGCCAGTCCACTGTAGGGTACAACAGACAGGGGGGTGACCCTCTCAAAGGGGGGTGCTTAACGCATTGCAGTTTAAACTCCAGGGCAGATGGTTCATTAGAAGGTAGCAGGTTTTGCTGTGTTCCAAGTTAAGTAATAAGTTATTAGAACATTCAAACAGTCTGGACGAGAACAGGCCATTCAGCCCAACAAAGCTCACCAGTCCTGTCCACTTATTTCTTCCAAAAAAACATCAAGTCAAGTTTTGAAAGTCCCTAACGTCTTACTGTCCACCACACTACTTGGTCGCTTATTCCAAGTGTCTATCGTTCTTTGTGTAAAGAAAAACTTCCTAATGTTTGTGTGAAATTTCCCCTTCACAAGTTTCCAACGGTGTCCCCGTGTTCTTGATGAACTCATTTTAAATCTCTATCCACTGTACTAATTCCCTTCATAATTTTAAACACTTCAATCATGTCACCTCTTAATTGTCTTTTGTTTAAACTGTAAAGGCTCAGCTCTTTTAATCTTCCCTCATAATTCAGCCCCTGTATTATCCAGCAAATTACAGCAGTGGGCACATCAGATTTTAGCAGGTCACAAGATATTCAGAGGTTTGACTTCTTTTGGGCCATTGATAGCAACCAGTTTCTGGAAATACCCACTCAGGAAAAGAAATATGTTATACTGCAGGCAACTATCTAGAAAAAAATGAGATTTTTGTCTTTACGCCTAATGAGCATAAGCTCTGATTTAACATTCCTTTATTGATTGTATTTCCAAATTTAACATTTTTGGATGCCATTGTTCCAATCCCGCTTCTGCCTCCCATCATCCCATATTAAGTCAATTCTCCTACAGTGGGTTTAGAAAGTATTCAGACCCCTTCAATTGTCACACGTTGTGTTATGTTGCTACAATCATTTAAATGCGTGTTTTCTCACATCAAGCAACACTTCATACCCCAGAAAGATGAAGCGGAAACAGAAATGTAGAATTCTTAATAATAAGAAACAGAAATACTGTATGACATCGACTCAAGCGTTTAGCATCCCAACTCAGTACTTACTCAATGCTTCTATGGTGCCGATGCCAACCAGGAGTCTGTTTGCATTTGCAAACACCTCGATTTGGGGACTTCCTGTCATTCGTCCATGAAGATCCTCTCCAGGTTGGATGGAGACCATCGGTTCACAACTAAATTGAAGAGTCGCATAGTGTGGGGTCTCCTCAGTCTGTCAGTGGAGCAGGACGGTGACAGCAGTCTGTCACTGAAGCTGCTCCTCTGTCTGGAGATGATCCTGTTCAGTGGATGCAGTGGATTCTCCATGATTGACAGGAGCCTGCTCAGCGCCCGTCGCTCTGCCACGGATGTCAAACTGTCCAGCTCTGTGCCTACAATAGAGCCTGCCTTCCTCACCAGTTGTCCAGGCGAGAGGCGTCCCTCTTCTTTATGAAGCCTCCCCAGCACACCACCACGTAGAAGAGGGCTCTCGCTTCAACCGTCTGATAGGCGAGCATCTTATTGAAGATGTTGAAGGACGCCAACCTTCTAAGGAAGTATAGTTGGCTCTGTCCTCTCTTGCACAGATCATCAGTATTGGCAGTCCAGTCCAATTTATCATCCAGCTGCACTCCCAGGTATTTATAGGTCTGTACCCTCTGCACAGTCACCTCCGATGATCACGGGGTCCATGAGGGGCCTGGTCCTCCTAAAATCCACCACCAGCTCCTTGGTTTTGCTGGTGTTCAGTTGTAGGTGGTTTGAGTCGCACCATTTAAAAAAGTCCTTGATTAGGTTCCTATACTCCTCCTCCTGCCCACTCCTGATGCAGCCCACGATAGCAGTGTCGTCAGCGAACTTTTGCACGTGGCAGGACTCCGAGTTGTATTGGAAGTCTCCCGAGGGCTTTCCCCCATCCCCTTCATGATGCAAGCAGCGGAGAGCAAAAAGGAGTCCTTTCTGTCATCTCGGAGCTGTGTGAAGGAGTGCCAATCCTGCCACCAGCTCCCATGATTTCCCTGCAAGTTGGAGGACCGCTTGCAGGGCCGGATGCAGTTTAACGTCATACCCTGGACCGCGTGTCTGCCTGGGGGGTTGCCAAGTTGTTTCGTCGTGTAGTGGGTGTGGCAACGACTTGACTTGATTTGATTTATTTACCTAGAACATTTGGGGTCACTAGCGACCCTACATGCGGTAAAGTGTTGGTTTTTTTTTTACATGTGCATTTTAAATGTTGTTTTTTTCACAAAGCACTCAAACAAAATGTACTTTTTTCAGGATTTCTTTGGATTTCTATTTGTTCTTTACAAGTGTGTTTCTATCTTTTACTTTTTATGGAGGCATATACAAGTTTAGAGAGTTGAGAGATAAGAAAAGAAATGTTATGACGCTTATCAGTTCTTGAAAGAGTCCTGTCATTGATAGAAATTTGAGCATTTCTTCTTCTTTTTCTTCTTCAAAAAATTCTCTGTGCATAGCCTTTTTAGTAATTTTTATGTCATTAATGGTTTCTTGACAATACGTTTTGACTCGAGATTTCAACTTTTTTTGCCTGCCTACTGGCATTTTGACCTAAGCCAGCGTTTCTCAACCTTTAAGTATTTGTGACCCGAGTTTTCATAACAGTTTTAATCGCGCCCCCCTAACATTTTTTTGAAAGGAGCCCACTAATACCAATTGTTCCTTTTTAATTAATGATATATCATAGATGCATATTTTATTATACCTACTTAACTTTTATCGTCATTTATCTAACTCTATATTTATTTTTCTAGTATCAGAATGTAGTTTAAGTTAATTTGTTTTGGTTTCAATAGATGTGCTTTTCATATTTTCGATTCTTTTTTTCTTTTTTTCACATCTTCGCGCCCCCCTAGTGGGGCCCGCCCCACAGATTGAGAACCACTGACCTAAGCCAAAACACATTTTTTTAATTTTGCTTTTTGTAGCTCTATTTTATTTGGATTCCTAATAGACTATACTGTACATGCATCGAATTATCAGATTTTGAGGTGCCACCACCACCTGATTAAAGCACTATGTAGTCACCTGTGATGTTTGAGTGAAGGTGTGTGCCCGGGCTATCTGCGATATCCACTTTGTTGAATCCTCTGTGATAAAGCCTAAAAAAAAAATGAGGAATGAATTAAAAATATGTATGGTAGGTAGTATGCCCAGTGGGTTTTAGCTGGTCTTTTGGCCAAAAAACCTTACAGATTCTGTTTGCAGCTTCTTTGTAACTCTTTTTATTTTTTTCTGTCCTCCCGGCCATTTGACCTTATCATCAGACTTACCTTTCAGAGACTTAGAATACAATATAACATACATGTGTCCCTTTACAAATTCAACAACTAAGTTGCACAAAATTAAACCTTATAAAGCTATGTTTCTAATTTCTAACAATTATCTCCTTCCAAATTTACTTAATGCACATTTTTATATGGCTAACTGGGTGCATCACTATGTGTCATTCACTAATTCTTTCAAGCTCTGACTGAATCATTACCTGAGAATGATTCTCATGATTCTCATTCACTTAATTAGTGAGCAAATCATTACTCAAAAATAAGGCTGATAATTCTCATTCATTTGATTTGCAAAGGACTCAGAATTCAAGGGCCAGATTCATGAACTACCTGAGAATGAGACTCACAATTCTTGTTCATTTTAATTCGTAAATCAAATCATTACCCAAGAACAGGGTGGACAATTCTCGTTCATTTGATTCGTGATCAAATCATTACCCAAGAACAAGGTGGACAATTCTCTTTCGTTTGATTTGTCAAAGTCTAATTATTCAAGGACCAGATTCATGAACTAATCATTACCTGAGAATGAGGTTCACGATTCTCGTTCATTTGATTCGTGATCAAATCATTACCCAAGAACAAGGTGGACAATTCTCTTTCATTTGATTTGTGATCAAATCATTACCCAAGAACAAGGTGGACAATTCTCTTTTATTTGATTTGTCAACGTCTCATTATTCAAGGACCAGATTCATGAACTAATCATTACCTGAGAATGAGGTTCATGATTCTCGTTCATTTGATTCATGATCAAATCATTACCCAAGAACAAGGTGGACAACTCTCTTTCATTTGATTTATGATCAAATCATGACTCAAGAACAAGGTTGACAATTCTCTTTCTTTTGATTTGTCAACGTCTCATTATTCAAGGACCAGATTCATGAACTAGTCATTACCTGAGAATGAGGTTCACGATTCTCTTTTATCTGATTTGTGATCAAATCATTACCCAAGAACAAGGTGGACAATTTTCTTTCATTTGATTCGTGATAAAATCATTACCCAAGAACAAGGTGGACAATTCTCTTTTATTTGATTTGTCAACGTCTTATTATTCAAGGACCAGATTCATGAACTAATCATTACCTGAGAATGAGGTTCACGATTCTCATTCATTTGATTCGTGATCAAATCATTACCCAAGAACAAGGTGGACAATTCTCTTTTATTTGATTTGTGATCAAATCATTACCCAAGAACAAGGTGGGCAATTCTCTTTCATTTGATTTGTCAAAGTCTCATTATTCAAGGACCAGATTCATGAACTAATCATTACCTAAGAACGAGGTGCACAATTCTCATTCATTTGATTTGTGAACTGAGACAATATTCGAGAATGAGATGCACTGTTCTCATTCTCTTATAATCCTCTGTCGTTTTGTCTTATTTTAATTACACATTTTAGTTGTGTTGTCATGTTTTGTGTAATGAAACAGGACAATGTCAGATGAATTATTAGCATACAGTAATTTATTATATACAACTAGCTGATTACCCAGTGGCTTCGCTCACTGAGTGCAAGGGATAAAAATGTAGTATATAAATTATTAAGCAGTAAAACATTAACATGCAAGAAGTAAAGATACATTGAGCTGTACTGGAGTGCTTTCGGGTAAAGTACATTTTAAAGGCATAATAATACAACAGGTAAGTAGCACTAACAGCAGCTTAAATGTATTTGGATCACCTGTCGTTAGCAGATCCCTTGTGAAAGGCGCTACACGACCGCGGTGGTATAGAAATTACATTTTCTACGTGATCCTCCAAATTTCTGCCTGACAACCTTGCACTACGTGCCTGTGATTTAAGAGAAAAATTATTCTGAGAAATGTGGACCCTGCCATTCCGTGCTTAACGGGCAGAAGGTCCAAACATTTCCCAAGTCCAAAACTTAACATGAAGAGGTCGGTACATCTTCTTAGATGTAAACCTGTGGTGTAGCGGGTCCACAGCGCACGACAAAAGGTCCATTTTTAAATAAATAATCACCACGCTCGCGGCTTAGTGAGGGGGCGTGGTAGTGTGGCTGAAGCGGTTCTCTGGGCGATTTGCGGTGTGGCCGTTTCTCACCTAAGTGTACAGGTGAGAAACTGTCCACATCCGTGATTGTTCCTGGGGCCGCTGATTTGGCACAGCTGCCATGCCCTCTTGATAAATAGACATGCGAGTTGGATAGAGGGGAAGGAAAAGAATGGAAAGAAAGAACGGACAGATGAACGGACAGACGGGAGCTTGCAGGAGGAAAAAGCAGGAAGCAGTAGGGAGAGAAAGAAAGCCGGTGCGGGAGAGCGAACGAGTGAAGGCTCACATGCAGCTGTGCAGGAAGCCTGGGTGTTTGGCCGACACCCGGGGCGTAGTAATTGTGGTCGCTCCCACAGAGTTTGTTTTTATGAAGGACGGGAGTGACTGGAAGGCGGATGACTCTCCACGGAAGGCAGCGGGTGTCCCCAGCATGAGAGCCTTGGTCGTTGGGGAATCCCAAGTCGCTGTTCGTAGAGCCTACCGGAGCCAGGGATCGGTAAGGTGACCGACCAGCAGGAGAGTGGACAGAGGGCCAGCAGCACGTAGGGCGACTCCCCTGTTGAGAAGCCCAGATGGGAGGAGTAGGGGAGTTGCCACAGGAAAGAAGACACCGGGTTTTGTTGTTTTAAAGGATTGCTTCCTGCATTATTTAAACCTCGTTGTTTTTAGATTTATTCTATTTAATTTTAACCTCCACAATAACACTCGTTTTAATGGATTATTTATTTAATGACTTTTGAATGCACTGCACTTATTTTGAACACCTTGTTTTTGTTGTTGTTTTTTAATAAAAGCACTTGACACTTTTTCACCACCCCCTTGCTTTGTTGTGCCTCACTGCTAAGCTCATCGGTAACATTACCGACGGTGTAGGGTTCAAAGGCTCCCATGAAGACGGTTGGGAGCATGGAACGAACCCGCATCGTCACAATTCTTAAAAGAATTCATCACAAAAGCAACCTTAAATGTTGCGGGGTTTTAGTGACCTGAACTCACCTTAAGGGCAGTAAGTAGTCGTGCAGCGCGATTTACAAACAGAGTCTTTTCTTCGATGGCACCGATTACACTCATTTGCAAAGATTTCCACTCTCCCAGGAGCCGATGGGGCACTCGAAGTGTCACAAACAGTGCGAGAAGACAGGACGCTGCCCGAAACTGGGAAGCTCTCGACCCGGCGGAGCAGCCCGACATTCCGAACCTCTGAACGTCCACTTTGTTCTCACGACCCCTCGCCGCTGAAGGCGGTGTCGTCTTAACATTGTTTACAGCTCGGCGCAGTTAAAAAGTAGAAAGACGCAAAGCTGTTTTCCTCGTCTCTTCTACTATCAAATACGGGCAATTAAAAAAAAACTTATAATGTGGCAGTTTCCGCGACAGTCACGTGGGCGAATAAATGAAACTTCTCTGTCAGAACGCGCGTGGCGGCGGACGGCTCAGCGCTGGAGTCCAGAGAGGAGGGCGACGCGGGGCGGACTTCTATGGGATAGATCGCGTGTTTGTGTTTACTTCTTTTCAATATCAGTAAAATAACTCTCACACAAATAGTAACAATTCGTAAAGACGATATAAAAATGGTGTCCACAAACGAATTGATTAGTTCCTGTATTATGATATGTTCTCTGGTCATACGTAATTTCCGTTTCAAACGCGAAAAGAATTTTATATATATATAGATTATGTATGAATAATTAAATTGTATATATTTAGTGGAATCAGTGAGGACCCACTCCAAACCAGACTTCACAACCTTGAATTCTATTGATGAATCAAAACAATCGATTCACCGTCACGCATGTGTGTCACCCTCCAAGTTCTTCCCAGGTATGTGATACCACCACCTGGGCCAATAGGAGGTGCTTGTCTTTTTTCTCCAAAGATCCAGAGAAAACAACCAGTCAGGGCAACTGACTCCACCCCTTCTGGTCCCTGGGCTATAAAAACGTGACCAGCCTGGGAGGAGCTGTCACTTCTAACCAGAACAACCAGAGCTAAGCAGCTCCAAGATTTCAAAAAGGCTGACCAGAAAGCCTGATTAATAGCAGCCATCTTATTTTCGTGGTGATCGTTTCATTTCCTTTTACGCCATTGTGCCGTTTGGAATAAGAAGTAAATGGGGACGGCCTGCTTGGAGCCCCAAAAATTCTCTCTCTCTTAAACCTGTTATCCCCCCGGGACAACCACATCACTGTAACAGTTCCAAAGAACTGAATCAGTAAAGTCAATTGAAATGCCCACGTTCTACAAATGTCCTGATGTGTGGGCGTACCTGGGGCGTCGTCTATAAAATGTATGCATAAGTCATTTGTTACGCAAAAGTCGGGATTTATAAAACATGAACTCGGTGAACAAATTGCCAAAATTTCAACCATTTGTAAATCTCAGGGAGAGTTTTTTGGTGTTGGCATTTCAACGACTCCATGCTGCAGTATCATGAAGTGAACAGAAAATCTCATTTCATTGAGCATTTCAGTGAAGCGTCAGTGACATTCCGATGTTCTTGAACTAAGCATATCGCAGTCGACAGACATGTTATCTAGTGTTGGTAACAGCGCCAAATGCAAACGCTTGGTGTTATTTGTCTTAGTGTGCAGCTGATCTGCAAAGGGTGTGCTGTGTGCTCCTCAATATTCAATTCAATTCAATTCTTTATTGTCATGTGTACAAGTATCATGTATAATGAAATGCTTGCTTGCATGTGCCCCTACAGACAGTGAACATGGACAAAAAACAGACAATAAATAAATGAATATAATAAGTAAATTATTAAAACCAGAATCCTAGAAATAATTAGAGACAGTGGCAGATGTATATGTGTAGGTAGCAGTGGAGGTGACACAAGGATTGTTCATGAGTCTGATTGCAGTTGGTTAGAAACTGTTCCTGAACCTGGAGGTGAGCGTCCTAATGAACTTTAGTTGCTTCCCAGATGGGAGAAGGGTGAAAAGTGACAGTGCAGGGTGGCTGGGGTCCCGCCTCATACGGTTCACTTTCCTGAGACAGCGTGTAGTGTGGATGTCATGGATCGCAGGGAGCTGTGTGCGCGTGATCTGATGTGCTGTGTTCACCACCTGCTGCAGTCCTGAACTGGGCAGTTGCTGTACCAGGATGTGATTCCTCCTGTCAGGATGGATTCCACAGTACACCTGTAGAATCTGCACAGGGTTGTAGGGGACAGTCTCCTGAGGAAGTAGAGGCATTGTTAGGCTTTCTTGACTACTGCCGCAGTGTGACTTGACCATTTAAGGACTCCGAGGAACCTAAAGCTGCTGACCTGCTCCACAGCCTCACCTTCAATGTAGATGGGGCTGTGCTCTGCTGCCTGTTTACGGAAATCCACAATCATCTCCTTAGTTTTGCTAGCGTTGAGGGTGAGGTTGTTGTCCTGACACCATTCTGCCAGGAGTCTGACCTCCTCCCTGTAGGCCGTCTCATCGTCCTCGCTGATTGGACCTATTACAGTGGTATGATCAGCAAACAAGAGGATGGATATTCAGTATGTGGAGACACTGGAGTGGTCCTCTGCTCCTTCCCGTCGACTCAGGTATCACATCTCGTGATCCTCACCTAGACGTGGTATCAAATCTCAGTCCAGATTCCTTCCATGTGCAGCTAGTAGATGGTGAATTTAGCCACCCACCTCCATTTGGAATTCTGATTCTATTAACCCATTTAAGAAGCCTTTGATGACTCCCCTTAATTTGGTGAACTAGATGATGGCTTCTTGTAACTAAGGAAGTGTATTAAGTCTGCATTTTTCCCTGAGCTCTTTACTTCCGAGGGTCTATTTTGTATCCTTGTCTTGTCACATTTGTTCCCAAATAGTCCTCTCAGACTTGTGTTTGCTTGAAGTCACTTTGGACAAAAGCATCTGCTTAGCTGGAAGCTGGAAATGGAGAGCGTTGATCCTGAGCCAGTTATTCAACCCACCTGAGCTCCCATTGAAAATGTGACAAAGACAGGGAGGGTGGTGTCACTTTTTTAATAGATGTAGTATGAGAAAAGGGGAGGGGCCATATAAGCTGGATGGGGCTGAGAGAGATCTGCCCATCACTAGATAAGCTCCACCTCCCTGATGCAGACTGGCCACCATAGGCATTGGACGAGGTGGACGAGGGGGGTGCGGGTGCCCCTTGGTCACTCCGCTTTCCAGAAGACAGAGCGGCCTCTGCCGCACACACACCACACTCACTCCTCCAAATGTCAGCGGCGTGTTTTCCTGAAGTTTTATGGCCTACATTCTTTAGCCGATTTGTTTCTAAAAAGTGGCCGCTTTAGGTAAACTGAGACAATTGCGTGCCTTGCCCTGTATAAACAGCACTTAAAAATAATAATTATTAGTACATTTATAATAATAATAATAAACAAGCTGGAGGGAAAAAAATATTAGAAATTTAGAAACTGAAAGGCGAAAGTAAATAGTCGTATTTCAGCCAAGACGCCAGATTGCAGGAGTTCAAAGGACAGGGAGAGAGGATGTCGGAGTGTTTGCATGAGGCCGCTTGATGTGAGAGGAGTGGGACTGCGAATTTGACGCATCTTTGCTGGAAAGCATTTTTATGTTGAAGAATCCGCATCAAGCAACGCTTTGAAATATAGCTGGTCAGGTCGGTGGGTGGGGTCAGTCGTACAACTGTCAACCTGCAGCCACGATGAGGTATTTCTTCGACGTCAATCTCTGGAGATCGATGCCCTTGTACTTCATGACTAGATTTCAGGAAACGCACGTTTTCCGAGAAATTGAAAGCATGCTCTTTGAGTAATGAGTCGTTTGTTGTCCCTTTAAACTGGAAATCCTCCTGATTGTTCTGATGTGGCCTGGGTAGATGAAGTTCAACACCATTGTGGCTTGGCATTGCTTCCCTTTCATTGACCCTCCCACATGTGGTTTCCATAATAATTCTTTAAAATCAGCTCCTGTACCACCAGAGCGAGAGTGTGGTTTGCTTTGTTTCCGGTGGGGTTGCCCTTTGTTAACCAAGCCTGTTCATAATTTTTTTATGGACAGAACTTCCTAGGGACAGCTAAAGGGTGGACTTCGGGATCGTTGATGATGTGGTCCTGTTGACATCCTCAGGTGCACTGTGGGGCGGTTTGTGGACAAGTGTGAAGCAGTCGGGATGAGGGTCAGCACCTCCAAGTCTGAGGTCATAGTTCTTAGCCAGCAAAGGGTGGTGTGTCCTCTCCAGGTTGAGGGGGTTGAGGTGTCACCTCAAGTGGATGAGTTTCAGTACCTTCTTGGGTCTTGTCCACAAGTGAGGTAAGAAGGGGCTGAGAGCTCAACAGGCCGATCGGAATGGCGTCGGCAGTGATGTGGACAGTTGAAGTGAAGAAAGCGCTCGTCCGAAAAGGCAAAGCTCTCACCTATGGCCACGGGCTTTCGATAGTGAGTGAAAGAACTCAATCACAGATCCAAGCGTCAGAAATGAGCTTCCTTTACAGGGAGTCTGCTCTCAACCTTAGGGACGGGGTGGAGAAGCACAGACATTCAGGAGGAGCTGCAGCCGCTCCACATCGAAAGGAGTCAATTGAGGTCATTACGGCACCTGATTCCTTGGTGAGATGTTTCGGACATGTCCAACCAGGGGGAGACCACAGGACAGACCCGAGACATGCTGTAGAGATCATATCTCCCAGCCGGTCTAGGAACACGTTGGTATCCTCCCAGAGGAGTTAGAGGAGGTGGATGTCATGTCATCTTTGCTTAGTCTGCTGACAATAACCCAGAGCCAGACAGCTGGTGGAAAATGGATGGACAAAAGGATGAAGGGATGGATTCCTTTAAACACTGGGCTCCTCAACATTAGGTCGGGTGTATAGAGAGCATTACAGGCCTCAATGCGAAGTGCGTTCTCAGCTTTTAAATGCTTTGGGGCCTCGTCTGGAACACAAGAGCATAATGTCATCACACAGTCCTGCCAAAGGCACATTACTTGACTACTAGGGAATGTCGTTGGGTATGTTAGACTATAATAATAATATTAGTAATAATAACAATAGGAAGAAGAAGAAGAAGAAATATAAGTATCATGTAAAAGGTATTATTAGTTATAACTATGAATACAGACATGTGAGACATCATGCATTTAAACTGACCTACAAGATAGGCAATATTTAAAGTGTTTGGGTATGGGAAAGGCGCTATATAAATAAAATGTATTGTGATTAGCATTAGTTATCTTTCCTTTTGATCCTAGACCTATGGGTCACTGCTTCCATTTGATGTACCTACATGTTAGAAAAGATTGAAACTTTTTGGCACAGCAAATATGCTATATAACTAAAATGCATTATTATTATTAGTAGTAGTAGTAGTAGTAGGAGCGGCACGGTGGTGCAGTGGGTACAACTGCCACCTCGCAGTAAGGACACCCGGGTTCACTTCCCGGGTCCTCCCTGCGTGGAGTTTGCATGTTCTCCCCGTGTCTGTGTGGGTTTCCTCCCAAAGTCCAAAGACATGCAGGTTAGGTTGATTTGGCGATCCTAAATTGTCCCGTGTGTGAGCTTGGTGTTTAATAATAATAATTCATTACATTTATATAGCGCTTTTCTCAGTACTCAAAGCGCTATCCACACAGGGAGGAACCAGGAAGCGAACCCACAATCTTCCACAGTCTCCTTACTGCAAAGCAGCAGGACTACCACTGCGCCACCTGTTTGGGGGTGTGTGTGTGCCCTGCAGTGGGCTGGCGCCGTGCCCAGGGTTTGTTTCCTGCCTTGCGCCCTGTGTTGGCTGGGATTGGCTCCAGCAGACCCCTGCGACCCTGTAGTTAGGATATAGCGGGATGGATAATAATAATAATAATTCATTACATTTATATAGCGCTTTTCTCAATACTCAAAGCGCTATCCACACAGGGAAGCGAACCCACAATGGATGGATAGTAGTAGTAGTTATGCTGCCTTATGATTCCTGATCTTTGGGACACCCTGTTTTTTTGATGGACCTTCAAATTGGATAAACATGTCAGTATGTTGACATGGTAAATGTGCAATAAAGGTAAAATTTATTATTATTATTATTATTATTATTACAAGGGGGCTCCGCCCCCTGCTCACTTCACTCACCCCGAGTTTGGTTTACCAGATATACAATTTAAAGAGATTGTTATTTTCATGGGAATTGTTACCTATCGCATTATTTTCACTTTTACTTTAAAACGTTAGTAAAAACAATATTTGGAAATAACTTTTCTCCAAGATCGCATTGAATTTTGATTTTGTTTGGACTTACATCGTGACAACGCAACGTGTAACTGCCTGTGAGTGAATATCGTTTCTTTCTCTCTAATAAATAAAACTACTTTTTCGAATGTTTGTCCATGCTCTTTCTTCTTCGCCTTGACGTTGTTGTGTCATCTAGAATGTATAAAACTATTGTTCTGATAAAATTTATAAGAGCTGAGAGCGCAGGAAAGGTGTCTGACAAAAGCATTCACACGACTGAGGTTAGATGACCGTGGACTTGTTTGAAAATACTTGTGACTTGAAAGAATCTCATGTTAAAAGTCGCCATCTCACGGGACTTCATACCACACCAATGTTTTTTGGAATCTTTTAATTCTCACTGGCAACACGAATTAGACGATCTACAAGTCTCCGACTTAAAGTTTAAAACCAAACAATATATTCGATCTCTTCTCGCTGTTCCGTTATTTCACCGAGTAATAATTTCCATTTGTTAGTGCTAATGCGATCTTTGCTATCATTTTATTGAGTCTTTCAACTTTTCATACTTCTATTATCTCTAACCTGCTCTGCATTTGTACCGCACCAACGTTTTTGAATTCGTTACAATGTTCTTCTTTGTCATCTACTCTTTGTCTTTTATTTTCCGCCCCAGATGTG
The DNA here is from genome assembly GCA_026402145.1 of Polypterus bichir lapradei. Lineage (NCBI taxonomy): Eukaryota > Metazoa > Chordata > Cladistia > Polypteriformes > Polypteridae > Polypterus > Polypterus bichir. The sequence continues at coordinate 7,902,615 of JANRMT010027041.1, read as the reverse complement.
GTTAAATCTCTTGGCACAAAGTCTCGTCTCGAGGGATGTGAAAGTGTCTCTCTGAGAAAATCACGTCTCATCTCCTTCCAAGATTTTCTTTTATAATAGAGAGATTATTATTATTATTATTATTATTATTATTATTATTATTATTATTAT
>JANRMT010027041.1:7847052-7870493 GCA_026402145.1 Polypterus bichir lapradei | reverse complement strand
TAGATAGATAGATAGATAGATAGATAGATAGATAGATAGATAGATAGATAGATAGATAGATAGATGTGAAAGGCACTATTAGATAGATATTTTTTATTTTTAAAAGTACTTTATTGAACCAAAAAGAAAAAATAACAAATGTCAATATATATTAAAGTACACATACAACAAAACATATTATAAATGAGCAATACAATAAAATGAAAAATAAAAAACCCAATTGACCCCGTGTAACCCCACACGCAGTTATCATATAAATATTTTAGATTTTCTCACCCCCCCCCAGTTCCCTCCTCATTTATGTTCATAGTAAATACAACTAAGGCCCAGTCAGCCCCAATTCCAAGTGGTGTTCACAAAGTATCGCTTGCTACAAAAAACTTCAATTTTTACAATTTCCCAACGAGTTATAAATTGATTTTTAGTTCACCCTCCTCAACAGCACACAGTACTCCTTTCGTACACCACACATTCTCAAAAATATGAATTTTGTGCATCAGTTTATAGTAAGTAAATTCCAGCTTGATTCTCGAGTGAATATTCAGCTTAAACAGTAAGTGGATGTCCACAGTTCCTTTCCCACATTGTTTATTTTTCCTACTTTTTAAAATTGCTAGTTTTGCTTCACCCAGCAAAAAGTTCATTAATTGTGTCCTGTGCCTGTTGTTCTTATTATACACAGCCCCATAAATGAACATCACAATATTAAAATCTGATCTTAGCTTTTTACACAAATCAGTTAAAAAACTCTTAATCTTACACATGTTGCAAACAGATAAAAAACAGTTTCCCTTTGCCCACAAAAATCACAATTGTCATCCTCTTTAAGTCTGATTCTTTTTAAGAAGGAGTTTGTGGCTATGATGCCGTGCCCAATCCTCCATTGTAGGTTGGATGTCCTTTTGTTGCTTGGAGGCTTGTACAGCTCCCTCCAGGCCGGCACCCTCCCACCTACTACCCCTAAATGTCCTCTCCATTGTGAATCAACGATTGTCTTCAGGGAAAGAAAATGAATCACTTTCATAGAATACTGATAAAGTTCTTTTTTGGATAAACACATAAAAGACACCACATTTCCTTTGTCAAATGTGAGAATCGAGTTTGTGGGGATGGAGTTGACATCAACAGCAGGACAGACCTGTAGATCTGTGCTGGTGGTGCTGATAGAGTCTTCAAGTTTGTGATGTTCTTTGGCCACAGAAGACAGAAAGCCCTCGATCATCCGCACTGACTTCACACCTAAAATTGATGCCAAAACTGAAGGCTCCACAAATGTCTGTTGCTCCTTCTCATATATGTGGCGGATTTTTAAAATCCCATTTCCAATCAATAAATCAGTAAAACTTTTACTCCTTAATTGAAAGCACGAGAACAACGAATTAAAAATCAAAGGCTCATCGTGCAACCACCCTGATGTACTGAAATGTCTTTTAAAAACAAGATGCCAGGTCAATAAAGCACCCCTATAAAATTTGGGTAACACTGAAAGGTCCATTTCATTAATATCCATTACCAAAAGCTGCTTGTCAAATCCATAATCCCCAACTCGAAAAAAGAAATGAAGTGCCAAATCCCTCCAAATCAGATGGTGAGAACCAAAAAAAAGCTTTTGAATAACCTGGAGTCGAAAACCTGCGACCTTTGATGGTACATCGATGAGTCCCTGACCTCCTTGTTCCACCGGTAGAAACAGCACACTCTGTCGCAGCCAATGCAGACCATCCCAAAAAAAATCAACTAACAGTTTTTGGATCTTATGTAACATCCCTGGAGGAGGATCTCCACACATGAGTTTATGCCAAAGCATCGACGCAACTAAGTTGTTTACCACAATTACCCTCCCTCTAAAAGACAGTTTGGCCACAATCCACCTCCATTTGTTCAGCCGAGCACTGACTTGATCCAAAATGCCATCCCAATTACTCTCATCCAGTCCTTCACTTCCCAACATCACCCCAAGGTAACGAAAACACTTCCTGTTCCAGGTCAGATTTGCAGGAAGCTTTGGTGGTGGACGTTCAACCCAAGAGCCAAGTAGGAGAGCATTACTTTTAGCCCAGTTGACTTTAGCTGAGGAGATGCTCTCAAACGTTGTTTGGCATGAAACTACCACATCGACATCATGGTCAGATTTGACAAATATGGACACATCGTCTGCATAGGCCAAACATTTAGCAGTGACAACTGGGCGAGAAGGGAGATCTAGACCTTGCAGTCTCTGAATGATCTGAAAAAGGAATGGCTCAATCGACAAAGAGTACAACATCCCTGATAAGGCACACCCCTGTCGAATCCCCCTCTTGACCAGGAAAGGGGCACTCCATGTGCCATTAATCTTTAAAATACCAAAAACTTTCGTATACAAGAGTCTGATCATTTTGATAAAATTTTCCCCAAACCCAAAGCATTTCAAGGTGTTAAACAAATATCTGTGATCAACTCTATCAAAAGCCTTCTCCTGATCAATAGATAAAATTCCCAGATCGACGCCATACATTTTGGATGCTGCAATCACATCACGCATGAAGAAAATGTTATCAAAAATGGAGCGGTCAGGAACACAATAAGCTTGACAAGAATTAACCACAAAACTCATTACATTTCTCAGACGGTTTGCCAAAGTCCTGGAGAAAATCTTATAGTCTGTACAGAGCAGACTCACGGGACGCCAGTTCTTTATTTGGCATAGATCTCCCTTTTTCGGAAGCAAAGTAATCACCGCTCTTCTGCAGCTCAGAGGTAACTCCCCATCTCTTAAACTTTCCATGAACACTGCATGCACGTCAGCCCCCAGTAAAAGCCACAACTGTCTGTAGAACTCAACGGGAAGGCCATCAATTCCTGGAGACTTTCCTGTGTTTAGATGGGAGAGTGAATCAGACATTTCCTGAAAAGTTATTTCAGAGTCCAGTTTTAACTTAAAATCATTTGGGATCCTAGGAAGTCCATTGAGAAAATCAGTCATTGCCAAATGATCAATAGAATCATCTTTAAATAAATTTGTATAAAAAGAAACTGCAAAGTCTCGGATGTCTTCAGTGGTGCTCAGTTCTCTCCCCTCTGTGTCGTGCAGCATGTGAATTAGTTTGCTTTGGGCTTCTTTCTTTTCCAACCCAAAGAAAAATTTTGTGGGTGCATCCAAATGATTCATATTTTGAAAACGTGACCTCACCAGGGCCCCTTGTGCACGTAAATCCAAAAGATCAGCAAGGGAACGCTTTTTAGATGTTAGAGCAGAAAAAATCTCCTCATCAAATCCCTTTTGTAAAGCATCCTGCAGTTTCAAAATGTCTTCTTCTAAGGCTGCCATGTTCAGCAGGCACTTTCGAGTGACTTCCTGTGTATATTGTTGACAGAACGCCTTTATCTGAACTTTCGAAATGTCCCACCATTGTTTGAGTGAATCAAATCTAGATTTGGTAACAGTCCATTGCTTCCAGAAAAATTCAAAACATTTCACAAAATGGGCATCTTCTAGTAGTGAAACGTTGAAATACCAGAAGGTTTTGAAAAAAGGTTTCTTTTTCGGGATGACAACTTTCAACCCCACCAAAGAATGGTCAGAAAAGCCAACAGGAGAGATAGAGGCAGAAGTGACAGTGTTCAGATTGTGACAGGGACAGTAAAAGCGATCTAATCGAGCCATAGAAATATTTCCATCCCATCCCTTCACCCAGGTGTACTGTCTATCTGATGGGAATTTATGACGCCAGACATCCACGAGATCGGCCCGTTTTAAAAGAGCTGCTAGGACTTGAGCAGAGGCAGGATGAGGTTCAATGCCATTGCGATCCAACATGTAATTAACTGTGCAATTAAAATCACCACCCACCAGCACCAACTCACCATTAACAAAAGAATCAACCACCTTTCGTAACGATTCAAAAAAACAAATCCTTTCTCTCCCGTTGGTAGGGGCATAGACATTAATGAACACCACATCCTGATCCCCGTCTTTGACCTGAACCACTAGCAATCGTCCAGCCACCACCTCACTGATGGCAGTGACCTGGAAATGCACAGATTTGGAGAACAGTATGGCCACCCCAGCACTAAGACTAGAACCATGGCTAAGAAAAACCTGACCCCCCCATTCTCGTAGCCAGTCTGGTTGATTCTGAAGGTCAGAATGGGTCTCCTGTAGCAGGCTGACATGCAAAGCTTTCTGTTCTAAAAAGTTAAAAATCACATCCCTCTTTGTTCCTCCTCTACAACCATTAACATTTAAACTCCCAATATGAAGTGACTGCATGGAAGAAAAGCCAATGGGAGTCCACAGTAAAAAACAGGACACCAAACAAATGAGCTGACTAAAGAGACAAGCCATTATTTTGGGTTAAGTGACTTGCGCACTTTACTGATAACATACTTTAAACGGGTTGCTTCTTTTTGCTCCATGCCTAACTGAACTGCTTCACGCATAACTCTTTGTGCAGACACGAGAAATAACTGCAGATCTGGAAAATGATCTTCAACCTTCACTCCTTTCTTGCCATCAATAAACTCCAAAAAAGTCCTAATACTGGCAGTGCTATAACTGCCTCTTAGCAGATACTGAGAGGTGTCAATGTCACTCTCACCCTCCACATTGTCTCTTAACTCATTCGCGATGTTACTTTGATTTGTCACACACTCGCTATGTTCTTTGGATGACTGATCTGACATGAGGCTTTTCTTTGCCTGTCCTCTATCCGTTGATTGTTCCTTCCTTTTTCGAGTGGAAACTTTAACGGGCTCATTGCTCGCACTCACTCCTTCACAGACCGCAGCACTGCCGCTCACCACAACGGCCACACCGCCGTCAGTCTCGGCTCTCTCACATCTCTGCCCCTCAGCAGCCCCTTTCAATGAGCTCTCCGGCAGGAGACTGTGATCGGAAACGTTCACTTCAACAATCTTATCAGTGATCTGAGGCTCATTTACAGCCGGGACCAGTGACGCAGCTTCTCCCGAGCAAACTGCCGCTGCCGCTGCCGCCACCCCAGTGCTGTTGATCTCAGGCAATACGTGAACTTCACTCGGTGTGCTCTCTGCCGGCTCGCGGAGCTCAGAACTGACTGATAGGCGATCAGCTGAACCGCCGGCCTTGGCCGGCATATCTGTAATACTCAGAAGCAGACTCTTCTCAGGAGCCGCCGTCACCAAAGTACTAAGGGGCTGATCACAAACAACACCCGCTGCAGCCATCGACTCCTTCATATCAGTCTCACACTCATCCATACTTTCAATCTCTTCGCCACTCTCAGATTCATGCTCACTATCTTCAGTGTTCTCTTCATTTAAATTCTCCTCAGGTTGAGTAGGAGAACCTGCAAAAATCACCGATCCAGTTTTACACTGCGAGGCCTTATGTCCTGCTCTACCGCAAGTGAAACATTTCATGGATTCAGACGTGACAAACACAACATAGTCACTGCCGTCCACTTTAAACCGGAGGGCTACATTAATATCGTCGTTCATGTTATTTAGTATCATATATACTTGTCTACGAAACGAAACAACGTGTTTTAATTCATGCCGTTTGCAACCAAGAGGGATCATGGTTAATTCTGAAACGATCTGGCCATAGCGCTTCAGTTCATTTACCAGAACATCGTTCTTTAAAAATGGAGGGACATTTGAAATAATTACTTTTTTAGCTGGCGTTGATAAAGGCAAAACAGGGACAAGCGCTCCGCTTAAAACTAACCCTTCCTCTACCAACTGATTCACCAAGGATTCCTCATTTACAAAAATCACGACCGATTTATTCATTCTCGATGCTGAGCGAACATTTTTATATCCAACTACTCTCCCAACTGCCTCCACACACGTCTCAACAGAGACCATCGGATCCGCCAAGATCTTAGCGCCATTGCGGTGGGAGAGATTCTCATAAAACTTTGGCAATAAGCCCGGCACTGACTCTTTGGACACGGCCATGGTCAAAAACCAAAGCCTTGTCTTAACTGACAACAAACTAACTTTACAACAGTAAAATAGCTAAGAGAAAAAAGAAAAAAGATAGAAAAATACAAATACTCACAGAGACAGAGACGCCCGAGGAACGGAGCCGGCCGTAAACCACAACCACGCCCACCCAGACCAGAGCAGTCAACCGACAGAGTTTCCACAGACAGAAAGGATAGATAGATAGATAGATAGATGTGAAAGACACTATATAATAGATAGATAGATAGATAGATGTGAAAGGCACTATTAGATAGATAGATAGATGTGAAAGACACTATATAATAGATAGATAGATAGATATGAAAGGCCCTATATAATAGATAGATGATAGATAGATAGATAGATAGATGTGAAAGACACTATATAATAGATAGATAGATAGATAGATACATAGATAGATAGATATGAAAGGCCCTATATAATAGATAGATAGATAGATAGATAGATAGATAGATAGATAGATGTGAAAGGCACTATTAGATAGATAGATAGATAGATAGATGTGAAAGACACTATATAATAGATAGATAGATAGATAGATAGATGTGAAAGACACTATATAATAGATAGATAGATAGATATGAAAGGCGCTATATAATAGATAGATAGACAGATAGATAGATGTGAAAGGCACTATTAGATAGATAGATAGATAGATAGGTAGATATCCCCTTACTGTGAGGCAGCAGCGCTACCCACTGCGCCACCATTCCTCCCCATTGGAAACTTATTAAGGGTACATTTCACAAAAACGGTAAGAAGTATGGAATCTCAGACGTATGAAACAAGACACCGTGTAGTGTGGTGGACAGCAGGACTTTAGGGACCTTCAGAACTCGACACTATGATAGAGAGCATGTGGGACTCCATCTTTTGGTGTTTGGAGTTCATATATATAACAACAGTTCAAGGAAAAGTTAATGTGAAATTTTTAAGAAGTTATATCAATTTTGAAGCACTTTAAATATCAATTGCTTAATGCATGAAATCAAATGTTGAAAAAAATTTAGAGGATTGAAAGTAAATAGGAAAAAGATAGAATATCTGAGGATTTATGACAATCAGGATTCTGAATTAACCTTCAAAAAGAGCAACTGAGAATAATGGATAAGTTTAAATATTTGGATCAGTGGTAGCCTGAGATGAAGAATTAGATGCAGAGATAACCCATAGAGTTAAATGTGGATGAAGTAGTTGAAAGAAGTTATCAGGAGCGTCGTGTTATTAAAGAATTAAGATGGAGTTTCAAGGTGTGGTTTTTAAGAGCAGCAATGATGTGTGTTGCTGAGACATGGGCAGTAAAGGGAGCAAAGGAGAAGAAGTTGCATGTCGCAGAAATGAGAGTGTTGAGACAGAGATGTGGAATTACAAAAAAGAACAGAAAAAGAAACAAGACAATCTGAGATACAACAAAAATGGGAGAGACATCTAAGGACAAAAAATTAGGCAGAAGTGGTATGGACATGTTGTCATGATCAGGTTTAAGTTTAGAGGTTTCTCTTGATATATTTTACCAACCTCAACACCATTTTGAGGTTTTCCTTTCCCCATTAATTTGGGGTCACATCCCACATTTCTAGGGGCGTGGCCTATAAGGTTGCAACCTTCAGTTCATCAGCGTGATGGAATAAAAGGTCAGCTGGGAATACATTTTCTTCTCCAACCTGTGGATTCAATACCTTAAAAACAAAACTCTAACCGTGACTTGTTCCTTTGTGTCTCTCTTGGTTTTGACTCCTTTCCTGGTTTCTGCCTTTCGTCTGGTTTTTCTTTGCTACATTTACTTTTATTTGTTTTGTTTTTACACGTATCTCTTGACTGATCTCTGAAAAAAGTTCACGTGACTCCTGGTGATTCAGGAAACATCTGATGAAGAGAAGACAATGAAGATGGGTTCTGTCAGAGACCTGGTAGATAAACCTTTGAGCAAGACACGTGAAAAACAAAACAAAACAAATATATACATATATAAAGCGAAATGAAACTAAAGCCCATTACGAGAAGCAATAATCGAAGTTGAGAGAACAACAAGGTCAAAAACAAAAAGAACAGGTGGGAAATTTGACTATTTCCAAAATATTCAGAAGATGGAATATCTGAGATTTAATGATGATCAGGATTAACCTGTAGAGAGACCAACTGAGAATAGTGAATAAGTTTAAATATCTAGGATCAGAGGTAGCCCAAGATGTGTGGAGCTGAGACATCAGCAGTAAAGGCAACACAGGAGAAGAAGGATTTGCACTTACAGCCGTCCTTTTATCCTGTCACTTCTAAGAATAGAATATTAGAATATTAGAACATTCCAGACGAGAACAGGCCATTCAGCCCAACAAAGCTCGCCAGTCCTATCCACTTGTTTCCTCCAAGAAAACATCAAGTCGAGTTTTGAAAGTCCCTAACGTCTTACTATCTACCACACTACTTGGTCGCTTATTCCAAGTGTCTATCGTTCTTTGTGTAAAGAAAAACTTCCTAATGTTTGTGCGAAATTTACCCTTAACAAGTTTCCAACTGTGTCCCCGTGTTCTTGATGAACTCATTTTAAAATACAAGTCTCGATCCACTGGACTAATTCCCTTCATAATTTTAAACACTTCAATCATGTCACCTCTTAATCTTCTTTTGCTTAAACTGTAAAGGCTCAGCTCTTTTAATCTTTCCTCATAATTCAACCCCTGTAGTCCTGGAATCAGCCTAGTCGCTCTTCTCTGGACCTTTTCTTGTGCTGCTATGTCCTTTTTGTAGCCTGGAGACCAAAACTGCACACAGTACTCAAGATGAGGCCTCACCAGTGCATTATAAAGGTTGAGCATAACCTCCTGTGACTTGTACTCCACACATCGTGCTATATATCCTAACATTCTGTTAGCCTTCTTAATGGCTTCTGAACACTGTCGGGAAGTTGATAGCTTAGAGTCCACTATGACTCCTAAATCCTTCTCATAAGGTGGACTCTCGATTTTCCGACCGCCCATTGTGTATTCAAACCCAATATTTTTACTTCCTATGTGTAATTCTTTACATTTACTGACATTAAATTTCATCTGCCACAAATCTGCCCAAGCCTGTCTGCTATTCAAGTCCTTCTGTGATGATATAACGGATTCCAAATTATCTGCTAATCCACCTATCTTGGTATCATCTGCAAACTTAACCAGCTTGTTACTTGTATTCCTATCTAAATCATTTATATATTAAAAATAGCAGCGGCCCTAGCACTGACCCCTGCTGGTCACCACTCTTAACATCGGCCAGTTCTGATGAGGTTCCTCGCACCATCACCCTCTGCTTCCTGTGTCTGAGCCAATTCTGCACCCATCTAAAAACATCACCCTGAACTCCCACTTCTTTTAACTTGATGCCCACCCTCTCATGTGGCACCTTATCAAATGCTTTCTGAAAGTCCAGATAAATAATATCATCTGCTCCACTTTGATCGTATGCTTTTGTTGCAACCTCATAGAATTCCAACATGTTAGTAAAGCACGACGTCCCTCTTCTGAACCCATGCTGACTTGTCAGAATAACTCCTGTCCTTGCCATGTGTTGCTCAATCTTATCCTTAATAATTCCTTCCATTAATTTTCCTGTGATGCACGTTAAGCTTACTGGCCTATAGTTGCTTGGATCTGCCCAGTCACCCTTTTTATATAATGGGATGATATTTGCCATTTTCCAGTCCTTCGGAATCTCTCCAGTGCTCAGTGACTTCCTAAAAATATGTGTCAAGGGTTTATATCTGTACTCACTAGCCTCCTTAAGAACACGAGGATAAATATTATCTGGGCCTGGTGATTTGTTTGATTTCAGCCTATTTAATCTGAGCAGCACTTCTCCCTCTTCAATTTCCAAATCCCTCAGTACCTCCTTAGTAGTTGCGTTTACCTCTGGGAGGTTATCCACTTGCTCACTTGTAAACACCTCCGAAAAATGTAAGTTTAGGGCATCTGCTATTTCATTGTCTGTATCTTTTAATTCCCCTTTACTATTCCTGATGAACTTGACCTCCTCCTTGACTGTTCTTTTACTACTAAAATACTGAAAGATATCACATTGCTCCCGACCTCAGAGTCTGCACCTCTAGCAATGCTGGAAGTGGACCTAACGACGGAAATAAACACTGGTGGCTTTTGAGAATGCAAAAATTTTATGAAATCGATGACAATATTTGGTAAAAGAGGGATAGAAATAGAAGTACAGGGAAGAGAAAGCAAGGGTGGCCGAAGCAGAGGTGGACGTATAAAGTAAAATAAGTTCTGAAGGAAAAGGGCTTGACTGGTGAAGAGCTGCATTGAGAAGGTCAATCAGGCACATGAACATCACATAGATTTATGAAAAATATTTGAAAGTCTGTTCCTTTCAAAGACCCCAGAGTACATTGGGGAAAGGATCTGTCACTCAATATTTCAGAAAAGGAATGAAAGGCAGCCATGCACAGAATACACTCGAGTGTGCAAAGCATTCAGTCATTCAACTTCAAATCTTTTAACGAATGCATTTATGTTGTTTAAAATAGTCCAAAATGTTTCCAGGGCAAGAGTCAACCTGCAAACATTGCAATCGAGCTCCAGCCTCACTGGGCCACATGTTCTGGGTGTGCACCAAATGAACAACATTTTGGACTAAACTTTTTGAATGCCTATCAGGCAGCCTTGGTGTCACAATCACTCCTGATCCATTAACAGCTGTGTTTGGTGGACATCCAGATGGCATTAAAGTGGAGAAGGACAAACAAACTGTAATTGTCTTTACTTCACTAATAGCACGTAGACTTACGTATCGCTGTTCTGGAAGAATCCCACCCCTCCACTCTTAAGTCAGTGGGTAACCGATGTTCTGTACTACTTGAAATTGGAAAAAAATTAATTCTCAGTTAGAGGATCTGTTCAAAACTTTTAAAAAATATGGCAAGAACTAGTAACATATAACATATAACTAATATTACATATAAATAATAATATTTTCGGATAAGCTTCCATTTTGGAAAAAAGGATAACCTTCTTTTCTTACTCCTTTTATAGAGTACTTGTGGTTGCTTGGTCCTCTCTCTTTCCCTTGGGATTTGTTAAAAAAAAAGACTTAAAAAAAAAAAGAAGATGATCGATATTCTGACATTTTTTTGCCGTATGAATTTTGTGTTTCAGTTATTAAAAATAATTCACTTTTGTTTCCGTCACCATTTAGTTTCTCCTGGGCAACACCATTTTATGTCGTCTTGACGTGATGCCTGTTGCTACATAGCGTGATTCCGGAAATTATGCAATTGATGTCACTGGAACACTGCTATTAACATTGGTCCATTAGATGCATCAGCTTCCAAGATTACGGATGCTCTAAACAAAAATCCCTTTGTACGTGTGTTTTGCAGTGCTTTTTGGATTTCCTCGTTCCTGACTTTTAACTTTTGTTTCATACGATGACTCTTAGTTTATGATTTTTGATTTAACAAAAGGTTCGATTGATTCTTGGTTACGACTTTCTGGCTTGTTTAACGTTCGCTCTCCTCATTATTATTTCCATTCACTTTGTTTGCTGTTCCTAGTGTGAGGCATCATATGATACAATGACAATGATGTACGATTAAAATTCTCTGAGTTTAAAATCTCCCATAGACATAACTCAAAACGTCTTAAAAATATATTTATTAGGAACATGTTTGGGACCATTGCACAAACAACGGAACATCACTAAAGACGAATCCATAAAAAAATGGTTACGCCACAAAAAAAAAAAAATAAAGCTGAGAAAATGTACAAAAATGACAAGAAACAAATAATGAAGCAAAGTCAGAATGTCATTGAATATGAAAACTGAGTCCAGTGTGATGCTGCGGTGCCCACAGCCAAAGGACACTGACACCTGTTGGAGGATCTTATAGTCCATGACTGAGATGACCAGTACAAAGGCTGAACAGCATTCAATAGAATTAAATAAACTTCCATTAAAAATTGTGCTAATAAAATAGTGTCTTCAAAAATCCGAAATGAACATTACCAAAATAAAACCTATCCACGATGTAAGTAAATAACTATGTCGTAGTAATAAATAGTTAATAAGTAAGTGAAACAGCAATTCCTTAGTTTAAAAAAGAAATTCGGGACTGGTCTCTTCTCGACTTTCTTGTATACTCAAATATGGGGATGGATATTTGAGGAGTAAACCACAAGACCATGATTATAATTTGAAATTATGTACATTAAAGAACCATCACCAACAAACCAAATCAAATTAATAATTTATTGAACCATTATTGTAAAAGAATAAATTTGATTCTGCAGCTGCATGAATAAAAGGTAAAGTACCACTTCCGTTTAGCAGAAATTGCCCAAATGTAGATAGAAATCTATGTTTTGTACCTAACACTTGTATGCAAAATGTGGTTGACTGAAGTGAAAGTGTACTCAAGTTATCGTGTTTACACACAAACACACAAAGAAACACAGACACACAGATATAATTCCAAAAATGGTATTTTCTGACTCAGGGAGGCCTAAAATGTCGAGATTCATCAAACTCTCGAAATGGAATTTTTGGAGGATTTCAATACTTTTCCTATACTTTGTAAACGAGAAAGTCAGGGAGGTCTAAAACGTTGAGATTCATCAAAATGTTGATATTGAATCTTTGGACAATTACAATACTTTCCCTTTACTTCATGAGAAAGTAACAACAGGCCGCGGCTGACTTCAAACCAATAAAGGGGAAGGCTCAGTGGTGCGTAGGTAAGTCGCCAGTGTTAAGATGCCAATCAGGCACAAGAGGCTGTAGGAGCAGATAAGACAGTAAGAGATTAACTAGCAGCAGATATTCACTAAGCAAGCTTTATTTATTTTAGATTGAACAGATCTTAGCGGTGCGGAGGTAGAACAGTTAAGTTTGCGACAGCGTAAGGGTTTATTAATACGGGGAATACAAACAGCGCGAGTGGAGAGCTTTTACGTAAGGAATAAGAGGAGTGCAAAGTTAGGAGGACAGGCAGAGAAAAGTAAAGTTAACCTCATAGAAGGACAAGCAGCAGGTAGCTGAGAGGGAGAACAGTACAGGAGCTTAAGGAGACAGAAAGTGCAAAATAGCTGTAGCAGTTCTATAATCTATTTTCTTTGGCCAATTTTTTTAGTTTTACCATTTCAGTTAAATCATTTCATTTTAAATAATCAAATCCAGAACCTCAAGTTCAGGGTCACTGAACTGGAAAAGGAGTTGGGTGGCATGCGTTGTAGTAGAGAATTGGCGGAGCTGGCCCAGTTGTCCTTTAGAGTGATAGTGTGCACCCCCCTAAGGTGGCGCAGGAGGAGATTCCAGATCAGAGAGGTAGAGATAAGTGGGTCACGGTCACAAGGCGTAGGGTAAAGGGTGCACACTGCCCGGGGGCATCAACCCCAGAATTTAGGACAGGCCAGGTTTAGAACTTTATATGGAGCAGCAAACAATGGTGTAGAAATAAAAAAATATGCAGTTATATAAATTCTAACCCAACACTCAAATATGGAGTAACATGTTAAAAATAGCTCGCCTTAATGCTAGAAGTATCAAAAATAAGGCAAGTGAGTTGGAGTTGTATATAGCAGAGCATAATTATGATATTATAGCAATAACGGAAACCTGGCTAAAAAACGAAGATGGGGATGCGTGTAAAATAGAGGGATACACAATTTATTAGGAATGATAGACAGAACAAAAAAGGAGGTGGGGTTGCTGTTTATGTCAAACAGAATTTAAACACAAGTCCTCTTCGGTTGGATGATGAGCCCCATCTTAGTGAGGACATCTGGCTTTGCCTGGAAAACATTAGGGAAAGAGGTCTTATTTTAGGAGTGTGTTATAGACCACCCAATTCAGACAATAATTTCAACACACATCTTTTTAGTAATATCAAAAAGGCAAGTTTACAGGGAGATAGTATAGTCATGGGTGACTTTAATTATCCAAATATTAACTGGGGTAACCTTGCAGATGGAGGAGCACAAGAGCAGGAGTTTTTAGACGTAATCAGTGACTGTTTTTTAACAAAGCATGTTAAAGAGCCAACACGGGGTGAAGCCTGTCTGGATTTAGTATTCTGTAATAATCAGGATAGATTTGAGGGTATAGAGGTGATTGGACCACTAGGGTCAGGTGACCATAATGTAATACAATTCTCAGTATTTTGCAAGAGCGTGGATGCAAAGACTAAAACTGTTAAGTTTAACTTTGGTAGGGGAAATTTTGATCAGATGCAGCAAAGTCTAATTAGGACAGAGTGGAATACGTTTTAAGTGTGGAGACAGTCGAGGAGCAGTGGAACAGGTTTAAAAATGTTTTACATGTAATGCAAGACAGATACATACCTAAAACTGGAATTCATAGGAAATTAAAAAAAAAAAACTCCACGGTGGGTAAATGAAGATTTAAAAAAGAAGCTGCAAAGGAAAAAAACAGACGAATAACGGATACAAGACTAATGACTGCAAAGTGAATCGTAGGGCGTATCAGAAAATGAGAGCAACCATTAAGAAGGATATCAGGTAGGCTAAAAGACAGTTGGAGAGGAATATAAGTATCTATCTATCGATCTATCTATCTATCTATAGTTCCTTTCCTATCTATCTATCTATCTATCTATCTATCTATCTATTATATAGTGCCTTTCACATCTATCTATCTATCTATCTATCTATCTATCTATCTATCTATCTATCTATCTATCTATCTATCTATCTATCTATCTATCTATCTAGCAGATAAGGCAAAAGACGTCCCTAAGAGGTTCTTTCAGTATTTTAGTAGTAAAAGAACAGTCCTGCAAGGAGGAGGTGAACCGCATCAGAAATAGTAAAGGGGAATTTAACTTATGCCCTAAACTTACATTTTTTGGAGGTGTTCACAAGTGAGCAAGTGGCTAACCTCAGAGCAGTAACAGGGACTACTAAGGAGGTACTGAGGGATTTGGAAATTGTAGAGGGAGAAGAGCTGCGCAGATTAAATAGGCTGAAATCAAACAAATCACCAGGACCAGATAATATTTACCCTCAAGTTCTTAAGGAGGCTAGTAAGTGCAGATATAAACCCTTGACACATATTTTTAGGAAGTCACAGCACACTGGAGAGATTCCGAAGGACTGGAAAATGGCAAATATCATGCCATTATATAAAAAGGGTGACCGGGCAGAGCCAAGCAACTATAGGCCAGTAAGCTTAACATGTATCACAGAAAAATTAATGGAAGGAATTATTAAGGATAAGATTGAGCAACACCTGGCAAGGACAGGAGTTATTAGGAACAGTCAGCATGGAGTCAAAAGAGGAACAGACTGGAATTCTATGAAGAGGCAACAAAAGGATACAAACAGATTGGAGCAGATGAGATTATTTATCTAGGCTTTCAGAAGGCATTTGATAAGGTGCCACCTGAGAGGGTGGGCATCATACTAAAAGAAGTGGGAGTTCAGGGTGATGGTTTTAGATGGGTGCAGAACTGGCTCAGACACAGAAGGCAGAGGGAGACGATGTGAGGAACCTCATCAGAACTGGCCGATGTTCAGAGTGGTGACCAGCAGGGGTCAGTGCTGGGGCCGCTGCTATTTTAATAGATATAAATGATTTAGATAGCAATATAAGGAACAAGCTGGTTAAGTTTGCAGATGATACCAAGATAGGTGGATTAGCAGATAATTTGGAATCCGTTATATCATCACAGAAGGACTTGGACAGCAGACAGGCTTGGGCAGATTTGTGGCAGATGAAATTTAATGTCAGTAAATGTAAAGAATTACACATAGGAAGTAAAAATGTGAGGTTTGAATACACAATGGGGGGGTCAGAAAATTGAGAGTCCACCTTATGAGAAGGACTTAGGAGTCACAGTGGACTCTAAGCTATCAACTTTCAGACAGTGTTCAGAAGCCATTAAGAAGGCTAACAGACTGTCAGGTTATATAGCGCCTTGAGGTGTGGAGTACAAGTCACAGGAGGTTCTGCTCAAGCTTTATAGCACACTGGTGAGGCCTCATCTGGAGTCCTTTGTGCGGTTTTGGTCTCCAGGTTACAAAAAGGACAAAGCAGCACTAGAAAAAGTCCAGAGGTTTTGGGGGATCCATTTTCGTTCCAGGAACTCCTCAGTTTAGCTTAAGTATAAAAATTAGAGCAAAGCAACTGCAATAAACTTCACATTCAGGTAAGCTGCCTCCGAATGCTAACACGAGCTCTCTACTGCCTCTTGTGTCCCAGCTCTGTGCTGCACCACGATGGCACAGCAAGTGTCAGCCAACGGCCTACAAGGGGGATCCGTCAAGATTTCCTGCTCCTACCCGGCCCACCATAGAAACCGGGAGAAGTACTTCTGTCAAGATCCCTGCACCAGCGAGGATGACGTCCTGATCAGAACCATTTCTCGGGAGAACCTGGCCTCTTGGGGAAGGTTCTCCATCTTTGATTACTCCTCCTACAGAGTCCTGTTTGTGACCATCGATGACCTGCAGCTGAGTGATTCAGGCACATACTATTGTGGGATAAGCGTGGTTTGGAGTACAGACTTCTTCATCGAGGTGCAGCTAACTGTCAACAAAGGTAGGTCAACACTTCACCTGAGTTTAAGGGATGACTCCTCATAATGCTGACTGGTGCTGTTGTGGAAAAATCTTCAGAAAAAGCGATCAGAGTCTTCCGATAAGGCAGTCAGAATTTAGACTTTATTGCACAGCATAGAAAACAATTGCAGAGCACATAAAGCCAGTCTCAGTTCGTGAAGTGAGCCTGGTGGTTTGGGTGTGATTTGTTTTTATTTCAGTTCTAATCACAAAACATTCCAATTTCATACTTCTCGTCATCCGCCATACATGTTTAATTTCATCTAATTTAATGACCTCTTGGGCACGGCCATCAGCAGTGTGTCTGTTTGCAGAGAGAGTGTTGACCTTGTCAAGAGGTTTACTTACCTCGGCAGTGACATTCATGTGACTCTGGTGACTCTTCCTATGAAATCAGTAGACGGATTGGGAGAGCATGAGGAGTCATGAGGTCGCTGGACAGGGGTGTGTGGCGCTCCCAATATCTGCAAAAGGATGAAGGTCCAAGTCTTTAGAGTCCTGGTGCTTCCAGTCTTGCTATATGGTTGCGAGACATGGACGCTATCAAGTGACCTGAGACGAAGACTGGACTCCTTCATGTGTGTCTCTCCGGAGAATCCTTGAGTACCGCTGGTTTGACTTTGTGTTGCTCATGGAGTCCCGAATGAGGCACATGACCTGCATTGTGAGGGAGCGTCAGTTACGGCACTACGGCCATGTGGCGCGATCCCCCGAGGGAGATCCACTTGTAAGATCTTCATTGCTGGGGGACCTTAGTGGCTGGACCAGGCCAAGGGGTCGCCCACGTAACACCTGACAGATAGAGGGTCATTTCTGGAGGGTGGGGCTTGACCGCGTGTCTGCCTGGGGGGTTGCAAACCGGGATCCTGAGTTGTTTCGTCGTGTAGTGGGTGCGGCAACACGCTGTACCAGTGCATGCTCCCCAACTTGACTTGACTTGACTATACATGTTATCTTGTAATGATGACCTGATGCTGTACTTGTTTTCATAACAATTATCTCGCCTTGTAAACTCCTTTCCCCTAATAATCACCAATCTATTCATAAAAATCATTAGGATTCGAAGATCCTGCTTGTCGCCATAATCTGATCATGTTTTACATTTCTCCCATTTTCACTTTCCTAATCTTCATCTAATAATAATTGGAGACCTTTTAATTGGTCAGTTCTCGTCATTAAGTTGGAACCAGGGTGACCCACATATGAGAAACTGAACTGTCCAGTTAATAATTGCTTATTGCACCAGCAATCCAGTAAGCAGCACCCAGCTTCACTGATAAGAGCTAAGCTGCTGGAGCTGGAAGCAGGCGTCTGTTGTCATAGTCAACTCTTAAACTCCTGTAAAGCTCAATCTTAGCTAACACAATGCAGCTTGATTTCAAATGGGTCATCTTGAATATTCATAAGCCTTAAAATCCATCCATTATCCAACCCACTATATCCTAACTACAGGGTCACAGGGGTCTGCTGGAGCCAATAACAAGCCAACACAGGGCACAAGGCAGGAAACAAACCCCGGGCAGGGTGCCAGCCCACCACAGAGCACACACCATGGACACACTAGGGACAATTTAGAATCACCAATGCACCTAACCTGCATGTCTTAGGACTGTGGGAGGAAACCCACGCAGACACGGGGAGAACATGCAAACTCCATACAGGGAGGACCAGGGAAGTGAACCCGGGTCTCCGAACTGCGAGGCAGCAGCGCTACCCACTGTGCCACCATGCCGCCTAAGCCTTAAAATATCAAATTCAATGCAATTTAAAAAAGGTTTATATGTTTAAAGTGTTTATGTTTATATTTAAGAACAAGGGGGATGTGCAGGACTGTAGTAACTACGGGGGGATAAAATTGATGAGCCACAGCATGAAGTTAAGGGAAAAAGTAGTGGAAGCACAGTTAAAACGTGAGGTGATGATTAGTGGGCAGTAGTATGGTTTCATGGCAAGAAACAGCACCACAGATGAGATGTTTGCTCTGATGATGTTGATGGAGAAGTTTAGAGAAGGCCAGAAGGAGTTGTGGACCTGGAGAAACATATGACAGGGTGCCTGAGAGGAGCTGTGGTATTGTATGAGGAAGTCGGGAGTGGCAGAGGAGTACGTAAGAGTTGTACGGGATATGTACGAGGGAAGTGTGACCGTGGTGAGGTCTGCGGTAGGAGTGACGGAGGTGGGATTACATCAGGGATCGGCTCTGAGCCCTTTCATATTTGCAGTGGTGATGGAACAGGTTGACAGACGAGATTAGACAGGAGTCCTCGTGGACTATGATGTTTGCTGATGACATTGTGATCTGTAGCGATAGCAGGGAACAGATTGAGGAGACCCTGGAGAGGTGGAGATATGCTCTAGAGAGGAGAGGAATGAAGGTCAGTAGGACCACCAAGACAGAATACATGTGTGTGAATGAGAGGGAGGTCAGTGGAATGGTGAGGATGCAAGGAGTGAAGTTGGTGAAGGTGGATGAGTTTAAATACTTGGGATCAACAGTACAGAATAACCAGAATTGTGGAAGAGAAGTGAAGAAGAGAGTACAGGCAGGGTGGAGTGGGTGGAGAAGAGTGACAGGAGTGATTTGTGACCGACGGGTATCAGTAAGAGTGAAAGGGAAGGTCTACAGGATGGTAGTGAGACCAGCTATGTTATATGGGTTGGTGATGGTGGCACAGGAGACCGAGCTGGAGGTGGCAGAGTTAAAGATGCTAAGATTTTCATTGGGTGTGACAAGGATGGACAGGATTAGAAATGAGGACATTAGAGGGTCAGTTCAGGTGGGACAGTTGGGAGACAAAGTCAGAGAGGCGAGATTGCATTGGTTTGTGCAGATGAGAGATGCTGGGTATACTGGGAGAAGGATGTTAAGGTTAGAGCTGCCAGGGAAGAGGAGAGGAGGAAGGCCTAAGAGAAGGTTTATGGATGTGGTGAGAGAGGATATGCAGGTGATGGGGGTAACAGAACAAGATGAAGAGGACGGGAAGATATGGAAGAAGATGATCCGCTGTGGTGACCCCTAAAGAGAGCAGCCGAAAGAAGAAGAAAGAAGATGTTTAAAGTGTTTATGTACTAGCATGCACTTAGTTTTCTTCACGTTTAATTTCCTTGAGTGTTTGCAGAAACTTGTTAAGTCTTTAGTCAGCCAGAAGGCCCAGCAAAGTCGCGTATCTTAAAACAAAAGCTTCTTTACTAAGTTCCCTGAAAACACAGCATCCTTGGTTCATAGAAAACAAGACGAGTGAAAAGCAGCGGCCTGTAAAATAAGAGTGCCTGTCTAAGCCACTTAAAAAGATGTCAAGCAACTCTTTTTCATAGTCAATAGTCCTAAAACCATTAACAAGGCATATTGATCCTTCATTTAAACCTCAAGAGGGTCCTGAATGGCGACAATGTGGCTTATGACAAGCACTAGAGACTTGTAAGAACCTTATGGGGTGGGAAAAAAAATACTGGACACTGAGTTGATCGGAGATTGTTTAGAAAGGCACATGTGCACCTGTGTATAGAAGGTCCAGCAAATCACAACGCACATCGGGACAAAAACAAAACCATGAAGTCTAAGGTTCCTTCTGTGTAGGCTTCCATAATCCAGTTGTGGTGAGGTGTAGATTAGGGCAAGGGGACAAAACCGCATGTAAAGCTTTGGATGTTCTTAGGAACACAGTGGCCCAAATACTTTTGCGATGGAAGAAGTTTGGAACCAGCAGGACTCTTCCTGCAGATGGACATCTGGCCAAACCGAATAACTTAGCTAGAAGGACCTTGGTCACCAAGGTCACCAAGAACCCAACTCCTCTCTGCTGAGAAGGGACATATATTGGAAATGGGAACATCTCAGCAGCACTCCATCAGTCAGGCAGTTATGGTGTAGTGTGACGATGCGGGTTCTCTGCATGCTACCATCTCGCTTCTGGGAGCCCTTGAACCCGTCACCGTCGGTAATGTCACCAATGAGCATGGCAGTGAGGCACAACAAATGAAGCGAGGGGATGGTGTAAAAAATAAGTGCCAAGTGCTTTTATTAAAAATCAATAAACAAAACAATGTTCAAATTAAACAAGTGCAGTGCCTCCAAAGTCATTAAATAAATAATCCATGAAAACAGAAGTGAACTGGAGGTTAAAATCCAATAGAAAAAAATCTTTTAAAACCAATGAGGTTAAAATAATGCTGGAAGCAATCCTTAACAACACAAAGCCCGGTGCCTTTTTACCTGGCGGCTCCCCTGCTTCTCCCATCAGGCTTTGCAACAGGAGAGTCGCCATACCTGCAGCTGACCTCCTTTCTACATAACTGACCTGGTGGCCTTCCGATCCCTGGCTCCGGTTCAGCTCACCAAGATCGAGACTTGGCTTCCCTGGCGACCAGGACGCCCACCTCAGGGAATTCACTGCCCAAGGCTCCCGACTCCCGCTGCCTTCATTCCTAAAATGCTCAGCGGGAGCGACCTGACATCAAACATTTCCAGTATACATGGAAAAGCAACCAGTACAGCAAAACGTAAAAGTGCCAGTCTTGAGTATTTTGGGCACAGGCGCCCTTCACGCATTCGTCACAATAACAAATATGGTGCTTGTTCTTCCATGCAAGGATCAGCCGTATCAACAGTGTGACACGTTTTCTTGTATATACCGTATATATAGGCTGGTCCAGATCTAATTATGCAATTTTCATTACGCTATAACTTATTAAGTTTATTACATAGAAAATCACCCGAAAAATCCTGGACCATCGAGAAGTGTGTGAACTGACAACATGAAGAATTGTCTTCACGCTGAACTGGAATCGTCCCCGCATAAATCAAAGTCATCCAGACAATCTGGTCCACCCTGTATTATATACTGTATACTATAATTGTATGTACAGTATGTTTCATTCTGGGTATGTACGCTTGTGTGTGGGTGTCTTTTTATTGGTATTATATTTCCTTTAATATTTTGAGTTCACATGGAAGAAAGAATTTCATGTTAGCATGTGTATGTGACAAGAAACCCTAATTTGAAAAGAAGCCAAGGAAACCACAACACACATTCTTGACAACGTCCTTCGACTCTCACAGAACTGGACGCTTCTCTTCTAGATCAGTGATGGAGTGGTGAGAAGCGGCTCCAGACTGGCAGTGACAAAACGCATGTAAGGATAAAGCTGCCCTGACACCAAATGGTGGCCACACTTCTGATTAGGTCAATAATAGTAAGGCAGTGCCAGATGTTTCCATTATTTTTTTCAAATAAAGGATATAAAACTTCTGGATGATGGACTGTAGCTAATACATTTCTTCTTTGATGTTAGTTCCCACCATCACAGTCAGCCAATTACTTCTTGAGGAGACGAGCACCAGAGTGACATCAGCCCCGGCAGAGCCGACAAGCACGGAGGCAGGTAACTGAGTGAGAAACGGCGCAGACCTTCTGCAGCCTTCAAGTGTCACCGAGATTCATGACACTTGGGTTACACTGCAGAAAACACAGCAACTGAGTCTGATTTATCCTCCATCAGGGAGTACAGTGCAAGAAAACGGGAGAGCAACAGAGGAAGACCTGAGTGTGACAGCATGGCAGTCAGGTGAGTCACACTGGGTACCCTGGATGATTCACAGGTGATAGATAGATAGATAGATATGAAAGGCACTATATAATAGATAGATAGATAGATAGATAGATAGATAGATAGATAGATAGATAGATAGATATGAAAGGCACTATATAACAGATAGATAGATAGATAGATAGATAGATAGATGTGAAAGGCACTATATAATAGATAGATAGATAGATGTGAAAGGCACTATATAATAGATAGATAGATAGATGAAAGGCACTGTAAGATAGATAGATAGATAGATATGAAAGGCACTATATAATATATAGATGTGAAAGGTGCTATATAATAGATAGATAGATATGAAAGGCACTATATAATATATATAGATAGATAGATAGATATGAAAGGTGCTATATAACAGATAGATAGATAGATAGATATGAAAGGCGCTATATAATAGATAGATAGATAGATATGAAAGGCACTATATAATATATATAGATAGATAGATATGAAAGGCGCTATATAATAGATAGATAGATAGATATGAAAGGCACTATATAATAGATATAGATAGATAGATAGATAGATGGGAAAGGCGCTATATAATAGATAGATAGATACAGTACAGGCCAAAAGTTTGGACACACCTCCTCATTCAATGTGTTTTCTTTATTTTCAAAACTATGAATGAACACATGTGGAGTTATGTACTTAACAAAAAAAGGTGAAATAACTGAAAACATGTTTTATATTCTAGTTTCTTCAAAATAGCCACCCTTTGCTCCGATTACTGCTTTGCACACTCTTGGCATTCTCTCTATGAGCTTCAACAGGTAGTCACCTGAAATGGTTTTCACTTCACAGGTGTGCCTTATCAGGGTTATTTAGTGGAATTTCTTGCTTTATCAATGGGGTTGGGACCAGCAGTTGTGTTGTGCAGAAGTCAGGTTAGTTGGACGATCATTTATTTTTCAACAGGACAATGACTCCAAACACACCTCCAGGCTGTGTAAGGGCTATTTGACCAAGAAGGAGAGTGATGGAGTGCTGTAAATGGTCATGAAAATAAAGAAAACACATTGAATGAGGAGGTGTGGCCAAACTTTTGGCCTTTACTGTAGATAAATAGGAAAGACACTATATAATAGATATGAAAGGTGCTATATAATAGATAGATAGATAGATAGATAGATAGATAGATAGATAGATGTGAAAGGCACTATATAATAGATAGATAGATGGGAAAGGCACTATATAATAGATAGATAGATAAATAGATAGATAAATAGGAAAGGCACTATATAATAGATAGATAGATGTGAAAGAAACTATATAATATATAGATAGATAAGAAAGCTAGATAGATAGATAGAT
>JANRMT010027041.1:7816139-7847042 GCA_026402145.1 Polypterus bichir lapradei | reverse complement strand
ACTATATAATATATAGATAGATAAGAAAGCTAGATAGATAGATAGATAGATGTGAAAGAAACTATATAATAGATAGATAGATATGAAAGGCAAAATATAATATAGATAGATAGATGTGAAAGGCGCTATATTACAGATAAGCAGATAGAGAACAGAGAACCATGGACACATGGAATAAGTAGGGTGGTGGATGGTAGGACCACCACATTTCAAGGACCTCTAGACCTCGACGTGATGTTATTTTGAAGCAGTTAAATGGATTGGACTGGTGAGTTTCTTTGGGCTGGATGGTCAGTTCTCGTCTAAATCTTTCTCTCGTTTTATCTGCAGTATTTCTTTTTTCCCAGTGTGTACTTGTTTGCTGTAAAGTGTTTGAGGTCTGACAGAGAGCTTTGGTGCGTGTGAGGCTAGTTGATTAATGGCCTCTCTCCTGTCTGATCCCTTTGCTTTATGTAACACTCACAGATTCATCTTTATTTTTATTTAATTCTCAGAGGCCAAGGGTGTGGCGTTCACCACTGCAGTCATCAGGACGGCCGTTGGACTGTTCTGCATATTTTTTCTTGCTCTCACTGTGCTTGTGTCTGAAATAATTGCAAGGTCCAGAAGGTGCGAATTATTTATTATTATTAAAGGTTCCTCAATTACTAAGCAAAAAGATGATTATTAGTGATTGTTAAAAAGTGATGTGTTCAGATTTTCAGCTCAGTGGTCTCCCTCAGAAGTTCTTCTCTAACTACTGCAGTGTCCCTCCCTAGTAACTGTAAAGAGTGTGCCCATGTGTGGACTGGCACCACATTCACTCCAGATTCTACCTGCAAAGGTTTGCTCTCATGAACCTAAACTGAATTATTTTGAGTTTAGTTCAAGTTTATCATCATGTGCACAAGACCACTGTGAAGCGCTTACTGGCAGGACTTATCGACACAGAACACGTCACCAGGCTCTGCCACCATAATCAGTGAGTACAGCTGCGCTACAATACAAAATTCTCATTTGGTGGCATCAGTAGATGAATGTTCTGAAATGTAATGTGCTGAAACATAAGAAACACAGAAAGCTTCACCGACAGAATGGAAGGAGCTCATCCAGTCCATGAAGCCCAGAGATAGAGTCAGGTCATGAATGAACTCCAACCAAGGAAATGGAGCAGGAAAAATGAAAAAAGAGCTACAATAAACAGACTTGGAATTGCAAGAAGTCAAATTCAATACAACGCCACTCTGTGGAATTCCTTGTCTTTTTTTCCTTAATATAAATATGAAATTACTTACAACTGTATATAACAAAGTGAAAGGTTCAGTATACCGTTCAAGTGGATGTGTGAAGAACAGTAAGGTAAACTGAATTAAACTGAGAGTTCTGAATATAACGTTTATGCCAGTAAAGTATTGCAAATATTATATATATATATATATATATATATATATATATATATATATATATACTAGGGGGTCAAGCCCCAAATGCGGCCAGAATATTAGTAAAGTCTGTAAATGTACAAAAGAAAAATTATTATTTATTGGAGTCAAAATCACTAAATTCTATAAATATGTAAAAGAAAAATCAATTATTATTTAATGGAGTAAAAATCATGAAACTGATTGGAGTATTCCCGTTATACTGAGGTCCACTGTGCTCGATACACAACTTTCTTGATATTTTAGTTTACAATTTAAAAATGGAATAAGAATCTGAAAATCTAACAACGTCACATTAAAGTTTGATAAATTCTGAAAAGAATGACACCAAACATATATATGTAGGTTTTAAAATAAGCCCGATTTAAAGCGTGACAAAAAATGTGACATGAAAACGTCACATATAATCACTGCACAAAGTCGTTACAATTTTAGGTTTAGGATTTTTTATATACACAGAGTAGTTTACCCTTAAGTTTCCAACTGTGTCCCCGTGTTCTTGATGAACTCATTTTAAAATAACAGTCTCGATCCACTGGACTAATTCCCTTCATAATTTTAAACACTTTATTCAGGTCTCCTCTTAATCTTTCTTTATAATTAATTTCCCGTAGCCCTGAATCAGCATGGTTGCTCTTCTCTGGACCTTCTCTTGTGCTGTTATGTCCATTTTGTAGCCTGGAGACTCAAACTGCACCCAGGACTCTATTTTAAGGCCTCACCACTGAGCAGAACCTCCTGTGACTTGTACTCCACACATCAAGGCGCTATATAACCTGACAGTCTGTTAGCCTTCTTAATGACTTCTGATGGTGTAGAGTCCACTACGACTCCTAAATCCTTCTCATAAGGTATACTTTCAATTTTTAGACCTCCCATTGTGTATTCAGACCTCACATTTTGTCTTCCTGTGTGTCGTACTTTACATTTACTGACATTCAATTTCATCCTCTGTAGCCTTGAATCGGCCTCGTTGCTCTTCTCTGGACTTTCTTCTGTGCTGTTTTGTCTTTTTTATCCCCTGGAGACCAAAACTGCACACAGGACTCCAGATGAGGCCTCACCAGTGTGTTATAAAGCTTGAGTAGAACCTCCTGTGACTTGTGCTCCACACATCAAGGCGCTATATAACCTGACACTCTGTTAGAGTTCTTAATGGCTTCTGCACTCTGTCTAGCAGTTGATTGTGTTGAGTCCACTACGACTCCTAAATCCTTCTCATAAGGTATACTTTTAATTTTCAGACCTCCCATTGTGTATTCAGACTTCACATTTTGACTTCCTACGTGTCATACTTTACATTTACTGACATTCAATTTCATCCCCTGTAGTCCTCTAATCAGCCTCGTCGCTCTTCTCTGGACCTTCTCTTGTGCTGTTAAGTCCTTTTTGTAGCCTGGAGACCCAAACTGCACCCAGGACTCCAGATGAGCCCTCACCAGTGTGTTATAAAGCATAGATTGGACTTTTAGTCCACACATCAGGTCTCCTCTTCATCTCCTTTTGCTTAAACTGAGAAGGTTCAGCTCTTCTGATCTTTCCTCACAACTCATCAGACCCCCATTGTGTTTTCAGACCTTCACATGTTGACTTCCTACGTGTCATACTTTACATTTACTGACATTCAATTTCATCCCTGTAGTCCTCTAATCAGCCTAGTCGCTCTTCTCTGGACCTTCTCTAGTGCTGTTAAGTCCATTTTGTAGCCTGGAGACCCAAACTGCACCCAGTACTCCATTTGAGGCCTCACCACTGAGCAGAACCTCCTGTGACTTGTACTCCACACATCAAGGCGCTATATAACCTGACAGTCTGTTAGCCTTCTTAATGACTTCTGATGGCATAGAGTCCACTATGACTCCTAAATCCTTCTCATAAGGTATACTTTCAATTTTCAGATCTCCCATTGTGTATTCAGACCTCACATTTTGTCTTCCTGCGTGTCGTACTTTACATTTACTGACATTCAATTTCATCCTCTGTAGCCTTGAATTGGCCTTGTTGCTCTTCTCTGGACCTTCTCTTGTGCTGTTATGTCCTTTTTATCCCCTGGAGACCAAAACTGCACCCAGTACTCCAGATGAGGCCTCACCAGTGTGTTATAAAGCTTGAGCAGAACCTCCTGTGACTTGTACTCCACACATCAAGGCGCTATATAACCGGACATTCTGTTAGAGTTCTTAATGGCTTCTGCTCTCTGTCTAGCAGTTGATTGTGCTGAGTCCACTACGACTCCTAAATTCTTCTCATAAGGTATTCTTTCAATTTTCAGACCTCCCATTGTGTATTCAGACTTCACATTTTGACTTCCTACGTGTCATACTTTACATTTACTGACATTCAGTTTCATCCCCTGTAGTCCTCTAATCAGCCTAGTCGCTCTTCTCTGGACCTTCTCTAGTGCTGTTAAGTCCATTTTGTAGCCTGGAGACCCAAACTGCACCCAGGACTCCATTTGAGGCCTCACCACTGAGCAGAACCTCCTGTGACTTGTACTCCACACATCAAGGCGCTATATAACCTGACAGTCTGTTAGCCTTCTTGATGTCTTCTGATGGTGTAGAGTCCACTATGACTCCTAAATCCTTCTCATAAGGTATACTTTCAATTTTCAGACCTCCGGTTGTTTATTCAAGTCTAACATTTTTACTTCCTATATGTAATACTTTATATTAACTGACATTAAATCCCAAGCGCCACAAATCTGCCCAAGCCTGTCTGCTGTCCAAGTCTCTCTATGACAACTCAACATATTCTCGATTATCTGCCAACCCACCTCTCTTGGTATCATCTGCACACTTGACCAGCTTGTTACTTGTATTCCAAATCATTAGTACTTGGGTGTTGTAATCTTTTTAGTTAGCCAGTAAAAGGGGTCATTTGGCTTGACTTCTTACTATATCCAAATCCATCCATCCATTATCCAACCCGCTATATCCTAACTACCTGGTTAAACGAAATAAGATTTAATCCAGGGGATCAACTTTTATGTTATAATGAGTTCGTCAAGAACTTGGGGATACAGTTGGAAACTTATCCATCCATCTATTATCCAACCCGATATATCTTAACTGCAGGGTCATGTGGGTCTGCTGGAGCCAATCCCAGCCAACACAGGGCGCAAGGCAGGAAACAAACCCTGGGCGGGGCGCCAGCCCACCACAGGACACACACACACACACAATTTAGGATCGCCAATGCACCTCATCTGCATGTCTTTGGATTCTGGGAGGAAACCCATGCAGACACGGGGAGAACATGCAAACTCCACGCAGGGAGGACCCGGGAAGCGAACCCAGACGGGTCTCCTAACTGCGAGGCAGCAGCGCTTCCCACTGCACCACCATGCTGCCCCTATATCCAAATCATTTATATAAATTAAAAATAGCATTGGATAGAGCACTGCCCCCTGCTGGTCACCACTCTTAACATCACCCAATTCTGATGAAGTTCCTTGCATCCTCATCGCCCTCTTCTTCCTGTGCCTGAGCCAGTTCTGCACCCATCTACAAAGTTAGTTTGATGCCCATGTGGCACCTTATCAAATGCTTTCTGAAAGTCCAGATTCAGTGCATCCGGAAAGTATTCACAGCGCATCACTTTTTTATGTTACAGCCTTATTCCAAAATGGATTAAATTCAGTTTTTTTCCTCACAATTCTACACACAACACCCCATAATGACAACGTGAATAAAGTTTACTTGAGGTATTTGCAAATTTATTAAAAATTAAAAAACTGAGAAAGCACATGTCCATAAGTATTCACAGCCTTTGCCATGGAGCTCAAAATTGAGCTCGGGTGCATTATGTTTGCCCTGATCATCCTTGAGATGTTTCTGCAGCTTAATTGGAGTCCACCTGTGGTAAATTCAGTTGATTGGACATGATTTGGAAAGGCACACACCTGTCTATAGAAGGTCCCACAGTTGACAGTTCATGTCAGAGCACAAACCAAGCATGAAGTCAAAGGAACTGTCTGTAGACCTCCGAGACAGGATTGTCTCGAGGCACAAATCTGGGGAAGGCTACAGAAACATTTCTGCTGCTTTGAAGGTCCCAATGAGCACAGTGGCCTCCATCATCCATAAATGGAAGAAGTTCGAAACCACCAGGACTCTTCTTAGAGCTGGCTGGCCATCTAAACTGAGCGATCGGGGGAGAAGGGCCTTAGTCAGGGAGGTGACCAAGAACCTGATGGTCACTCTGTCAGAGCTCCAGAGGTCCTCTGTGGAGAAAGGAGAACCTTCCAGAAGGACAACTGTCTATGCAGCAATCCACCAATCAGGCCTGTATGGTAGAGTGGCCAGACGGAAGCCACTCCTTAGTAAAAGGCACATGGCAGCCCGCCTGGAGTTTGCCAAAAGGCACCTGAAGGACTCTCAGACCATGAGAAACAAAATTCTCTGGTCTGATGAGACAAAGATTGAACTCTTTGGTGTGAATGGCAGGGGTCACGTTTGGAGGAAACCAGGCACCGCTCATCACCAGGCCAATACCATCCCTACAGTGAAGCATGGTGGTGGCAGCATCACGCTGTGGGGATGTTTTTCAGCGGCAGGAACTGGGAGACTAGTCAGGATAAAGGGAAAGATGACTGCAGCAATGTACAGAGACATCCTGGATGAAAACCTGCTCCAGAGCGCTCTTGACCTCAGACTGGGGCGACGGTTCATCTTTCAGCAGGACAACGACCCTAAGCACACAGCCAAGATATCAAAGGAGTGGCTTCAGGACAACTCTGTGAATGTCCTTGAGTGGCCCAGACCTGAATCCGATTGAACATCTCTGGAGAGATCTTAAAATGGCGGTGCACCGACGCTTCCCATCCAACCTGATGGGGCTTGAGAGGTGCTGCAAAGAGGAATGGGCGAAACTGGCCAAGGATAGGTGTGCCAAGCTTGTGGCATCATATTCAAAAAGACTTGAGGCTGTAATTGCTGCCAAAGGTGCATCGACAAAGTATTGAGCAAAGGCTGTGAATACTCATGTACATGTGATTTCTCAGTTTTTTTATTTTTAATAAATTTGCAAAAAACTCAAGTAAACTTTTTTCACGTTGTCATTATGGGGTGTTGTGTGTAAAATTCAGAGGAAAAAAATGAATTGAATCCATTTTGGAATAAGGCTGTAACATAACAAAATGTGGAAAAAGTGATGCGCTGTGAATACTTTCCAGATGCCCTGTAGATAACATCATCTGCTCCACTCGGTTTGTATCCTTTTGTTTCTCCCTCCTAGAATTCCAGCCTGTTAGTAAATCTCGACCTCCCTCTTCTGAGCCCGTGCTGACTGTTCAGATAAACTCCTGTACTTGCCAGGTGTTGCTCGATCTTATCCTTAATAATTCCTTCCATTCATTTTCCTGAGATGCACATTAAGCATACCGGACTATATTTCTTGGATCTGCTTTTTATATAACAGGATAATATCGGCCATTTTCCAGTCCTTCGCAATTTCAAGGAGAGTTTCTGCCCTTCTGCTCCACAGGTGGTTTCTTTCCTCCATGAGCTCACCTTAGGACACCTGCATTCCAGTGTGACAGGCGTACCACCCCACGTCAAACTCCCCACCCGCCACTGCCCCTAAAGTGGGGTTGCAGCTCACCTGAGGAAGTTCAAGCACTTGATGCCAGAAGTGAGAGCCCCACTGGGAAGGGGAGAGACGTGGAGTTATTGATCGGAAGAAGGTGAAAAATGTAGAAAGTGTTCTTGTTCATTGCTTCTGGCACTGAAAACCGATTTGAAGGACATCACGTTAATGGTTGTAGCAAGAAGGTTATTTGTGCCAATATCTATCCATCCATCCATTATCCAACCCACTATATCCTGAAAGCTTATTAGGGTAGAGAGAAAAAAAAAATAGGGACAGAGTGGGAAAAAGGCTCGACATGTCAACTTTAATCTCAAGATTTCCACTTTAATCACATAGTTTATTTTTTCATTAAAGTATCCATCCATCCATCCATTATCCAACCATCCTATATCCTAACTACAGGGTCACGGGGGTTTGCTGGAGCCAATCCCAGCCAACACAAAGTGCAAGGCAGGAAACAAACCCCGGGCAGCGTGCCAGCCCATCGCAGGGTGTGTGCACACTCACCCACACACCAAGCACACACTCGGGACAATTTAGGATGGCCAAAGCACCTAACCTGCATGTCTTTGGACTGTGGGATGAAACCCACGCAGACACGGAGAGAACATGCAAACTCCACGCAGGGATTGTGCCAATATAGTTTATGAAATTTATCTCACAAAGCCATGCAATTCAGCTGAGCGAAAGACAGAAACTGGCAGGGAAACTGACAAATGACAGCTGCAAGTCAGGTAAGGGAGAGATGGGCAGAAAACATGTGAAGGACACACAAGTAGGTTATTTTAAAAAGTGCTGAGGTCTGCTTGACCAATATGGTTAACTCTTAAACTACCAAACCTGGCTATAATCGGTTGCCAGTTCAATTTGCCAGGACGCCGGAGGTGATCAGTCCGTGCCGTACATTTGTTGAGCTCATGACCACTGGCGCCCCCTAGCGAATCACCATCACTGTCCCTGGGATTCAGCCAATGCACTAGACTGGCCTGCCAGCATCAGCCTCTGTGTGTTTGTGTGCAGCCAGTTCAAGCGCAGTTAGCTCGGGGATTTACTGAATTTCGTCAATGGTGTCAGTTGCACCTCGAACATATTGTTCCAGTAGTTTATGTAATTGCGATGCTCTTTGCATGATAAAAATGTGTTCCATTAAAAATTCACTTTTTCTTTGTGGATTGTGATTTTTACTTAAAAACTGCAACAAAAAAGTATTTGGTGTCCAGGGGTGCATTAACCCCTCAAGTACGTGGCAGTTTAACGGTTAAAAAACCTAGCGTCTGTGATAAATGATGAGAACAGGTGAAGGTATTAATAACCAGCCAGTTGTGACATGATGTCTATGAATATGTCATTCTGCGAGTGTTCATAATGACGAGGATCCAGCACAACGTCAGAAGTGTCTCACTACGCCGACGGGACTTCTGTGTGTCAGCGTTCTCCCACTTGGCTGTGATGTCCCTGGGCTTCTCTCCAGCCTGAATATGAATGTATACAGGATTATGCATTATATTCTGAGAAAGAATATTATCTTTTAAAGCAACTTAAATACATACAGTATCTCTTTTTGTACCATATTTCTCTCTTGTAATTATTTTCAAAATGGATGGTATTGGTTCGGGTGGCACGGCGGCCCAGTTCAATGGCACATCAACTCCCCAGAAAGATGATCTCCACTGAAATAATGATGCGACTTCTAAAACC
Organism: Polypterus bichir lapradei; assembly: GCA_026402145.1. Taxonomy (NCBI): domain Eukaryota; kingdom Metazoa; phylum Chordata; class Cladistia; order Polypteriformes; family Polypteridae; genus Polypterus; species Polypterus bichir. Next base: position 7,838,331 of record JANRMT010027041.1, on the reverse strand, counting down.
AACTGGTTGCAAAAGGAATTACAAGGAATGACTATCTATGTGGGCAGCACGGTGGTGCTGGGTAGCGCTGCTGCCCCGCAGTCAGGATGTAACAATTCGTCTCGAGCACTAGCCTGAGATTAATGCTGCCACTATTCTGACCTAGCTAAAGGCAGATGATAAAAGGACAGGCCAATATCACACCTTAATAAAGTTCCTGCATCGCCTTTATTCTAATAATACAATCCCTTAATATCAATGCATTTATAGGTCACTGCACACCATAGACCATATTTATCCTGGCAGTCCATCAAATAAACAACAAATAGAAAAACAATCCCTTACAAATGGATCACCCTGCCCGAACCTAAGTAACCCTTAATTTGCAGCGCCTCACACATATACATGTATCTACACATCAACGGTTTTCATTCCCCCAATTCCCGTTCCAGAGATAATAAATAGATCTGTAGATAGTCCACGGAAATACTCCCGCAACGACCGGCGAGCTGATGAGGAGTCCTGAAAATAGCGGACTATATAACCAATCTCCTCTTTGTCATAAAAGACATACAGTCAGACTTGCGCCATGATTAACGTATAGTATGTCCGTTTTGATAGCTCACCCGAGTCCGTAGGTAATAGCGGAACGATCGATTCCCAGGTACTAAAGAGAAGACCATCCACCTTCTTACAGGACTGATAGGAGCTCCTAGGCTTTTCCCATGGCCAGAGCAGAAGCTGATCTGCCTTTTTCTGTTATCCGATGTTCTTCTTTTTTCTTCTCCTCTCTCCCCTTTTCCCTCGAAGACGGCGCGCTTTATGCAAATGAATCCCCGAACCAACCGGAAGTTCCACCTCTGCGGTACCGCTGTCAATCTCTGTCAGAAGACTATTCCCCCCCAACAACCGATCGACAGCAGAAAACATTATCTTTATGTGGCAGCGCTACAAGGAGACCCGTCTGGGTTCGCTTCCCGGGTCCTCCCTGCGTGGAGTTTGCATGTTCTCCCCGTGTCTGTGTAGGTTTCCTCCCACAGTCCAAAAACATGGAGGTTAGGTGCATTGGCGGTCCTAAATTGTCCCTAGTGTGTGATTGGTGTGTGTGTGCCCTGCGGTGGGCTGGCACCCTGCCCAGGATTTGTTCCTCCCTTGCATCCTGTGCTAGCTGGAATTGGCTCCAGCAGATCACCCCCCCCACCACCGTGACCCTGTGTTAGGATATAGCGGATTGGGAAATGACTGACTAATCAGTTCTGCATCAAGAAACACATCCCAGGGGAGAAAGAGCGCCCCCTGCTGGATACATGGTGCAGTTCTGGCATTAGGTCTGTACAAAATGGTGTAGGACTGTATGTGATATGGCTTGTTCTAAGGTATCAATCTGTTGCTATAACATTGTGGCTTATCATCATATAGGTTTATATATCAAAAAGTTTGTTTTTCAAAACTGTTGAAAATTACTGCACAAGTTACGGGTCATGGGCGGCACGGTGGCGTGCTGGGTAGCGCTGCTACCTCGCAGTTAGGAGACCCGGGTTTGCTTTCTGGGTTCTCCCCGTGTCTGCGTGGGTTTCCTCCCACAGTCCAGAGACGTGCAGGTTAGCTGCATTGGCACTTCTAAATTGTCCCTAGTGTGTGCTTGGTGTGTGTGCCCTGCGGTGGGCTGGCGCCCTGCCCGGGGTTAGTTTCCTGCCTTGCGCCCTGTGTTGGCTGGGATTGGCTCCAGCAAACCCCCGTGACCCTGTAGTTGGGATATAGTGGGTCGGATAATGGATGGATGGATGGATGGATGGAATTTACGGGTCAAAGGGTTTAGGGAAGGGTAGTACTCAAAGGGTTAACAGAGCCTTTGAAAATAAATCTTTTATTTTATGGAGATTCTTCATGGCCGTTTTTGTATTTAACCAGGGTTTATGATGGGATTTCCCCCTCTTGTGTTCATTTTTGGAAGTGCTTTCAGGACTCCCAGTCATAAGACACAGATCAGCTGCTTCCTCATCAGGGCCCGGTGTTTCACAGAGGTGACCGATTAGCTGTGAACTGAACAAGGGGCTTGCAGCTCTGACAATTCCCGTGAAGCTGTCAGAAGAAATGACCTTCTCATTTTCATCTCTGGCCGTTGCATCTACTTGTAATTACAGCTAGAAGTTTCCCTCAGGGATCTCCACTGGCCTTGTTAACGTGTGGCAGTGATGAACGTAACTTAGACTTGAACGCGTTTCATGTTTGCACTTGACGCGATTCAGAATGTTGGGTGCGTAATATTTGCCAAATTTCAGAAGTGGAATTTACGGCAATGGAATTCTGCTTCCTTTAATTCCCATTCACTTCCTGTTTGGTTCCTCTTGAGCTGGGTGCAATTCCAATTCCCATTCCCATTCCAGGAAGTGACTTTGAATTGACCACTCATTCCCAAACCACGTCATGAATGGTCCAACCCACACTGAGCCCATTTCTTGAATTAGTTTCTTGCTTTTGTTTGTTTCTTTCATAACATCATTGCTTTAATGTCAATTTTATGCTTCTGCATTTTTGAACAACTCGACTCTCGTTTTATATTTCCATAGACTTACCTGAATAAGCACAAGAAGAAGGTGGTCTCCAGCAACACTACAAACCCCTGGTAGATGGACTCTCCAATTGTCCTTTTTTTCTGCATTAAAGTAGAATGAGGACGGCGTTTTCATCTTACATGGATGCCATGAATGGAAGCTTGAAGCAAAGTCGTCTTTGACAGTATAAATGAACTTTGGGCTTATTTGTATTTAAATTCTTTCTTTAGACTGACTAAAGCAGTGTTCCTCAACCAGTGGAACTGTTGTGGGCTTCTGCCTCTTGGGTCACAAATTGCAAATGTTTATATCGGTAGTGGGACGAACAGTTTGTCGTCCTCGATGTACGATGATTTCACTCGGTTCACCAAGGGGAACCCACAACTTTAATGATCCCACTTGATTCATTCAGGATAATTACCACGCTGACGATCAAACTTGACTCACTAAGAGGAACCCACCACTTGAATGATCCCGCGTGATTCACCAAAGGGAACCCGTAACTTTAATGATCCTTCTCAATTTAGTATGGATGATTACCACTCTGACTCTCCCACTCGATTCATCAAAGGGGACAACAACTCTAAACATCGTGCTAGATTCAAACAACAAGGAACCCATAATTTAGTCAGGTTAGGACAGGTTGGGAAGCAGGTACTGGTACAACACATTACTGCACCCACCACACGACAAAGCAGGTCGGGATCCTGGTTGGCAACCCACCCAGGCAGTCACGCGGTCCAGTTCCACCCTCCGGAAATGACCCTCTATCTGCTGCAGCCTGGTGTTATGTGGGCGTCCCCTTGGCCTGGTCCAGCCACTCTGGGTTCAAAAACAATGAGGATCCTGGGTGCCGATCACCCTCGGGGAATCGCGTCACATGGCCGCAGTGCTGTAACTGTTGCTTCCTCGCAATGCAGGTATTGTCAAATCAGCAGTAAGCAAAGATTCTCCGAAGAGACGCAGTACCGAAGAAGACCACCAGGACTCTAAAGACTTGGACCTTCATCCTTTTGCAGAGATATCAGGAGCGCCACACACCCCTTTCCAGCGACCTCATGACCCCACATGCTCTCCCAATCCGTCTACTGACTTCATAGAAAGAATCGCCAGAGACATGAATGTCACTGCCGGGGTCAGTAAACCTCTCAATGACGAGGTCGACACACCACAGACAGACACACTGCTGATGGCCGTGCCTAAGAGGTCATTAAAAATGTCCACTAGAGTGGGATAGCAACATCAAACCCACCTAGCAATAAGGGCAGGCACCAAATCTTATAAAAGAAAAAGTTTGTTTTTACACCGCTCTTCAATAACAAAGTAGTGAAGTGGAGAACACGAGGAAAAAGAAACTGGCCAAAAATGAAAAGGCAATCGAGTGCAAACAAATCCCAGTACAGAAATTCAGAAAAGCAGTCAACACAGGACAACGAGGATCAAAAATCCAGAAAATCAATGAAGCATCAATAAACTCGCCAACTCCCTAGTGTGTTTGAAGTGAACTGTCAGGAATTGTAGGAGACCCTCCGGATCTATGGGGTGGAGGGCAACTCCTGGTGGTGATTGGCAGGTGGCTCCATCTTTGGGAGGTACCTTTCATATCTAACTATATAAAACTTAAGATATATAGATATAAAAAGGCACTATATAATAGATTGATAGATAGATAGATAGATAGATATGAAAGGCACTGTAAAATAGATAGAGAGCTAGACAGCTATAAAAAGGAACTATATAACACAGAGACAGATAAGAAAGGCACTGTATAATAGATAGATAGATAGATAGATAGATAGATAGATAGATAGATAGATAGATATGAAAGGCATTATATAATAGATTAATAGATAGATACTGTAGATAGATAGATAGATAGACAGATAGATAGATGTGAAAGGCACTATATAACAGAGATAGATAGATAGATAGATAGATAGATAGATAGATAGATAGATAGATAGATAGATAGATAGATAGATAGATAGATAGATAGAGTTACACCTCCTGGCGGAATTGCTGCAATCCTAGGATTCCAGGATCATCCAAGGGCACCCTGGCAGTGGCCATGGTCCCCAACAGGGTTGAGCTTCCAAGCTCCAGTCCAGTGGCCCTGATGCAAACTAGGGGGGCTGCCCTCGATTGCCCCGGGTGAGGTATTGCCTCTCTCCTGGTCTTTTCATTTTCCAGGTGTCCCAGCTGGGCAAGAGCCCCAGCCATCTGTCACAATAGCTAGATAGATAGATAGATAGATAGATAGATAGATAGATAGATAGATAGATAGGAAAGGCACTTTATAATAGATAGGGTATCTCAATTGGGCAAACAAGGAAAAATAGGTTAACTGCATTTATATTATTAGGGAAAGTGTTTATGAACTGGGAGCTGAAATGAGCTCCCCTAATGCTTTAGGGGATTTTGTCAGTATTATCTAGTCTTACAGTGTTAGAAAACCCAAAAATGGTAATTTGTTTGAATGTATTATTTTCAAATATTAAAATGTATGTTTAAACCAAAACATTTTCTGTTGTTACTTTTAAAGACAGGACTGTGCAATTCAAAGGAGTGAATGAGAGAAATGGAGACACCAGTAAAGACCGGGACTGAACATCTCAAACGCTGCTATCATTTCACCGACAGCATCGACTTGACAGCACTTTAGGTCTGGTTACTCACGGCTGTTTTTGGGAGTCTTCGCAATTGCGACAGTTGAAAGGCTTTAGTGATGTGATGGTAATTACCCTCCAGACCAAAGGTTGGCGCTGTGTCCTAAAGCCTTCTCTTCTTCTCCCGCTGCAGAACAGGAAGATTGACAGCCACTCCATCATTGACATCACTTCCGTGTCTGTCCCTCTAAGCCGTCCCCTTCCTGCCTTACAACTTCATAACCCAGAAATCGGCCATCTTGAGGCAGTTCTGTGAAGAACTTGCGATTACGTTGACATTCCCGTAATTATTGCATGTTTTCTTTTCACTTTGAATTTTCCAGTTACAGTATATGGGGGCACCAAGGTGATGCCCAAACTCTTTATTGTTGGTTGAGTCCTGTTTTACAAGATCTTTATGATGGAGTGTAATGGGGCTCATTAGGACTACAGACAGGACTAACGACCTACCAAGCGAAGTCAGATGTGAAATTGTGTTTGAACGTTAAGCGTTTTCTATAAATTTTAAAATGCATCTTACGCCCGCTGGCACTTGAGAATGAGTGAGGAATTACAGGCCCTAAGCAAAGAACTGCTGGTGGCTCCAACACAGTCATCCCCATTTATTTCTCAAATAAGAACAAAAATACAAGAGCCCAATGGTGTGGAAGGCAACAGAACAAATGAAAAGTCTTGTAATTGCCACACATGTACTTGTTATTTTTCGACCTGCAATGAGACCCATTAACTCATCTCTCATTTCCCAAAGCCCCTTTAATAGTACAGGGTGATCCAGATCTAATTATGCAGATCCAGATCGTCTGGATGACTTTGGTTTATGCGGGGATGATTCCAGTTCGGCACAAAGACAATTCTTCATATCGTCAGTTCACACACTTCTCGATGGTCCGGGATTTTTTGGGTGATTTTCTATGTAATAAACTTAATAAGTTATAGCGTAATGAAAATTGCATAATTAGATCTGGACCACCCTATAATAACAATAATAATAATTTGTTACTTTTATATATCACTTTTTTTCACTACTCAAAGTGCTACCACACAGAGACGACCCGGGATGCAAACCCATCATGTCCTTACTGCGAGGCACAAAGACGAGACTGGCTTGTTGAGTTTTACTTTATTTATTATTGCTTAGTACACAGAAAGTGACTTTCCTGTTTCTTTTATGAAAAGGCAAACATTTCCCATCCCAACGTGTTAGTGTCGGCCGCGTCACGGCAGACGTGTTAAGAGTTAAAAACAGCAAAACAAAGGCAGGCAGACATGGGACTGACTGACCGACCATCCCGAGAGGGGCCTTTCACCACAATGCCCAAAATGTCTGATGGGAGATCAAGAAAGAGTGTTAATGCTTACACAGTAAAGAAATACTTCCTGGTCGGAAAGACGCCAAGAGTTCCTAATAAAAAATAAGTGTAAATATATAATAATATATGCACATACATAATCAACTTTACAGTAGAAATCTGCCTTTCTCAGAGGCAGGACCGAGCACCAGATCTGAGATGCATCACCGCACCCGTACCCATGGCATACTGAAAAGCTCGGGGCAGGTGGGTAATGCGGCTACCCTGCTTGGCACACAGTGTCCTTTTTTTTTTTTTTTTTGTGCAATCAAAGAGGCTCCTTAATGAGCACAAACTGGACGAGAATTCAGCGGCTCACCCACACTCGCCACCAAACGACGGGAATGAGAAGAGCATGTGGCCTGCACCCTTCAAGGAGAGCTTAGAGGCCTGCTTAGGGTCCAAAGAACTGGCCGAGTGACAAGATCAGTAACTTTATTTGGATCTTCAGCTTCATTTATAGGAATACCGTCCATATCCCCCCAAACCAAGCCCCATCCCCACCACTCTTCGACGGGAAGGTATGCACAGATGAGGTCCACGTTGAAATCCAAGGGCCTGCTATGGAATCAGTGCTAGTGATTTTTAAACCCCAGCGATATTTAAAGCTCATCTCAATCTCGGGACTTTCCAACTGCCAATCCAACTAACTTCTTCATTTTTAACCAGATTTCTGTCATCTACAGTTCTATTCGGACGGGATTAGTTTTATAACAAGCGATTCTTACTGGGGGAACTACCATAACTTTTCAGCCCTATTCGGATAGGGTTAGTTTCAAACCAGAATGTCGGATAAAGTAAATCTTACCAGAAGAATTCTGTAATTTTAGTCCCACCTGAATCTCTCACGTAACTTTTCACGTCTCAATGAAGATTACGAACCTCTTCACCTTCTATATAGAGTCCATAAAAAACAACCCCAGGCTAAACTAGTTCTGTGCTATGATTCCTCCATTTGAGAAATTCAGACAGGACCAAAAATAAAAGTGGTCCTCTGGTAAGAATTACTTGTACCCCGCTAATTCTGTCCAAACAGGGCTTAAGAACTTGGCCAAGCAGAACAACCTGATGGTTAAAGTCCTCTATTCAGATGGGATTAGTGGAGTAAAGTAATTCTCACCAGAAGACAGCTGTAATTCTTAATCCCTACTCAAGACAGGTTTACCGTATATACTTGTGTATAAGTCGGGTCTTGAATCAATAAAATCAGACCCTGACTTATACGCTCGTTCAAAAATACGACACCAAGTTTTTCGTTTTGTTTTTGCATCTTCTTGCTTCCTCTAATCCTACACCAGTTTCTCGGACACATCATACCGAGTTGCAGCAGCGCAGTTACCAATTTCTTTCGCCACTTTAATGACTTTTAATTTAATTTTCTTTTGATCGAACGCTCCACCGTAGATAAGGGATGATCGTACGATAAAGGTGTATGAGGGTGCAAGATACAAAAAACACAAAACAATACAAACGTCACTTCGGAATAGTTCGGGTATTAAATACCGTGTCGTCACGTAGGCACAATACATAGAAATAAAAAGGCCGTGTGCTCCGTGGTTGCTCTCTCAGGTGGGCGTTAGCATATCGTAATCTCTTGGACCAATAGCGTGAGTTTCCCGCATTCGACTTATACGACCGACATTATAAAATACCAGAAAGTAGACGGTAAAATCAAGCCTGACTTATCCGCGAGTATTCAGGGGGTCCTCGGGTTACGACATAGTTCTGTTCCTACAACAGTGATGTAACCCGAATTTTGGTGTAAGTCGAAACACACTCTAGCCTAAGTAACTTACCTATCTTAACACATTTGCAAAATCATAATCTAGAACATAAAAACACAAAATCTAAGCCTCAGAAAAAGGAAAAGGACATAAATATACTGTACTGTAGCAAAAGAAAAAATGAGTGTAAAAAAAATCCTTACCTTTATTCCTTCTCATGTCTCAATTTTTTTAAGTTTTTATGGGAGTGAACGTCGTAAACTCGAAACGCTGTATGTCAAACCGTTGTAACCCGAGGACCCCCTGTATATGGTAGTTTCAAATCAAGTGGTGGGGTAAAGTGACTGTTTGAAGTGGGTCGGTACGCACCGGTACTCTGTACCGCCGCTCCTCCTGATCTTGTCTTGGGAGTACCGATGGTAAATGTATGCATACGGGTGGGTACCATCAATTTGGACGACATTAACTATCCTTATTCATAGTAACAATATATTCGTTTGCATCTTTAGGGGACACCCACCTCCAGCCCCCCTTCACCCATATATATTATGGAGGGATATCCCACCACCCCCATTATTCAGTGCACAAAATAAGGAGTACCAGGAGTTCTTCTTTTTATCCCCCAAATCAGGCCAGAGGACTTCTGCAATTTCAGCCCCATACAAATTGCTCAAATGCCGATTAGTTTCAAAACAGGAGGTGGGGTAAAGTAACTGTTTGACGTGGGCCGATACACACAGGTACTCCGTACTGGCATTCCGATTCCCCTCCCCAATTTTGCCTTGGGAGTGCCGATAGTAAATGTACGCATACTGGTGGGTACCATCACTTTGGATGACATTAACTATCCTTATTCATAATAACATTTTGTTCGTTTGCACGTCTAGGAGACACCCACCTCCAGCGCCCCCCATATATTATGGAGGGATATCCCACCACCCTTATTATTTAGCACAATAGTTCTTTTACTTCCCACCCCCCAACTTTAGGCACTGGATATTCTTTACCGGAGGACTTCTGTAATTTCAGCCCAATATAAATTGCTCAATTGCCAGAATTTTACCAACATGGCGATTCTCACCAGGCTAGTAACCCTAACCCTGCGGTTATTTTATTAAATGGATATTTATAGAAGGTAAAAGACTTGAATGTGCAGTTCGTCAAAAGCTACTGGCATCAGCGGTTAGGACGGCAGTAAAATTACAGATTACAATTACTTTCCCTTATTATCCCTTTACCATAAACCTAATCATCTTAACAGAGTTTGACTCGGCCAAGCAGAGCAGCCCTGAAGTAAAGATATTTCATTTCTTCCACCAGCTTCCTCGGATGGGTTTAGTTTTATTCCAGGAGGTGGGGTAAAGTCAGGGCTTGAAGTGGGCTGCTACTCGTCAGCACTCAACACCAGAATTTCCCTAATCTTGCTTTATGAATACCGGTAGTTTATTTATGCGTACAGTCAGTTTGGACCACAAAACAATATGGCCGTTTGCAATCTACAAGGGGGTTGGACTCACCACCCTTCCCTGAGAGTTTCAATACATTCATACAGGACTAGTTGAACCCGGGGTTATTTTTTTTACAGACTTTTTGTAAAAGATAAAAGGCTCTGTAACCTTAACCGAGACATGAACGTGCAGTCGTTAAAAAGTTACCGACAAAAGTGATTCAGATGGGACGGAAATTGCAAATTACTATCCCTACCTCCTGCCCTAAAACTAATCCCATCTGACTTGGTCAGGCAGAGCTACTCGGTGGTGAAGATGTTGAGTTTCTCCCACCACTTTCCACAAGAGGCCTAATCTGATGGGATCAGTTTTATACCTGGATTTGGGGTAAAGCCATCATTACTGGAGGACCTCTGAAATTTTTGCCCCATTTGAATCACTCAGGTGTCCAGAAACTCATCCACTAGTCCAACGCGGTATGAATCCATTTAAAATGGTTCGAGGTCAGTCGCACAGAGTGTCTGCACAAGTTCTTCATCTGCCTTCATTTTTTTTTTCCTGCTATCTCAGGAGGAAAATTCCGTTTTCCTAGGAAGCGATAAAATTTTACTGAAACGTTGATTCGCAAGGGGGGTTCATTTTTATGTATGGTAAAAGGCTCCAGGAATCTTTACTGAGACCTGAATGCACAGTCCATAGAAACTTACTGACATGACCGATTCAAAATAGGACTAAAACAACAGAGGTCCTCTGGTAACAATTACTTCACTCCCAACTCCATCCAAAATGGGACATAGAACAACGTGGTGGGAGGAACTGAACATCATAACCACCGGACAACTCTGTCGGGCTGAGAAAGAGACGACAAAAATGTATTTTATGTTAAGAAGTTGGTCCATCTGAATCCCATCCGAATAGAGCCTACGATGTTGAATGACAGAGTATTTGTAAAATTGTAATGATCTTATAAAGCATCTTCAAAATCTGTTTAGTATGAAAAGAGTTACAGAAAAAAATCTAAAGATTAAAAGTACACTCCTAATCACCAGCCCACTTTGTGCATAACTTTATGAGAGTAGTCCGTCATTCTCAAATCCAGACTCTATAGTGACCAGTGGACTCTTCCTGTAAGAGACTTTGGGATCATGTTCAATATAAAGGTACTATATATTAAAAAAAAAAAAAAAAGTGTGCCCCCTAGTGCCAAACGCCACATGTACAAGTGCAATCCAACGACAACAGGATCACAATGCAAGGAAGGTCTTTGTGACAACCATGCAGTGTGCCCCCTAGTGCCAAAGGCAATAAACTGCAAGATTCTCCTCCACCACTGAGCCTTTAACTTTTGGGTTTTCAAGTTCAGCCCTGAGGCCCCTTCAGCTGCAGGGTTTCATCTCAACCAGTTTCATAATCGGCAAGTCATTTTTACCTTTAATTGATCTCATTGTTTAATTAGCTGTCCTTTATTTTCTTATTTCCAAAAAGTGCAGTAGTGTGAGATATAGGCTAAGGATCTGCACTGGTATCCTGAAGGTTGCCGGTTCGAATCCACGTCACTGCCGAAAAGAGTAAGACCCTTAACCTGTAATTGTTCCAGGGGTGCTGTACAATGGCTGACCCTGCGCTCTGACCCCAAGGGGTATGCGAAAACTAACAAATTTTTAATACAAGAAATTGTATAAGGCAAAATAAAGAAAAAAAAAATATATATATATATATATTTATATATATATACATTCATTTTTTTTTTCTTGCCATAACTTTCAATGCTGAATTCTATTTTGAAATTTTCTGGAAGCACATTTGAAAATGGGAACGGCGCTATATACAGTAAATAAAATATATTTTCATTATTTTTAATGTTCTTTTTTTCTCTGTAGGTTGTTCATCTAATTATATTCAAATATTGACAATTAAAGAATGAGCAGCAGTTCACATGACAGTAAGGGCTCGTTTATACTTCACGCTCAGAACACGTACGCGCATGTATTCCCAGCATTCATTTGACGCATCCTCTGTGCAGGTCCTCAGAAATTAACGCGACGCGTGCGCGAATTGCAGTACCAGCAAAAAGCCAAGGGGAGACACAGTGTGATAGAAGTCGGAACGTGACGTCAAGAGTCTCCGTTTACTATCTACATGTGACAGAAAGCCTCTATGCGGATCGATGTGTGTGCTTCGCCGTTTGATGAATGGTTCGATGTGGTGAAACAAAATGGCGACATACAGATGCATTCGTGGTGCTTTTATATTCAAGTGTCGCACATTCCCGATCGTAATGACACGACACATTTTTAAAGTCTCACATATCAGCTTTTGTGCCATCTTCCTCCTGACCTGACAGCAGCGGCAAACAGCAATAGATCACCACACAGATTACATTTATGATATTCCAGCTCTCTGCACATTTAGAATCCTAAGATTTATACTTGATATCACTTTCATGATGAAATGCATTAAAGTACGTATGTTACATTTTACACATAAGTCGTTAACTTTGTTTAAATAATTAATACTATTAAATTACACATACGGTGGCAGTATGGAGTCACGTCCCTGGTATTCCCTGCCTGGAGTTTGCATGTTTTTCCTGCTGGGTTTCCACAGTGAGCTCTGGTTTCCTTCCAAAGACGTGCAGCTTTGGTGACACTAAAATGACGCCAGTGTGTGTGTGTGAGATTGTATTCACCTTACAATGAGCTGATGCCCAGTCTAGGGATTGTTTCAGCCTCGTGCCCAAAGCTTGCTGGAATGGACACATCCCTGAATTGGTGGATTTAATCATTAAACAGCCTTTTCAGAGATACTGCAGTAAGGTGTCATCGGAATTTAACGGGTGTTCCAGGCAATTCACAACACAGTAAAGCCGAACCTGTTCTCACCCTGATGATATCTCGCACTGCCACCTGGTGGATTCTTTCAGATTTATGTAAACTACGCCTGCAAGTGTAAACAGTAAAACGCTTGTGTAGCAGGAGCGTCTGCTGGAGCATGCGTCACATCACGTGAAGTATAAACCCGGCCTAAGACTGCAGCTGAACTCGCCTTACCTGTTAACCCTTCGTACAGCACTGGCTCCATCAGGCAGCGCGCTATTGGTGGTCAGAATAAGGGGCGGGCACAGTTGTGCTGGGAAGTCAGCATACAATCACGTCACGTAAATGGCCACAACCAGCACCAACAGTCAGCACAGTCGGTCATGCAATGCGACTCAATAAGACACCGAACCTGCACCGAAGGAGGGTGTGCGGACCATTTCAAAAGTCAATTTCCATGCCACAAGTTGCCAACCCATTTTATACATTTTGGAAAATGTCAAAGGTGATTACATGACTTCTCGTTTGAGGGGATGTGAAACATGACAACGTAGGGAAGGTCAAATTAGTTGATTGCCCAGCAGGGCTTTCCAGACTTCTAATTTCAGGGTATGTCAGACACACCGACTGCAGTTTCTGATCTCTTTACTGGACCACAGCCATTTTCTTTTTTCATAGCGTTTATCCCACGTTGGCGCAGTCTGCTTTTCTGCACATCGATTTCCTCTTCTTTTGAGTCGCATGTCTTCTTTTAAGTTGATCAAACCTCCGTTTTCTGGGACGTGCTGGGCATGCCAGATTTTACAACTGTGTGTCGACCAGTTGTGCTTGTCACTTTTCCCGACAGCAAATGACGTGCTGCATAACCGAGCCAGCACTGTAGGAAGTGTTCATATCTACGATGAGTTCAGCCACAATCTCGGCCCCATTTTATTTTTCGGTTCTCTTGTGGACCATAAAACACAAAACATCACACAGATGAGCCTATTAAACAGGGAGCCAGTCACACGGGCCAATTCTCCTAAAGCTAATGTCACATTACATGACTTCTAGTTTTAGGATATGTCAGACTTGCTGACCAAGTTTGCTGATCTTGTCGTCAGACCACAGAAATTTATGTGACTAAAATAAATCGCTGGGCTCGTCAGATTTAGTGACTGTGTGCTGACCTTCCAGCACAGTTGTGCTCACCTCTTGATCTGACAACAGATGACGTGCTGCCCGATGGAGCCAGTGCTGTACGAAGGGTTAACAGCTATGGTGAGTTTAGCCACAATCTTGGCTCCTTTATTTTTGTCGTGGTATGTAAACTCAAAATATCAGACAGACGAGCCTCTCGTCTGTTTGTGAGGTCCAAAACTCCCATGTCCCCTATTCGTCATTGCTGAATCTTACGCACCGTACTACTGGATGAGCATTCATTGGCCGTCAGTTCTCCAGGCACACACTGAGCTTGTCACTACCAGTAAAGGCAAACCTGTTTGAGTTAGTTGGGGATGAGTCGCAGACTGGTGAAACTGGGTGGCTGGGGATGTCACACTAACATGACCGCCGGTCCGTGAAGCGCAGCTTCCAGCTCACTAAGTTTTTCTGTGACTGAAAAAGATGTGCAATGTTTAAGGGAGCAAACCAGACAGAATTCATTCCATCCATTCATTTTCCGAATCAACTTATTCTGGGCAGGACTGTGGGGAAGCTGAAGCCTATCCCACAAAGCAAAAAGTAAGAACAATCCTAGAAACAAGGCAGCATTCCATTACCGAGTGAATACCCTCATATGGGGCAATTCACCTAAAGCCGATGTCACATTATGGGACTTTGAGTTATAGGGTATGTCAAACTCTCCGACGACAGTTGCTGGGGGGCAGCAGTTTACGTGACTGAAAATCGTTTTGCATGTCAGATTGGGGGACAGTCGTGCTCGCCCCCGTTTGTGACAGCAAATGACGTGCTGCCTGACGGGACCAGAGCTGTGTGGGAGCCTGTCACATGGGCCCAATTCTCCTAAAGCTAATGTCACATTGCACGACTTCTAGTTTTTGGGTAGGTCAGAGTTGCTGACCATTTATTTTATTCTGTTGTGGTAGGCAAAACACAAAACATTGGAGAGATGAGCCTTGTGAGGTCCAAAACACCCGTGGGTCCTTATTCCTCGTCACTGCATTTTCTTGTCAGCTCTCATGCATACAGACCCTAGCTCTACCACCACCATCACCATCATCATCATCATCATCAGTTGGCTGCTCATTGCTGTTGTCATTAGTCAGAGTTCGCTTCCTCCATGACTCCCGATCTTGCGTTTCTCATTAGGTTTAATATCGTGATTGATGATATTACCGATGTGCCGCACATAAGTTGTTAATGGGCGACCGACTTCAGGCATTCCGAGCCTCTCTGATGGTTCGTGTAAGGCGTACTTTCTTATAGGTTCTTCAGGCTTTTGTCGGAGCATGTGTCCTATCCATACGATTTGCCTTTATGACGACGCGTTTTAGGTTTAGACAGCTGTAGATTTCAGTGTTTGGGATTTGGCCCGTATGCTTTATTTTCGGCATGATTCTGTAGTAATTCGCTATGTAACTATCTAAGGTTCTCTCGAGTCCATGTTTCGCTACCATACAGAAGAATGCTCAGGCATGAGAAAGTAAATGTCCGGATCCCAAGTTGAGTTGGTAGGTTGGTTTGGCAGATATTTTTTTTTTGTAAAACTTCCAGAAGGCTCCCCAGGGCTTAAGCCTTTCGAGTTCTAATGTTGTTGATTATATTCGCAACCATTGATTCTAAATAGCTGAATAGTTGATTTGCTCTCCTTTGAGCTCTAATGGGAATTGAGGACCACGATAAGGACTTCTTATCATTTGTTCTCCTTTGTTAGTATTTATTTTGAGACCAACGAAATTGTCTATTTGACACGTTTTCTCTAGCCATTGCTGTGATCTCTCGTGGTCCATCTCCAGAAGTGCTATGTCGTCGCCATAGTCTTTATACTTCACGCTCAGAACACGTACACGCCCGCATCATGGCTGCCACGCGTTCCCAGCGTTCATTTCACGCGTCCTCTGAGCAGGTCCTCAGAAATTAACGCGACGCGTGCGCGAGTTGCAGTACCAGCAAAAAGGCGGGGGGCACAGTGTGCTAAAAGTCAGAATGTCTCTGTTTGCTATCTCCATGTGACAGAAAGCCTCTATGCAGATCCTACGGGGATCGATGTACGCGCTTCGATGTTCGATGAATGGTTCGATGTGGTGAAGCAAAATGCCGACATACAGATGCATTCGTGGTGCTTTTATATTCATTCAAGTGTCGCATATCCCTGATCGTAATGACACGACACATTTTAAAAGTCTCACATACCATCTTTTGTGCCGTCTTTTCACAACAGCAACATAATGTACGGCAGCGTATTTGAGCCACTGAGAAAAAAAAATTAAGCACACGGTGTAAACGTGTATTTTGTGATTAAAGTGGAAATTTCGGCTTTAATCTCAAAACGTCCACTTTAACCTCGTAGTTTACTTTATCATTAAAGCAGACCGTCGCAAAAATCATTCCAGTTTTTAAATGCTACGGCAAGTGGCAATAGATCATCACACAGAACATATTAAATGTCTGATATTCCAACTCCCTTCACATTTAGAATCTTTAGATTTCTATTCGATATCACTATCATGATGAAATGCATTAAAGTGTGTATGTTACATTTTACAGATAAATCAATTTTGTTTAAATAATGAATACTATTAACAATTACACACATGGGGGTGACCTGGTGGCGGAGCGGTAGCACTGCTGTCTCATAAGGAGTCACGTTGCTGGTATTCCCTGTTTGGAGTCCACACTGTGCTCCAGTTTTCTTCTAAAGATATGCAGATTTGGGGATTTGGTGCTGCTAAAATGAAGCTAGTGTGTATGTGAGTGCTTGTATTCACCTTGCGTTGAGCTGATGCCCGTCCAGGGATTGTTTCTCACTCGTGCCCAATGCTTGCTGGAATTGACACATCCCTGGATTTAACCAATAAACATCCTTTTCAGAGATATTGCGGTAAGGTGTCATCGGAATTTAACGGCTGTTCCAGACAATACACAACACAGAGAAGCCGAACCTGTTCTCACCGTGATGATATCTTGCACTGCCACCTGGTGGATTCCTCCAGATTTACGTAAAGTACGCATGCAAGTATAAACACTACAACGCTTGCGTAGCAGGAGTGTCCGCTGCAGCATGCGTCGCGTGAAGTAAAACCCCAGCATAAGGCGTTGAGCCGTCACTCCAGCATTCGCAAGCTTTGTCTAGGGTGTGTAACGAGGCCAAATTGTTCTTCCGAGTTATGCATGACACAGTCAATCGCAATTATAAATAGAAACGGTGCCAATATGTCTCCTCAGAGGAGACCCTGTTGGCCCTACTGCTAAATGTAAGATTCATAACTGTTTGATTTAGTTGAGGACGAGAAGCAGACTGGGTGGCAGGGGACATCAAACAACATGACCCATGGTCACAGAAATGCAGCAAATGCCTCCGACTCACTAAGTTTATTGTCAATGAAGTCTGTTACTGAAAATTGCCAACAAAGCCGTGCGGTGCGACAGAGCTTTAAGGGAGCAAATTCTACAAAACTCATTCCATCCATCCATCCATCCTTTTGCCAAATCCATTGTGAGGAAGCTGGAGCCTAACCCACCAAGCATCGGCACCTCACCAAACAAGAACAGCAGTCCATTGTGGGACGAACACACAGAGTCCAGCTTAGCAAAGGCAAAACCACCTAACAGTGCATGTCTTTGGATTGTGGGAGATAATCGGAGCAACTGGAGGAGAAGCACGTGGACACGGGGGGGAAAACATGCAAACTCCACTCTTTAGAATTAAGAAAACTTTAGCATTTAACGCTGTGGCAAAAATTGGAAATCTTTCAGAATTCCTTTAGAATAAGAGAATAAAAAAGGGACAGTTGACATAACAATGAGATCAGCTAAACATAAGACGCCCCGATTGTGACATTGGCTAAAATAAAAACCCATAGCGGCAGGGGTCCACTAAGCCTGAACTTGAGAACCGCCATACTAAAATGAACCAGACTTGGAGCACAGAACGTGACTTTCTTGGAGGTGGGATTTCATCTGGCAACCCTATGCCCTGGATGCTAAGTCACACTTTCTGGATTATGCTGGATCAATATCACAGATTTAAAAAAAAAAAAAAAAAATCTCTTATATAAAAATAATAAAAATATTCAGTGCTTGTACTGTATCTATTCATCAAATGACAGAATCAATTTGATTAAAAAAAGAAAGGGCAGACAAAATGTGCCCCCCGCCCCGCATGATTGAAGACTCACGCCCACCCTGACCTAAACATCCCTTTAACATTAAGCATGAGGCTTATGGTCCTACTTTGCAATCAGCCCATGTCTGGTGGGCTGCTAAGGTGTTGCCTTCGTCTTCCATTATTACAATGGTAACAACCAAGTGCGGGGCATCTACTGGATCAACATATAAAAGCAAGAAGTGAAAAGCACACCAATCGTGAAATAAAAACAGAATGAGGTGACAGATTTCATGTGTGCTAATGAGCGTATTTGCTTTGTTCCCGGTTTTGTGCTGGATGCTCCACAGCGAGGAAGCAGGCCGGTAAACATCTCCCCAGATCTTATCACCTCAGGGCATTCACCACTGCTACTGTCCACCCTCAACTGACTACTTATTAACCTCTTTAGCGTTATGTCCCCCCTTCCTCAAAACAGCTTGACGTTGTAATTGCAACAGTAGAAGCGTATTTCGTCCTTATAGCCTATCCTATCCATAACCTTTCCTGTTGCTTGCACACGAGAGGGTAGAATGTCAGTCTGATCAGCACGATCAACACCTCCCGTTGTTATTGTAGGCTTAGTGACTTCCACGATTCCACTGACATGAACATTGACAGTTGCTGCATGGTGAACGTTGCTTAGGGGGCTTGCATGTTTCGTGTTCTTCCACTTGATCACGTGACCAGGCATATCATGGTGGCTCGGTCGTACAGTGCCGTATGCATCAGTTTCAGTATCCATGCCAATATCAGATGAACAATTCACACTGTCATTACTATTGCTCGATTTAACTAATGGTTCAGTTTCAGTTTGTTCTAAAACTGGCTTTACGCAGTATTGTATTTTTTTGGTTGAAGGTTCCACCCCACTCATGAATATTGATGAGTTAATATATGCATATTAAAAAAGTACTTTTTTTTGCAGAATAATGTTATTTCATCCACAAGATAGCAGCACAATACTGTCTTGCACGTTATTTGGGCTTAGCGCTGTACGTATGATCAAAACAGGTACTCGGGGTTAACCATTTTTACACAGAATTCCAAGCCTGAGTGGTGCTCGGGGTTAATGCCAAGGAAGTTATCACGGCCAGTACGGTAAGGGGGATAACGCATCTCCTGTAGCTCATGCACCTTCCAGCCTCGAAGTGGGCCACGTTCAGCAGCTGACCTGGAACTGGCATGTCTCGACGAAACGTAACCGTAGAGTTGGCAAAGGAAGTTATCTTGCTGTGACACTGCCCGATCATTCTTACATATGCGAACACCGCTACCCTGGCTACCGATTGGTCCAAAATGCCAGCTGGAGAAATGATCTCTGCCATTTGAACCCTAACTTCCCTTCCAGACATCTCTCCAGAGGGAAGGCACTTGTTTCAAAATGATCAGGAACACCTGAAGGGAATGCCGCAATTCAGAGCTTGAATTCCAACAATGAGAGTGCCGAAAATCCCTTAGGCCACAAAAAGGAACTAAAGTTCTACTTCCGTATATACATTGAGCCCATTTTCAATATGAAATGAGATATAAAAAAAAGAGGTTAGGAGAAAGTGACAGGAGTAGAAGTAGAATAAATACTAGGATAATGTTTCCTGAAAACGGGCCCTCGGGACCCTCAAGTAGCACTGTGCTCAGCTGCCCGTTGGCATCACCATGTCAAGGTCTTTGTTCAGTTCCACTGGGCTTGCTCTGAGGCCACAGCCACCTGGAAGATCCCCGCCAGGGACAAGCACAGGGGCCATTTGGGTAGACTTGCTTGGCGAGCTCGGAGACACTGGGGACTGTGTGAGGCCTGGTTTCTTGGGAGGGATAGGGGGAGGAATGCCTCTTTCTGCCCTAGGGATGGTGGGCGATTTGATCCCCGGTGACAGAGGGCCAGATGTTCGGCTGGTTGTAGGGGAGGTCACAGCTGCCAGAGCTCTGTAGTCCGTGCCAAAAGGTGAGCTGTTGGCAGAGGCAGGTTTGGTGAAACGAGACAGTACTTGGGTGACTGTGTTGCGTGCCATTTGTTTGGCGACAGAAGAAGTGGCACAGCCGTCCACCGTGGTCGGAGACAGATCCCTTGGAGAGTGGGGGGCACTACTGGCCTGCTGCTCTTGCTCTGCTTGTGCTTGAAACTTGTGGCGTGCAGCATGGAAACGCTGATTGATACCAGCTTGATAGGACGACTGATAGCCTGGACTGCTAGCTGAAACCCCAACCAGACGCTTGGCCAACACCGGAGAGGAACACGGTGAAGAAGTCAGCGAGGAGGAAGCGGTGCTGCTTGGCGAAACACTGGCAGCCGGGTGGCTCGGTGAATGGAGGCCTAAATCAAACCCATTCTCGTGTTGTGCTGCTTCACTGCACAGCGTGCTGCTGTCGTTCAACCTGGGTGGCTGGCTGGCACAGTGGCCATTGACCTTTGCTTGCTGTGTTACGGGTGTGGACAGCTTGCTGGATTTCTCAGACTCCATGATGGAGCTTTCGGTCTGGCAGGCTGTGGACTTCATGGAGGCTGCAGCCATGGAGCAATACTGGCCAAGTGGTTTTACCTCCCCTGGGGGGCACACAATGGATTTCTTTAAGCATTCCACCTCTTCCTCCAAGCCCCTGGCACGGATCTCCTCCCGTTTCAGTCTCGCCCGGAGCTGCTCCAACTCCGTATCGAACTCGGACAGCTGCTTCTCAGCCTGGGCCTCCATCTGAAGACAGCGTTTCCTTTCCGCTTCAAGCTCAGTCTGCAGTCTCTGCACCACGCTCTTTTCCAGCTCCAGTTTAGCACTCAAGTCGGCCGTTCTCTGGCTTTCCTCGGCTGCCTTGGCTGTGGCTTTTTTGCACTCTTTGACCAGGGTGGACGACAGCTGCTTGTGGTGAGCGCGCTCCTCTTCTAGCTGCCCAGACAGCTTCTTCTGGTCTTTCTCAAGCTTCTTAATTTGGGACTTTTCAAAATCCAGCTGAAATACAAGAGGTGGAGAGAGCAAAGATGAGAACAGCATACATCTTAATGAATACGGACCCTTAGGAAACTCTGAGAATAGGGGCGCATGATTACCACAAGATCCATAATTTACGATTAAGTCCTAGATACTGTAACTGCAATTATTATTCTTGATTAATAGCACTACAGAGGAATATGAGCTGCATGAACTGAACTCTGCCTACACACAGTACTGTAAAACCTCCATCTAGCACTTTTCTAAGGAACCATTTTAATCGATGTTAATGCAAAAATGTTTTAAACTGGATTGACCTGACAAGACAGTGGCGCAATACAAAAAAAAATTCAGAGCAGGCTGGACTTCCTAAGGCGGCTCAGGTCTTTTGAGGTGTACAAAAAGGGATCGTGTTATCTTCTGCCCCTTGGTCATATCTTTAGGAAATTTGATATCCATTTCCACTGTTATGCCGATGACACACAGCTCAGTCTGTCTACTAAGCCTAATCCACTCTTCCACTGTCTGCAGGAAGTTAATTCATGGCTGTCTGCTAATTTTCTTAAATCAAATAGTAATAAAACAAGAGGGTCCTTTCTGGTAGGAACCAAGTCTGTTTTGGATAAATGTGATAATATTTAATTGACTATTAATTCTCTAATCTCTTGCAGGTTAAGAGCTTAGGTGCTATTCTCAAATAGTACTTAAAATTTGAGGTGCATATTAATAATGTTACTCGGTCTGTATATTTCCAGCTACGTAATATCAGTCGTTTACATCCTTCTCGTATTGATTATTGTAATTCTATCCTTTCTGGTCTTCCTCACAAACCCCTTTACAAACTTCAATTGGTTCAGAATGCCGCAGGTCGTATTATTACCAGAATCCCCTTGTATAGGACACATTACTCCTGTCCTTCAGCAGCTTCACTGGCTCCTTATTACTGTAAATATCGCATTGATTTTAAGATTCTGCTTATTACTTACAAGACCCTCCATAATCTGGCACCTCCTTATCTTTCTGATCTTCTTCACATCTCCATTCCTTCTCGTATCCTTAGATCTTCTTTCTCTATCAGTCTTATTATACTACCAGGAGGTTTAGAGCTTTCAGTCTTGCCTCTGGAACTCTCTCCCACAGTACATTTGTAATATCAACTCTCTTCCTACCTTTAAATCTCATCTTAAAACACATCTTTTAAAGCTGGCTTATTCTGTTTGATAATTTTAGCTGATAAATTTAAATTCAATTTTATTATCTACTAGCAAAATACCCGCGCTTCGCAGCGGAGAAGTAGTGTGTTAAAGAAGCAATGAAAAAGAAAAGGAAACATTTTGAAAATAACGTAACATGATTGTCAATGTAATTGTTTTGTCACTGTTGTGAGTGATGAGTGTTGCTGTCATATATATATATATATATATATATATAT
>JANRMT010027041.1:7800569-7811139 GCA_026402145.1 Polypterus bichir lapradei | reverse complement strand
CAAGTAAGACACCTATGGCGCACGCAGGAAGGAGCCACGCCCACCAACTCCAAGACCATTGGATACGACGACAACTCGCAGAGCCACGCCCACCGACTCGGATGCGACGACACAGAAAAACCGGCGTCATTTATATTCGTCTGTCGTAGTGGCCACATGCACTTCCGAGCCACGTTGACTGTTCATAGAGGCATGTTTCTCGTGGAGGTGAATTGCCATATGCAGCATGTAAAACGGTTTGCGAGGGGTATACCATGGGATCCTTAAAACAATCCCTTACAACTGAGGGTAAAACACAATGAAGTAAGCAGTCTTTAAAAACCGAGTTTTCGGTTACGACGCACGACTGCGTGCACCATAGCAAACTGTTTTACACACTACATACAGCAATTCGCATCCGCGACAAACATGCATCTTCTTAAGTGCCCTGCAGGAACACGAAAGACGATTTCCTGCCCACCAACACTCCTTTTTCACTGGCCCGCGTCTACCCTTGCTCTCTAGGCATTCACGCTGCCTGCCCATGTGCCTGGACGCAAAAACTCACCGACCACCCAGTTAGTCCCTTTCGTCTGTGCTAGGAGTCCACATGCACGTCTGAGCCACGTTGACTTTTCATTATTCCTTTCGGTTTCGACACCCGACCGCGTCCACCATGAAAAACCATGCAAAAGAAACAGCGAAGCCCCACCTCGCTACTACCGTGGTCGGGTGTCTTGGTGGATTATATAGAAAAAAGCAGCCACAACCGCACAGAGCAATGAAACGTCTACGTGAGTCACAGGTGCATCTGGACTGTCCAAAGACGACAACGACTCAGGTGCCGAGTTGGAGGTGGGCACATGAGCAGGCAGTGCATACTGAACGAGAAATTCAGTCACGGACGATTGTGTGTTGGTTCGTTCCGTGCATTGTTACAATGTTGCTTTTCTTGATCATTTATTACATTACCGATTTTTCAAATCTTAATTTATTCCCTGTACTTAAAAATCATTAAAAAACCGGCCTGATTATGCGGCATATAGTACGCCGCGGGTTGGCTAGTTGTATTTATTCTAGTTTTATTGTACTGTATTATTTTGTTAATTTTATGTTGTGACTGTTATTAATGTGCTCTGTAAGGTGTCCTTTGAAAGGCGCCTAGAAATAAATTATCTCTATTATAAAAGGAAATCCTGGGACGAGACTTTCTTGGACATAATTTCTATTTCCACGAGAGGTAATTTCAGGTCCTCCGAGACAAGACTTTTTGTCATGAGATTTTGACAAGTCCCGTCCTCCTCTTAAACATTTACAACTATGCCCACGGTTCAATCACTTTTCATTTGTGTGAATGCTATTGTCAGACACAGTTCCTACACTCTCAGCTCCAAGCGGGGTCAGAAATAAAAGACAAAGAGTAGAAGACAAAGCAGAATGTCACAAAGAGGTTCAAAAACATTGGCGCGATACACATGAAGAGCAGGTTAGGGATTATGAAAGTACTAAAATTCGAAAGTCTCAAAAAACTGATAATAAAGATCACATTAGTGCTGACAAACAGAAATTATTACTCGGTGAAATAACGGAAAAGCAAAAAGAGATCGAATATATGGACAGAGGTGATATGACAGAAGTATGTAGATATTGTTCGGCTTTAAACTTTAAGTCGGAGACTTGTAGATTGTCAAATTCGTGTTGCCATCAGGGAAAAGTAGTGTGTCTTCCAAATGAAGAGACGTATCCGCGAGAATTAAAAGATTTGTTGTTTGGTGAAAGTGAAATCGACATACGCGAGCAGCAGAGACGCAAAGTGGCTGGCATGTAGCACAGGCCGGGGGGTTGGCGAGCAAAGCGAGCATGGGGTAAAGTCCCCTAGTTATTATTATTAAAAAGCTGCTGGAAATGTTCTCCATGTTCATAGTAGCCAGTGTGGTGATCTACACTGCAGTCGCCTGGGGAAGCATCTCATACTCAAAAGATACACAATGTCTGAATAAACTTTATTAGGAAAGTCTGCTCCATCACAGGATGGGCCTTGGAAACACTTGAAGGTGTTGTGGAGAGGTCGGCCTCTCTTGAAGTGATTTTTACCAGCCCAGCATACCACAGCATGGAAGATTCCACTAGCCATCAGAGAGTTATAGAAGATGTGAAGATGTCACTTCCCTTATTAAAGGAGCATAGTCTCCTAAGAAAGAAAGACCCTGCTCGGCCCTTTCTTCTCCAGTTCCTTTGTGTTAAATGACCAGTCCAACCTGTCCAAGTACTTGTAGGAGTGGACCTCCTCTACATTCACTCCTAGAATAGTGTCTGGACATTGAGGCTCTGTGGTGCGGTGAGGTGATTGTAAATAAGAAGTTTCTTGGTTTTGCTGATATTAAGATGCAGACAATTCTATTTGCACCAAGAAACAAAGTTCTCCACCAGACTCTAGCACTCTGTCTCACCCCTATTATCAATACTCTCCATAAGTGTTGTGGCCAAAACCCGAAGTTTGGCAAGTTTCCGAATTGGCTGACCATTTCGCATTTTGGCCGAGAGGTGTGGCCAAAGTCCAAATTACAAGAAATGACCAGTGTATATGCCACTTTGGCTGGCCATTTTGCAAAGCGGTGAAAACTCCCTGGCCAAAATTCCATATGCTGATGAAAGACTGTCCGTTCAAGGTGCAAAGATGCTTAAACATTTTAGACGCAGATTCAGAAGTGAGTTTTCCATTCTGCACAAGAAACTGCTCAAGGCGGGTCTTGTTCAGGAAGCGGACACCACTTGAGACGGCCTTCCCCTCACCCAAACACTAACCTTAAGGTCAATAAAATAGGTTTTTGATGTTAAGTCACTATTTTAGGGCTAAAATGATAACAGGAATGTGAAACCTACTTATATACCTAATCTTAATTATTGTGAAACAACCAAGTGGCCTCCGCTTTCTGAACAAGAGCCGCCAAGGCTACACTCGATGCAATTGCACTACTAAGTGTGCAACAAATCGCTGCTCATGCCTTTTTTCTTCCGACTTTTGACGATCGCCCCATGCTATTTCGCAAACTGGCTGGCCAAATCCCGAAATCAAGGAAAAGATCGGACATTGGCTGGTCAATTTACAGCGACATTGGTCATTTCCCAATTTGGCCAGACACTTCCCGCTTTGGCCGTAATATATACATCTTACATGTAATAACCTACAAATTTACTTCCACAAATTTAACCAAGCCTGTTTTCTGTCCAAGAAACTCTGGAGTTATTCTAGATTAGCTGCCATACCATCAAGTCTGGCACTGTCTGCAAAAATTACCAAGCTTGTTCTTTACATTCCTGTCCAGATGGTTAAGGTATATCAGAAATAGCAGCAGCCAAGCGCTGATCCCCGAGAGACACCACTCTTAACATCACTCAATTCTGATAAAGTTCTTTGCACCCTAACCATTTACTTCCTGTGTTTTAACCAATTTTTTTACCCATCAACACACAGTACCTGAGCTGATATCATAGTACAATCATAATCATAATTTTATTTTTATTTTAATCATAATTTTTATCATTTTAATCATAATTTTATTTTTTAATCATAATTTTATTTATTTATTTTAATCATAATTATTTTATAATCATAATATAATTATTATAATTTTTTTTTTACCCATCTGCACACAGTTACAGTACATCTACACACAGTACTCCTCGCATACCTGAGCTGCCACTTCTTCTACTTTGAAGCCAAACCTTTCACTTGGGGCCTTATTAAACGCCTTCTGAATATCATATAAATGATATCATATGTGTCACTCTGGTCATATTTTTGTTGTTTCCTCATAGAATTCCAGCACGTTAGACAAATATGATCTCCTTCATCTGATCCTCACAAACTCCTTCTGTACTTGCCATGTGTTTCTCAGTCTTCTCCTTAATAATTCCTTCTATTAATCCACCTGTGATCCATGTTAAGCTTTCTGGCCTATGGTTGCTTAAATCTGCCTGATCTTCACTTATATGTAATGGAATAACGTTTGCCATTTTCCAGTCGTAAAGAATTTTCCCAGTGTGCAGCGACTTTCGAGAAAAATGTGTCAAGGGTTTATATCTGCACTCGCTAACCTCACTAAGCACTTGAGGGTAAAACCATTAAATTAAGTTTATTTTAATTAGTATTTTTGGGCGGCATGGTGGCACAGTGGTAGCACTGCTGCCTCGCAGTTAGGAGACCCGGGTTCACTTCCCGGGTCCTCCCTGCGTGGTGTTTGTATGTTCTCCCCGTGTCTGCGTGGGTTTCCTGCGGGCGCTCCGGTTTCCTCCCACAGTCCAAAGACATGCAGGTTAGGTGGATTGGCGATTCTAAATTGGCCCTAGTGTGTGCTTGGTGTGTGGCTGTGTTTGTGTGTGTCCTGCGGTGGGTTGGCACCCTGCCCGGGATTATTCCTGCCTTGTGCCCTGTGTTGGCTGGGATTGGCTCCAGCAGACCCCCGTGACCCTGTGTTCGGATTCAGCGGGTTGGATAATGGATGGATGGATAGTATTTTTCCCTAAATATATAAGCTCACATAACATAATAGAGGACTCATGTAATGATTTAAATGGACTCACACTGAAGCCAGTGTGCACTGTGGGGGCAAATTATATAAATCATTATATAAATAATACTAAAATTCAATTCACCCAGGTGATACTCAATACTAAAATATCAATTCAAAAAAATGTTCTTCCTCTTCCATGAAGCATCTCAGTTAAATGTGATCATGTGTGTACCTGCTGAGCAAGCCGCTCCCGCTCCTTCTCCAGCATGTAGGTGACGTCGTCTCCATCGGCGGTATCCTGGGCGTGACGCCTCTTTTCCTCTTCCAGATCCATTATTACCTATTTGCAAGGAAACGTGTAAGGGTACCATCGCTGAAAACAGGACCACCAACTCACCCTTACAATTCCACCTACCTTTCTGTGGCGACTTTCAGCAGCTGCCAGTTGGGCGACCATTTTTTCATGCATCTTCTTACAATGTGACATAACAACTTTAAGCACCGAAAGAGGGCTAGGACAGGTGGTGGCGGTGGCATCATGTTCCTCCTTCAGAGCTTCATAGTCTCGCTGAAGAGCCATGAAGGGGTCACTGAGGTTATACTTGGCATAGCGTTCCTGGATGAACTTCTCTCTCTGCTGGGCCTGTAAGTGTAGAGGGAAAGGAAATAAAAGGAGATGCAAGTCACTGTGGAATTCAATGGCACATCAACTCCCCAGACTGATGATCTCCATTGAAATAATGAAGCGACTTCTAAAACCAACTGGTTGCAACCAGTGATGATTTAGGAGTGTCATACTAAAAGGAATGACTATCTATGTGGGAAGCATGGTGGTGCAGTGGTAGCGCTGCTGCCTCACAGTAAGGAGACCTGGGTTCGCTTATTGGGTCCTTCCTGCATGGAGTTTGCATGTTCTCCCCGTGTCTGCATGGGTTTCCTCCCACAGTCCAAAGACATGCAGGTTAGACGCATTGGTGATCCTAAATTGTTCCTATTATGTGTGTTTGGTGTGTGGGTGTGTGTGTGCCCTGCGGTGGGTTGGCGCCCTGCCCGGGGTTTGTTCCTGCCTTGCGCCCTGTGTTGGCTGGGATTGGCTCCAGCAGACCCCCATGACCCTGTGTTAGGATATAGCGGTGTGGGTAATGGATGGATGGATGGATGTTTTGATTCTAACCCCTTTCCTAATCAGTGACCAGTTTTTGCTGCTAATTAACTCCTTTTCCCTTCATTTTATTAGCCTTGTTTTAAAGAATTCCATCCTCTGAATTGATTCAATTCTTCATTAAATGGCAGCCAAACAGAAATGAGAGGTGAAACGAGCCAACAGATGACCAGCTAAATTGAAACATCAAACTCCTGCCAATTTCGCTCCAGCCATTATCTTAATGAGAAACCAATTCTTGCTGTTAATTAAAGCCATCATTGAATATCAGGATATCAGAGTTCCTGCTCTGATGCTGCCACAGCAGACTGTTGATTTTTCTGTTTTTTTCTAAGACCACCGACAAGATGTTTTGGTGACCCGAACAGACCAACATGATTGAGACCTTCACCTTTCTTTATTTTCACGTTAACTGGTCAGGTGGCGGCTTGTTTTATGTCTCATTATTGTTTGGCTGCTCATGAAGGAAAAAGAAACCCAAGGAATCTGAGTCACGTCAGTTAAAATGAAGGCAAAACAAGTTAATCAGCAACAAAAATGGCTCACTAATTAAGAAGATGGTTAGAATAAAAACCTGCTGCCACTGCGGCCCACCTTGATTGGAGTTGGACACTCCTGATCTAAGTGATCGATCATGTGTTTTATATTTGTAATTCATTTACATCACTTTACAAAGACCGTTTTTCACTTTGACAATAACCCTGAGTATGATTCGGGCGTCTGTGCAATTCTATGCAATTACTTGGACTGACGAGCAATGAACTGCTTTAAATTTTTAAGCCAGAATAACACATGGGACAGTATTCTGCTGCCATCTAGTGGATGGAAAAATATTAGGCTGCAAAAATCATGAATACTGTATTTCTATGCATTCTGCCACTCTAAGGTAACTCATTAATATTCATGAAGGGGTGGAGCCTCATCTAAACATACAATTGCAAACAAAAAGCCGTAAAGAGAGCTTTGGAATGAACTGAAGCTGAACCACTGCTTGACTCGAGCCACAGTAATAACGATGTGAATTAATCATCACATGTTGGTATGGACTGCGGTGGGCTGGCGCCCTGCCTGGGGTTTGTTTCCTGCCTTGTGTTGGCTGGGAATGGCTCCAGCAGACCCCCGTGACCCTGTAGTTAGGATATAGCGGGTTGGATAATGGATGGATGGATGTTGGTATGGAAAGTGAAACCGATGTATGATACGGCACTGTACGACCAAAAGAGTGTAAGGACAAGCAAGATGTTATCCCCTAAGCACTGCCTACAGTGCGGAAACAGTTAATGTCCAAGTCACAGGAAATGTAGGAGACATGAAGTCCTGCACTATGGTAGCCTGCATTAACAGACATGGGCAAATTGATCATGTAGATCAGTTGCTGAAATTCTACCCTTTAATGTGTAAGCCACTGAAAAAATGAGACTTTGGACAGCATACAGGCTTGGGCTGATTTGTGGCAGATGAAATTTAATATCAGCAAATGTAAAGTATTACATGTAAAAAGTAAAAGGTGAGGTTTGAATACACATAGATAGATAGATAGATAGATAGATAGATAGATAGATAGATAGATAGATAGATAGATAGATATGAAAGGCACTATATAATAGATAGATAGATAGATAGATAGATAGATAGATAGATAGATAGATAGATAGATAGATAGATAGATAGATAGATAGATAGATAAGGATAGGATAGGATAGGATAGATCAATCCCAAGGGGAAATTCGCATACTCCAGCAGCAGCATACTGATAAAAACAATATTAAATTAAAGAATGATAATAATGCAGGTATAACAGACAATAACTTTGTATAATGTTAGCGTTTACTCCCCCAGGTGGAATTGAAGAGTCGCATAGTGTGGGGTCTCCTCAGTCTGTCAGTGGAGCAGGACGGTGACAGCAGTCTGTCGCTGAAGCTGCTCCTCTGTCTGGAGATGATCCTGTTCAGTGGATGCAGTGGATTCTCCATGATTGACAGGAGTCTGCTCAGCGCCCATCGCTCTGCCATGGATGTTAAACTGTCCAGCTCCGTGCCTACAATAGAGCCTACCTTCCTCACCAGTTGTCCAGGCGTGAGGCGTCCCTCTTCTTTATGCTGCCTCCCCAGCACACCACCTCGTAGAAGAGGGCGCTCGCCACAACCGTCTGATAGAACATCTGCAGCATCTTATTGCAGATGTTGAAGGATGCCAGCCTTCTAAGGAAGTATAGTTGGCTCTGTCCTCTCTTACATAGAGCATCAGTGTTGGCAGTCCTGTCCAATTTATCATCCAGCTGCACTCCCAGGTATTTATAGGTCTGCACTCTCTGCACGCAGTCACCTCTGATGATCACAGGGTCCATGAGGGGCCTGGTCCTCCTAGCAGTGTTGTCAGCAAACTTTTGCACGTGGCAGGACTCCAAGTTGTATTGGAAGTCCGATGTATATAGGCTGCCTTAAGAGGAGGATTTAGGAGTCATAGTGAACTCGATGCTATCAACTGTCAGAGAGTGCTCAGAAGACATTAAGAAGGCTAACAGACTGTCAGGTTATATAGCGCCTTAACGTGTGCAGTTCAAGTCACAGGAGGTTCTGCTCAGTCTTTATAACACACTGGTGAGGCCTCATCTGGAGTACTGAGTGCAGTTTTGGTCTCCAGGCTATAAAAAGGATATAGCAGCACTAGGGAAAGTCCAGAGAAGAGCGACTAGGCTGACTCCAGGACTGAAAAGGATGAGTTATGAGGAAAGATTAAAAGAGCTGAGCCTTGTGATGAACAGGAGACATGACTGAACTATTTAAAATTATGAAGGGAATTCATCCAGTGGATCAAGTGTGACTTTAAAATGAGTTCATCAAGAACACAAGGACACAGATGGAAACTTGGTAAGGTAAATGTCACAAAGTAAAGCACAGACACATGGAATAAGTGACCAAGCAGTGTGGTAGACAGTAGGGCTTTAGGGACCTTCAAAACTTGGACTTGATGTTATTTTGGAAAATTAAGTGTATAGGACTTGTGAGCTTTGTGGAGCTGAAAGGGTTACTCTAACCCAGAATTTTCTAATATACTAAAAATTACAAGTAATACTAGGGTATTGTACTGTGTTAGCCATTATGAATATAGTGAGAAATCAAGCAAAATGACACCTTTTATTGGCTAACTAAAAAGATTACAATATGCAAGCTTTCGAGACAACTCAGGCTCCTAGTTCAGGCAAGATGTAATGAAGAAGGGGCCCCATAGTTCTTAGTTAGCCAATAAAAGGTGTCGTTTTGCTTGACTTCTCACTAAAAAGTATAAGAAATATTTCTAACAAAAGAAGTGCTTGGACAAGAGTATTGCATCTCATTTATAATTTTGAAAGTGGCTAAAATAGAAATCTTTGTAAGGTGTAGGAATTTTTGGGTTCCGCTTCATACCCAGTAGGACTTTCAGATCAAATATCACTATATGAATATAATTCAAATTTATTACAAAAGGTCTTACTCGAAGACAAAATGCAACATTTGAATAGATAAGAACGGTTGTTTGTTTTGCCCTCACTGACCCTGGTATCAAGTTACTCCAGACGCGCTTATGCAAAGTGCCGTTATTTGACGGATCTGTGTTTGCACTTCCCTTTTTCACGATCAGCCTTTTAAAAATTTTTAATGGTTGACTTGTGATCTTCATTAGCAAAACTTACAGATAGAGTAGATTGGCACAGTTTTCTTTCCTTATTTGTTTTCCTGTCCCACTGCTCTGCACTTTGATCTACAAGTGTATTCAGGACAGTTTTTCCAAATGTCTCTCCAGTGCCCTGAAAGTATCATTCTGCATCTGATCCTGTTCTGACTCACTCAAATACCTGAGATCCCTGATTATTGTTTAACGCTCCTCCTTATTAAAGCAAAGGGAAAATAATGGTCATAATTCCGATTTTTCTTTCATTATAACGCTTTGAAATCCTCACTTTAAAGAGCCTTGTCAGTGTCAGCCAACACGTCGTCTTCCCCAAATAATTTCCATCACACGTGGCTGCTGGACTTGATAACGTAAAACCTAAAACAATGAGGTGTAATTAGAATTACTTAGGCCACCTTATTTAAAAGGACAAAGGAGAAAAGGAGAAAAAACAGACAGTTTGTGTGGACCTGTGCCGGTTCAGCTTTTGTGGGCGAGTCTACAGGTGTGTGCCAACAGGCTGTTTATTCTGAATGGCTACTCTGCTGTCACCCATTGGACACCTCCAAAATAATTAAACAAGTCCACCCTTTGGACCTGTCTGCCGCTTGTCTGCTCTTTTACTTCTCGCACTGTTCTGTCACCAACTTATTAAATGACCAGTAATCCTCCTGATCTCAAACTGCCCTGTTCCTTTGGCATGAAAGCACTGGTACTTATCCCTCACAAGGGGTGCACCCTCACGAAAACCACTGGGCTCCATCCTAAACCCACTTCCCACTCTTCACAGCACGTCATAATGCATTTGTAGTGCAGGACCCCCAGCCGAGTGCTACAAACAGGACCCAAGCAACACTATCAGAAGGGCTTTATGCTCTGTAGAAGCCCCGCAAGTAAAAACACGTAAAAATAATAATAATGAAGGAAAGTGTGGTGCTAGCAGTGTGGCTCATAAGGACTTCAGCTCCTTCTGTGGCTGGTTGCTGCGACAAGGACTCACGTACCCAATTAGACTGAAGACAGGAAAGCTGCTCTTTTACAGGGTGCACCTGCTCAGAGTTTTGATGGCTCCTATAAGTGAAACTCCAGCTGCTTGAGCACAACGTGGATCTATTTGTTTATTTACTTATTTGTTCATTTCTTGCTGCTGCAACCGCTGTAGCCTTTACCAATAAAATAAAGTATATAAAAAAGCATGTACAAATATAAATGCAACAGCCAGAATCCGTTCTCTATATAAGAGAAATATATACAGTACATCTAT
>JANRMT010027041.1:7734818-7795569 GCA_026402145.1 Polypterus bichir lapradei | reverse complement strand
GCAGCCGACCCAGCATTTCTCGATTCCTATTCGTCCTCTTCCAAACCCTTGCCCACACTGCCTGCAGCTCCTCTTCAAAGCCGGTCCCGCCCACACGCAGCCAACATGGCATTTCTCAATTCCTATTCATCCTCTTCCACAGATAACTCAACCTCCTGGCCACGGACCATACTGTTTTAAAATAGTGGATTTTCACCAAATCTCTCCACTATACACTAACACTTCTACCTCTCCAAGATATGGACAGTTGTACGTTTTTGACACAGCGCAAGCTACTGAAGTATGCTTACAAAATAAAGCAAATTCAGCATGCAGCGAAAATGTACTTCTCCAGCTAGATCCCATGCTCAGAACCATCAACCCCTTCTCTAAATCATACAAACACATGTATCAAATTGCTCAGTCCAATCCAACAGCATCTGTACGAATTTTTTTTAAGGTAAACCCTGGGCAAGATTTACGACGATACAATGCCCCGACATGTCACACCGATGTTGCAGTGATTTTCGTTGGAGAAGATGGCGAACCCCCTGCCGAAAGGGACATTTGCATCTATCCCAGAGGCAACTCCTGTAAACAGATTACCACGCTCAATATGAATTGCGATCCTATGGTTTACCCACTTTTATTCTCTTACGGAGACATTGGCTGGCACAAAGATTTACAACATGTTCCCGATAAAAGAACCGCCAAATGAATCAGGCTTACTCAATGCCAATTTTACGCGTACAGATTATCAATTAGGGAAGTATTTTGCTCTCCAGTGGCAAACTATTCCAACAGTACGTCGTAGATGTGTATGTTAAAACAAAGGGTGTGCGTCTCAACTATCTCAGATTACATCAACAAGATCTGCGCGTGGAACAATACAAAGGATGCACTGCAAGCAAAGGCTGAAAATAACAACGTACGTGTAGGCAAAATGATCATATTACCATCCATATTTCCAGGAAGTCCAAGATACATGCAACAAAACTATTGTTGTATGTGGCTTTTTCTATGGTTAGATCTTTCGACTCATTATCTGTCGTCTCCAGTAAAACACCTATTCCCAACTGCAATTTTCAGAAATATTTCTTTCTTATTGATTTCTGAATTCCCTTTTCACCGTTTTCCGTTCCTATTCTTAAACCGCCATATGCTACGGCTGGCGTCGGCTAGTACACAAATATTTACTTATTTCGACACTCGCACCTTATTTTTAAGGCTAATTTGACAGTCCTAATTCACCGTACGCCACTTTGCAGAAATCTGTTTGCACTTCGAAGTTAAAGAGTCTTTTTCTTTTGATCCATGTCAAAAAGGGCAAATTCATTCAACTGTCATTCACGACTGGATAACACTTATTACACTTGTGAATATTTTTTCATTTTTTTTTTTTTTATATAGGTGCTGTCAATAATATAAGGACCTAAATATTGATTTATTTGTTCATTTGAGATTCCTTTCATCTGATGCTATGTTTCAGCTGAAGATCTGATAACATTCACCATGGAAAACGTGCAATAATGACGAACAATTCAGGCTTTGTCTTGGCACTGCAGCTTTGTGAAGCCTCATTTGCTGCAATAATGTAACTCAAAATAAAGCAGACTTGTAAAAAAGACTAATCACCGTGTGGGACAAAAATCATTATCAAAAGACAAAGCTAATTATCTTTTTTTTCTTTTTAAACTGTATCTATCTGCATGATGTCCTTAATCATAATGCCATATTAATATTCATATCATGCTCAAACTTCACATCTATTTTAAAGAGGGGAAAGTGAAATGAGGCAATTTAAAAGGAAAATGATCTTGTCTAACGGCTTTTGCTATTGTAGCTTTTTAAGAAGGAAAGGAATGAGGGCTTCATTTACAATGCAGTCTGTATTTTCCATCTTGACCAGATTGGGAAGATTCTGCAACTTGCTGTGCTCTTCCTTCTCTCTCTCTATATATATATATTATATATACTAGGCTGACCCGCCTTTTAAGGCGACCGACTTTTAAGTTGACCACTTCTTAAGGCAATTCAATATGTAGATCAATTTGATATTTTATACAAACTGATTAATTTGGTTATATTGAATTTGAGCGGTATTACTTTAATACTCGTAGTTTCTGTTATTTTTGTGATGAAATTTAAACTTTTTTTCTATATTGAGGTCGCCCTTTTGAACCCCCCTGATATTTACTACGCGGTGAGGCATTTGTACTCCATCAACATTAATTATTTCCAGAGACATAATTTTGTCTATTTTTCCAGCGCATCGCGCACAAAAGCAAGGGAACGATGGGAGCACCAGAACTCTGCTCACATCATGTCGCTTTGTACCGCAAGCTGAAAGTAGTAAGTCTGTGATAAGCGGAATACCGCTACGCTTTCCACTCACGGGACGGAAGGACAATCCCGACCGCTTTTATATAGTAAGAAAGAAGAAGAAGATATCGCACAGTCTGGAGTAGAAAATCATCTTTTACCTGGAAAAAGGAAACTACAAATCCCATCGTGCATTGCAAAATGGACGGGGCGTGAGGACAATCCCGACCGCTTTTATATAGAAGGAGATATATATATATATACCCCTACAGGGTGGGGCTTCCATGCTCTCAACCATGAATGTAAGATGTTTAAGAGGCATTGGCGGTTGTCGAAAGGTGTAAAATATTTGGCCATTTCGGTACACTTGAAAGCACCAACCGAACAATTCAGCGGGAGCCATCAACTCACATGCAGATCCATAGGTGAAGGGCTTAAGCATTTCACTCTTCTAGTGCTCCTGTGTAGTATAATTATCTCCTGTACCGTCATCAGTCCACACCTTGAATACATAAGACACAATGTTCTTCCGGATATCAAGAGTGAGCCTGATATGGCCGTGCAATATGTAACACAGAGAATGGAAAAGGTAGGTGCCATCTCCGGGCATGGAAACCACTCGGTAAGTGACAGTTCTTTGATCGATGGTGATTACCTCGATAGACATGGTAATGGGGGTTGGAATGATGAAGGAAATGGGTACCTGAGTAATGTAAAGTAAGTGTAAAATACCTATACAATAACTATAATTGTAATAAACAAACAATAAAACAGCGGAGAAGCCGTGGATTAAACAAAAAGGCTGTAGTTATCAGCAGGGAGACGTGAATCCCGTGGCGAAGCAAGGAAGGGAACGTAGAGACTGGAGCGACGGACGGCCTTATATAGGCAGGCAGCCAACAACGTGGGAGGTGTTGGGATGGGGGACCCAACGCCGCCTCACATGGTGACCAAGCTGCAGGCTATGGATGTATATATGTACGTAAGTAGGATTCAGTTAGCGTTGGGAACCTGTGTACCAAATTTCTTGAAGATGGGCCCATAAGTAACAAAGACTGTTGAAAAGTTCAATATGGCGGCTGACAGTGGCGTCATACCACCGAAATAAGTACGTACATTGGTTTTGGTTAGCTCAGGGAAGCCACCTACCAAATTTCATGAAGATGGGGCCGTAAATAAGAAAGTTCAACATGGCGGACGTTGTTGATCGTTATGACCATTATGCATAGAATTTCGAAATGAAACCTGCTTAACTTTTGTAAGTAAGCTGAAAGGAATGGGCCTACCAAATTTCAGCCTTCTACCTATACGGGAAGTTGGAGAATTAGTGACATTTGGAAAATTCAATATGGCGGCCGAAAGTGGCGTCATACCACCGAAATAAGTACGTACATCGGTTTCGGTTAGCGCAGGGAAGTCACCTACCAAATTTCGTGAAGATGGGGTCAGCCTTTTACCTACACGGGGGGTTTGAAAATTGGTGACGTTGGAAAGTTCAATATGGCGGCCGACAGTGGCGTCATACCATCGAAATAAGTACATACATCGGTTTCGGTTAGCGCAGGGAAGCCACCTACCAAATTTTGTGAAGATGGGGCCATAAATAAGAAAGTTCAACATGGCGGACGTTGTCGACCGTTATGACCGTTACGTGTAGAATTTCGAAATGAAACCTGCTTAACTTTTGTAAGTAAGCTGTAAGGAATAAGCCTGCCAAATTTCAGCCTTCTACCTACACGGGAAGTTGGAGAATTAGTGATGAGTCAGTCAGTCAGTCAGTGAGGGCTTTGCCTTTTATTATTATAGATATATATATATATATATAAATATATATATTAAATATATATATAAAATCCATCTGTCTGTCTGTTTTTCACAAGAGAACTGGTTAATGGATTTAGATCGTTTTTTTTTTTTCTGTAATTTGCTTGAACATTCCTGTTGATTTTGCGACTTCTCTCATCGTGCTAAGTATCATAGTTCACTTAAGGTACTGATTTATTTGCGCAAATCCAAGAGAGACGCAGCGGACCAAGGGGAGGTGGGCGGGGCCATCCTCACTCACGCACCAGCCTCAGGGCGCGTACCTTACCTCCAGTTAGCTAGCAAACGAGAGAACTACTTAACGGATTTAAATCCTTTTTTTTTTTTTTCTATAATTTGCTTAAACATTCCAGTTAATTTCGCAGCTTCTCTCATAACGCTAAGTGTCATAGTTCGTTTGCAGGAGTGATTTATCCGCGCTAATCTGAGACAGAGGCCGCGGGCCGGGGGGGAGGGGGAAGCGTGATGTCAGGAGTAGGGAGCCGGGCATTGCTCTCCTCACGCATGCACCAGCCTCCGTCTGAGTCGGTCAATTTCTGCGTTTTAGTGTACCTTGCCTCTGCTTATCTAGTTTATTTATTTTTATTAAGTTTGTCCTGTTTCACTACTATGCTGGTGGAACCACGGGGGACGGCTAGTTAAATAAATAAATAAATAAATAACGGCCAGCGCGTATATAAAGCCATTGTCACATCATGCAGCTTCTAATTGTGGGGTATGTCAGATTTGTGGACTGTATTACCGCTGGAACAAATCATTTTAGCTGGACCCTCCAGCACAGTCGTCCTCAACCCATTGTCTGACTGCCAGTAATGTGCTGCCTGACAGAGCTGATGCTGTATGAAGTGTTAACAACTATGGTGAGTTCAGCCACAATATTGGCCCATTTATTCTACTCTGTTGTGTTACGTGAAACAAAAAACATTGGACAGATGAGCTCCTCGTCTGTTTTGGAACGTCGAAAACACCCGTGTTCCTTATTCCTTGTTGCTGCATTACATGCATAAGTATTTAACAGTAATAAATAACAGTGTAAGTCTGCTGTCCCCTCAAACTAACTCAGCACACAGCCATTAATGTCTAAACTGCTGGCAACAAAAGTCAGTACACCCCTAAGTGAAAAATGTCCAAATTGTGCCCAAAGTGTCAATATTTTGTGTGGCCACCATTGTTTTCCAGCACTGCCTTAACTCTCTTGGGCATGGAGTTCACTAGAGCTTCACAGGTTGCCACTAGAATCCTCTGCCACTCCTCCGTGACAATATTATGGAGCTGGTGGAGGTTACAGACCTTGCGCTCCTCCACCTTCCGTTTGAGGATGCCCCACAGATGCTCAATAGGGTTTAGGTTAGGAGACATGTTTGGCCAGTCCAACACCTTTACCCTCAGTTTCTTTTGGAGTTATTATGTTGAAATACTACCCTGCGGCCCAGTTTCCAAAGGGAGGGGATCATGTTCTGCTTCGGTATGTCACAGTACATCCTGGCATTCATGGTTCCCTCAATGAACTGTAGCATCACAGTGCCGGCAGCACTCGTGCACCGCCAAATCATGACACTCCCACCACCATGATTGACTGTAGGCAAGACACACGTCTCTGTACTCCTCACCTGGTTGCCGCCACACACACTTGACACCATCTGAACCAAATAAGTTTATCTTGCTCTCATCAGACCACAGGACATGGTTCCTGTAATCCATGTCCTTAGTCTGCTTGTCTTCAGCAAACTGCTTTCTTGTGCATCATCTTTAGAAGAGGCTGCCTTATGGGACGACAGCCATGCAGGCCAATTTGACGCAGTGTGTAGCGGGCGTATGGTCTGAGCACTGACAGGCTGAGCCCCCCACCCCCACCATTTCAACGCTGGCAGCACTCATACGTCTATTTTCAAAAGAGAACCTCTGGAAATGACGCTGAGCACGTGCACTCAACTTCTTTGGTTGACCATGGCGAGGCCTGTTCTGAGTGGAACCTGCCCGTTAAACTGCTGTATGGTCTTGGCCACCATGCCTCAGCTCAGTTTCAGGGTGTTGTCAATCTTCTTATAGCCTCGGCCATCTTTATGTAGAGCAACAATTCTTTTTTTCAGATCCTCAGAGAGTTCTTTGCCATGAGATACTATGTTGAACTTCCAGTGACCAGTATGAGAAAGTGTGAGATCGATAACACCAAATTTAAACACACCTGTGAACTTGTAACACTAACGACTCGCATGACACCGGGGAGGGAAAATGGCTAATTGGGCACAATTTGGACATTTTTCACTTAGGGATGTACTCACTTTTGTTGCCACCGGTTTAGACATTAACGGCTGTGTGTTGAGTTATTTTGAGGGGGCAGCAAATTTACACTGCGATACAAGCTGTACACTGAGCTACTTTACATTGTATCAAAGTGTCATATCTTCAGTGTTGTCCCATGAAAAAATATAGTAAAATATTTACAAAAATGTGAGGGGTGTAGACACATTTGTGAGATACTGTAACAATCCACACTAATCAGCATGTGGCATTGCCTGGGCAAGTAGTGTTAAGCTGGTCATTTTGTCTGCTAGTCTGGCCTATAATATCTAAAGACAGAGCTTGACAGGCACAATTCACAGCAGTTTTTGACCGTAGTTCACTGGCGAACGTCAGAAGACGTCACAGAAAATAAACAGCAGCAGTTTTAGGAAAGAAGTTAAGGTTAGGAGTTAATGTGGTTAGTGTGTAGTCTACATGGTTAAGATTAGGGATAGGTTATGGTTAGGGATTAGTGTTGTTGTTAAGTGTTAAACGTTAATTTGATTAGCACGTAGTATCCATGGTTAAGATTAGGCGTAAGTGTTTTTCAGGTTGAGGTAACGCAACTTCCGCCTTCAAACTGCTGGTCTAGACCCACTGTGACATATGGCTCTGTGACTCTGGCTTCAGTCTGTTCAGCTGTTTCACTTGCTCTGAACCAGCAGGTGGCACTGATGTGCAAAGTGATGCACACAGGAAAAAAATACCACTTGGAAAGCCCCAGGGTCAAAATTTTGGGTTCCAAAGAAGTTTATCTGGAACCAGAGAGCTACTATGCAAAAATATGGTCCAGGTCAGTCAAAGGGTGTAAGATGGTATAGGGAACACACATACAGACACTCAGACAACCTATATTTAATATCATTAGTAACAAGCTACAGGTAAAAAAAAATTTTCAAAGTTTAGAAAAGAAAAAAAAGACAGCTTTTATAGAAGGGCTGCTACGTGGCACAGTGCCCAGAAGTAGCTTGTGGTATGTAAAACATAATACATTAAAAAAGGCGAGCCTCTCTTCTTTTTGCAAGGATCAAAACATGCATGTTCCTTATTTATGTAGTTAAGATTACTGCCAAAAGTCCGAGGACTACTCATTTTGTCCGTGTCCGAGTAAAACACATTTCGTAAGTGCAAGTTAGATTTTGAGCGCATTTTGTAAGCAGGAGTTGCATTTTGTATGTGAATGATGCACGTGGCAATTGTTTTGCGGTCACATGATTTTTGGCAGTGTTCTTGCACGGTATTACTGTCAAGATTATTTGAGAGTGAAAGCAGCTATGCAAGGGGGGGACTTCTTTCTTCTTAGCCAATGGTAACCAGGCAATCACGAACCACATCTCCAAACGGGTCATCAATTGCTGGTGCAATTTTCACCTGTGAATGAGCCGCAGAAATGAGCGTTCTTATGGTTCTGTGCTGCGGGCAAAGTGATCATTCAAGGCAAATAATAGAAGGGTGTAGCCTAGTATTGATTTCTGTGTAAGCCCTGGTCATGAAACATCACGGATTTTGAATTCTGATTGACATTTTTGCCAGGGGGGACAACACCATTACTGTTTACTCTGTACACAAGTGACCTGAGACAGAACACTGACCACTGCTCCATTATTAAGTATGCGGATGACACCAGGCTCATAGGACACATATCTGGGGAGGATGAAAGCCACTATCTAAATCAAGTGGACTGGATGGTAAAATGGTGCAATAAAACTCTCTCACTCTGAATGTAAAAAATACCAAAGAAATATTTGATTTTAAGAGACAGAAATCTGTATGTTCACCCATTGTAGTTCTGGGAGAGGTAGAAATAGTGACTGAACATAAATACTTAGGAACTTACCTAGATAACAATTTTAACTGGAATACAAATACAAAAAAATTATTCTCTAAATGCAACCAGCGCTTATTTCTCCTCCATAAACTCAAACTATATAAAGTAGACAAGGACCTCATGTTATCCTTTTATCGCAGTATGATCCAGTCTGTGACCACTTTCAGTTTCATTGCCTGGTTTAACACTAGAATTACCAGAGCCTACGAGAAAACTTGTAAATCCGGTCCACCTTAAATCCATTTGCACCTCTCCGTCAGCATCTTTTGTCCTGTAAATATGCCGATTA
Organism: Polypterus bichir lapradei; assembly: GCA_026402145.1. Lineage (NCBI taxonomy): Eukaryota > Metazoa > Chordata > Cladistia > Polypteriformes > Polypteridae > Polypterus > Polypterus bichir. Next base: position 7,787,044 of record JANRMT010027041.1, on the reverse strand, counting down.
AGACAAGCAGCCGGCTATTCTATCCCCCCACCATCGCAGAAAGTTCACAAAATTCTCCCAGCTCGTGCCTTGTTTGATTATCTGGGAGTGAGTGAACTGCTGGAGTTTTAGAGTGAAAATAACAGATCGTTATTTGGAACACATGCATTTCATGTGTGTTCTGTTTCTACAATTATCTGTGTAAATACATTGTTAAAACAGAAACGTTTTTCATATTTTAGTAACAAATGGCAAAATGTAGGCATAAACTATAAAATGTATGAAGCCTGAAGTACAAAGATCAAATAAACACTTTCACAAGAGGGTCAAGGACGATACAACAGCTTCCGTTGCGTACTGGTAAGATTTGCCGACTTGTAATCAAGAGTTCCCAGCTCGATCCCCACTGCCTCCTGTATTTGCCGTTTTCAGTAGTGAGATGGGCATGGCATGAGCTGGGAGAATTTTGTGAACTTTCTGCGACGGTGGGGAGATGGAATAGCCGGCTGCATGCTGCTTGTCTTAATCTGCACATTTACAGGACAAAAGACGCTGATGGAGAGGTGCGAACACATTTAAAGTGGGCCAGATTTACAAGTTTTCTTGTAGGCTCTGGTAATTCTAGTGTTAATAGTCTGACAAACTAAAACTCAAAAAAGCTCCAGCAGATTCCGAAGTACAGTATACAGCTAAAGTTATTGGGGCTGATGGAGATGATTTGACTAGTGTGTGTCAGAGGGCAATGTTAAAGAAACTGGAAATCATCTCAACTGGTGACAGACATCCATTACACGTAGAATAAAAATTCATTAATTCATGAAGGATAGTCTCTTTGAAAACCCACACATATCGCTCCAGGAACTCCTTTCTTCCTAGTGCCATACGACTTTTCAATAAGAAATATCGGAGATAGTGATTAAGGTTTTGATAAATATCATGTAACCTTTTTTTTTTGTGTAAATATGTATTATCTAACTGCTTTAACTTAACCTTATTTCATTCTGTCTGTTATTAGATGAAACTGAGAAGGAAAATTTCATGTTTTCTTGTGTAAACATGACTAAATAAAGAAACCTTAAACATTAAACTGGTGAAAAAAGCCATACTTTTAGTAAATTACGAGTCATGGGAGTAAAATTTGCACATTCCTGTTTGTAGGTGAGGAAGGAGGTGTGTTGGTCAGCACTGATTACACCCTTTGGTTAGAAGAACAAAGTCCTGCCCTTGCCTCACTGATTTTGCCCTTAAATAATTTTGGCCATAACGCCAAGTAAGAACACTGCCAACAATCATGTAATCGCGAAACACTTCCCAAATGTATCATTCACACAGAAAATGCAACTTTCACTTACAAAATGTGTTTTATTCGGACATGGACTTTTGCCAGTAATCTAACTCCATACTTATTTCTCGTTGCTACACTCTATGCATTATCCTTCTGGATGAGCATTTATTGGCTGCTAGCACTCATGCACACAGAGCCACCCCTCCAACTAAAGACAGAATCAACCCTGCTTGATTTTCTCGAAGAAAGTCAGTCGTTGCTAGCAAGTCGGTAGATAAGATTATAAGATCGTAAGATTATGTAAATGAAGGCTTTGACTGAAAATGGCTGGAAAAGTCACATTATGTGACATGGCCTTAGACTCACCCTCCTTTCTTTCTTTGTTTTGGTATGTTCTGGACTGCCTTTCAAGACTGTTGTGAAGTGGACGCGTTTTCCTTTACTGTTAAAACAGCAGAATTGCTTATCCGCTGCCCCTTTGGGTGTCATTCCATTTCCAAACAGGAAGCTCGAGTCGCAATGCACCCTTAAGCCAAAGGAAGGTAAATAAATTGGGGGCTGAGGAGTCACGGTTTGATATGGACTAACAGAGTCCAATAAAGCCTCAGGTAGTCAAACTGCAGAAGTTAGTAAAGTTTGGCCGTCTGTGGTATTACAAGATCACTCCAGAGTCTCAGCTTTGCCTTCACACAAAAAACACTTGGGAGTACAGCTTTTAACTCTTTTTGGGCGGATGTCGACTTTTATCGACAGGAAGGGTTGAGAGTACATGTCGACAAAAGTCGACGACAATCAGCTGTTAATAGAGACAAAACTCACTGTTACGTCACAGGCATTCCCTCTCTGCTTGGAGGAACGTTAGACTCATTGACTCGGCATCGAATCCTTGCGTGTGCGCGAGTTACAAAATGTAAACAAAGGCAAGATGGCATCGACATCTCACGAGGGAGCGAAGCGAATGCAGAAAAGAAAATACTCAGTAGACGATGTTTTCCGCATTATCGCCGAGTTGGACTCTGATTTTTCAGAATCTGATTTTGTTGACAGTGATCAGGAGATCGAGCAAGAGAGTGAGGAATTGGCATCAGCTGATTGGACACCAGCCGATGCCGCCCCAGCTGATCAGCTGCCAGCTGAGCACATCCGTGCAGCCGATGCACCTACGGCAAGGTTCGTGTGGGAGGAATACCCAGACATTGATCCGTGGGAGCCAAACTGGCTACCAGACTTCACAAGACAGCATGGCTTGCTGTTGGACATGACAGATTACCAGCCACTGGACTACTCCAGGCTGCTCCCTCCTGATGCCGCTTTTCAGCTACTGTTAGATGAGACAAATGGGAAAGCAGAGCAATTTTTGAATCGCGGGCTGCGCTTGCACCGCATTCTCGTTTTTCAAAGTTGAAGCCCACAACAAAAGACGAGATGAAGGGCTTTGTGGCCTTACAAATAGAGATGGGACTAGACTGGTCATATAACTTCAGGGAGCATTGGTTCAAATGTGCTTTGTCCCCTGGTGGCTTTGGACAGGTTATGCCGTGTGATGATAGGTACGTGCTGCTGCAAAGTTTTATTCACTTCTGTGATAACCAGAAGCAAATCCCAAGGGGTCAGCCAGGCTATAACCCCATGTATAAAGTTCAGCCCCTGCTTGACATTGTGGAACCAACACATAAACAATTTTATCAGCCTGGCCGTGATTTGTCTGTGGATGAATCTGTGATAAAATACAAGGGACTCCTTTTTTTCTGCCAATATATGCCAGACAAGCCTACAAAGTATGGCATAAAGGATTTTATACTGGCAGAAGCAAACACTGAACACTGGTTTCTGCCTGAAAGTAATTACATATACAGTAATCCCTCCTCGATCGCGGGGGTTGCGTTCCAGAACCCCCCGCAATAGGAGAAAATCCGCGAAGCAGAAAACATATGTTTGTATGTATTATACAGTAAACCCTCATTTATTGCGGTTAATCCGTTCCAGACTCTACCGCGATAAATGAATTTCCACGAAGTAGGATTCTTTATTTATAAATCTAATATTTTCGCAGTTAGAGCACAGAAAACCTGTTTACGACCTTCTAAATATGTTTTTTAACATTATTAGAGCCCTCTAGACATGAAATAACACCCTTTAGTCAAAAGTTTAAACTGTGCTCCATGACAAGACAGAGATGACAGTTCTTTCTCACAATTAAAAGAATGCAAACATATCTTCCTCTTCAAAGGAGTGCGCGTCAGGAGCAGAGAATGTCAGAGAGAGAGAGAGAGAAAAGCAAACAATCAAAAAATCAATACGTGCTGTTGGGCTTTTAAGTATGCGAAGCACCGCGATAGAGCGGCCGCAAAGAAGGGAGCAATGTGAAGGTAGTCTTAGCATTTTTTAGAGGAGCGTCCGTATCCTCTAGGCCAGTGTGCGAACAACCCCTCTGCTCACACCCCGTCCGTCAGGAACAGAGAATGTCAGAGAGAGTGAGAGAGACAAAGAAAAGCAAACAATCAAAAATCAATACGAGCTGTTAGAGCTTTTAAGTGTGCGAATCACCGCGCGGGAAGCATATCGTATATCATTGAGGAGTTTTATTTAATACATAATACGTGCTCTGATTGGGTAGCTTCTCAGCCATCCACCAATAGCGTCCCTTGTATGAAATCAACTGGGCAAACAAACTGAGGAAGAATGTACCATAAATTAAAAGACCCATTGTCCGCAGAAATCCGCGAACCAGCAAAAAATCTGTGATATACAGTATATTTAGATATGCTTACATTTAAAATCCGCGATGGAGTGAAGCCGCGAAAGTCAAAGCGCGATATAGCGAGGGATCACTGTACAGGAAAGTATTCCTTTCAAATTGAGAACTGTCCCTTGACAAGTCAGGTTGCGCTGGAGCTGCTTCAGGGCTATGAACATTTGGGTCATGTTGTGTATATTTGGACAATTTTTATACATCACCAGAATTGTTCATGGAGCTACAGAGCAGGGGAATTGGAGCTTGTGGCACAGTGAGGGTGAACAGGAGACACAGGCCTTCACAGGCTGAAGAGGAAAAGAGGCGACAATATGGTTTTCGTGCGGGCGGAAAAACTTGGTGGCAGTGGCATGGCACGAGGTCAAACGGGTGACTTGTCTCTCTAGAGTACACACTAACAATATATGTGAGAAAGTGCAGCAACAGACAAATGAAAAGGAGGCACCAGTGCAACACGTATTGTAACCAGCGCAATGTGGCAAAGCATGCAACTGGCTGCTTTGAGCGAGATCAGACTGTGCAGGACTTTGCTGTGTAACATGTATGTGATATGTATGTGAAAACATAGAGTATGCAGGCTCATACAACATGCAAGACAGTAACATTTGTCAAAAATAAATATTTTTTGTTGATTTGATATGTTAAACAATTACTTTGTGTTCTTTTTTTAAAAAAAGTTAGTTTTTGGAAAAATATTCAGCCCTGGGAGAAAAGAAACAAAAATAAAAATTGCCCTAAAAGAGTTAAAATAAAGTGTGAAGAATCAAAAACGGGTTATTCAGAATTGCAGCCACCCTGCAGTGGTGACACCTCCCATCTGCCGATTTCTCCCTCCTGCCCACGTGCCCATGGCACTCTTACCTATCCTACTTTGTAACACAACAATAATTTTTTTTTTTGGTCCTTTTTATAAACATTAACCCCAGACTTGGGGGGGAAAAAAAAAAATACCAGCAAGACGACTTCCTCAGTCTCAGAGACACAATGGTCTCTCTTCAGAGAAACCATACAAGGAAGTGCACGCCCATCCAAATTCCACAGGGGCTCCTCAACTTGCCCAGACGGCATTCTTGTTTTTTTTTTTTTTTTTTTTTTAAAAAAAAGAAAAGCACAGCACAAAAGGCTGCCTTAAAAAAAAAAAAAAATACTGACACCTCCCCCCCCCATCAAACCAACACTCTGATCGCAAATCTCCTCCACTGAAATTCACATCTTCAGTCTGCTGCCCGGATGACTCAGTGTGACACACTGGCATAGCATCTTCACTTTAAATTTTTCCAAGTGCCATTTAATACAGACAAGAGGGTCGATTATTTCCATATATACCATAATAAAACATTATGATGATTTCTCCAGCACCTTCAATACCATCTGGCGATCACTGTTAAGGGGTGAACTCAGAGATAAGCTGGTGGATGAGCCTGTGGATTCCTGGATGATGGACTATCTGTTGGGCAGACCACCATCTGTGAGACTCAAGGACTGTGTGAGCAACACTGGAGCATCATAAGGAACAGGCCTGTCTCCTTTTCTCTTCACTCTGAACACCTAAGAATAAAATACCTGGTCACATCTTTGGAGAAATTCTCAGATGATTCTGCAGTTATGGGGTGCATCGATAAGGGGGATGAGACAGAGGAAAGGAGGCAGATGGAGAACTTTGAGAACTGTCTGCAACTCAAACATCAGTAAAACCAAGGAACTGCTTATTCACCTTCACCACACTAAAGAGTCCGGTCTGGGAATGGATGTGGATGTGGATGTGGAGGTGGAGCAGCAAATTAACAATTCTTTACATTTCAATTTCACTTTTGTCACTACCCACATAGTCAATAGGAAGCCACTTAAACCACCACCAATACGCAGTATCCACCTGGATGATACAACGACAGCCATTTTGCGCCAGCATGCTCACCACACATTTAGCTATTACGTGGTGAAGTGGTGAGAGATAGATAGCCATTTAGAGTCAGAGGATGATTGGAGGCCAGAATGTCTAGGCCATGGTGGGCAATTTAGCCATGACATTGGGATACACTGTACTTTTTATGAATTAATACCCAGGGATCGTTCATGACCAAGAGAGTGGGGATCGTGGTTTTAGGTCTCATCCGATGGCACCATTTTTGTAGCACAGTGTCCCCATTACTGAACTAGGACATTGACATCCACAAACAAAACCACAGGGTGTGTGCCCTGCTGTTGGCCACACCAACACCTCTTACAGCAGCAACATAAGCTTTTCCTGGTTGGTCTTATGGAAAATAAAATTAGTAGATTCATGTATTAGCATAAATAAATATAGGAAAATATATAAGCATTAACCTTAGTGCAAATATTAATGCAAGCTAGGCCTGCTAATGGTTAAATAAAGGCCCATGCCATATTTCTTTTTTAATTGCTGCTTGGCTTTAGCTGCCAATAAAACCTAGCGAGAGGACCCAGGAAGGGAGAATGATGAGATAACTCAAGGATGGAAGAAGGGAAAACACCTATTGGCTCTCAGCCGACCTAAAAATAAGTGAAGCAGAAAAATGAAGATGAATAACAGAAAATAAAAATACCGTGGTCATCATAAAAGAATTTGACAGGCCAGCTACAGGAAAGGGGAGTCAGATTAAGCATCGAATGGGCTGCTTCGAGCGAGGTCAGAATGAAAAGAAATGACAATATAAACTGTGATTTTTTGAACTGTTCAGGGCTCAGCCCGATTTGGCCGAATTGGGTTGAGTCCGTGTTGTTGTTTATTGCAATAAAACAGTAAACTCTGTCTGCCCATCCTCTTGACTCCTGAGAGCCTTTATTCCGGGTGAAGACCTTTGGTGGGTCTTTGTGCCGACGATTTTCTCTTTAACAGTCTCCCATCCAAGTACTGGCCGGGCCTGAACAGGCTTAGCTTCAGGTCAGATCAGGTTGGGGAGCATGCACTGGTACAGCGCGTTGTCGTACCCACTACATGACGGAACAGGTCTGGATCCCGGTTGGCAACCCCCAAGGCAGACACACGGTCCAGTCCCACCCTCCGGAAATGACCCTCTATCTGCTCCAGGCAGTTGTTACATGGGTATCCCCTTGGCCTGGTCCTCAACAATGAGGATCACCCTCGGGGGACTGTGCCACATGTCCATAGTGCCGTAACTGGCGCTCCCTCACAATGCAGGTAATGAGCCTCATTCGGGTCTCCATGAGCAACACAAAGTCAAACCAGCGGCACCCAGGGATTTTCCGGAGACACAGTACCAAAGGAGTCCAGTCTTCATCTCAGGTCATTGGATGGCGTCCATGTCTCGCAACCATATAGCAAGACAGGAAACACCAGGACTCTAAAGACTTGGACCTTCGTCCTTTTGCATAGATATTGGGAGTGCCACACACCCCTTTCCAGCGACCTCATGACCCCCCATGCTCTCTCAATCCGTCTACTGACTTTGTAGGACATTAGTGTCACTGCCGAGGTAAGTAAACCTCTCAACAAGGTCGACACTCTCTCCGCAGACAGACACACTGCTGGTGGCCATGCCCAAGAGGTCATTAAAGCTTCAGGTGGACCCAATAATCTCCCAAGTCGTGGCCTATTATGATTCACGGGAATCCATCATCTCAGCCCATGAAGAAACAAAGCTTTAAAATTACCAGGTCAATTAACTAAAACGCCATGGCAGCCGTGCATGAGAAATGACCGACTTAACTGCAATTAAGTCTGCTTTAGAGACCCCAGGGATGATGTTTAGAAATCTACAATTACTTTGAGAGTTTTCACAAACACACGCAGAACTTAAGTAAGTTTGTTTTCTGAGGTTAGCTATTTGAAACATGCATGGAATCACACAAAGCCTAAAATAAGGGGGCTTGTACTCTGTCAGCAGAGGAGGAAGCCACCATGTAACTTTTGTGATGAGTCAAAAAGGAGGTAGTGATTGGTCAGTTACAAAAGGCCACAATGTGTATAAGAAGAGTGAGACAGAAAGCAAACACAAACTGAAAGCTCTCAGATGTCACTGGATGTTGCGCACGGCCACACTAGTGGATATGAAACTGAAGTAGCTGCAGTCTTTTCAACAGCCTTCTGGACTCCTTCTGCTTTGTTTCTTTCCAGCCTTATTACAGTTAGGCATGAGCGCTATCGGTGGGCAGATTTCACACGCTGCCTCTCTAAATGTAAATGAGACAAGCCCTCTAAACTTGTGTAATAGTAGGACTGGTAATGTTTTGTCTTCAGTAAGTGAAACTGACTAATGAAGTAAGGTGGTCCCATGTTTGACCTCAGAACATGTTCAACAAGTGCTATAAGACCACTGGCTTGGGTCAAAGCAATGTATCTCTCAGCTGTTTAAGATGAGTTGGTGGTGGGTGTCCACTCCAAATAATTTTGTTCTACGACATTTCACGAAGGAAAATGCATAACGTTCTGAGAACCCACCTATAGGACCTTGTAAGATTTCTGGTATGGAGAATAAGCCCTGTGACTAAGCTCATTCTCAGAGGAGTATCATGGCTTGAAATTCAGTGCAGGATTGTGGGTATCCCGCACAAATTAAGCAATACCTGCAAATTCTAACTCCTAATGTTGTGGCAAGTGGCTGGGGGTGGTACGCCTCCTCCAGACCACAACGGAGGTGACCGCCCTGGTGGCTTTTGGGATCCACGGGAACGGAGCTTGGAAGCTCAACCCTATAGGGGCCCGTGGTCACCGCCAGGGGGCGCCCTGGTCCTCAGCACTTCTGCCACACCCAGGGACAGGGACACCCAGAGTGCTTCTGGGTGTGCAGCCGGTACTTCCGCCACACTGGGGAGTGCTGGCAGAAGATTATCAGGAGGCACCTGGAGCACATCCGGGCGATTATAAAAGGGGCCGCCTCCCTCCGTTCAGTGGCTGGAGTCGGGAGTGCAGAGGACAAAGTCTTGGTGGAGAGGAGTGGAGACGGCCTGAAGAAGGAAGAGGCATTTGGTAGAGGCCTGGACTTTTGGGGAGTTTGGGGTTGTGTGCACTGTAAATATTAGAATAATGTATAATAAACGTGTGTGGGTTGAACCATCGCTGTCCGCCTGTCTGTGTCCGGGCCATCTTCCACAATGTGCAAACTTCTCACACATAATTTATTTAGTTAAACAATCATTTTTTTTTTTAAATTACAATGGTATAATTGCTCCTAATTTGTTCCTTAGGAATTCTTATGTTTTGTTCAGATCGCACGTATAGGATGTCACCTACGTGTTGCAGTTGTTCTTGATTGGAACACAAAGCTGTGGAATTTGGTCATCGGCGGTTTAGTGGAGATGTGTTGAAGACTTTGCCAGTGTGTGATACCTCAACTGGTTTTCCTGGTGGTGGGTCACAGCAGGTCAGCCCAGACTTTTTTGTCCTCAGCTACAGGTTTCGGCACTTCTGGAGGAATTCCCAGAAGCTCAAATTCCAGCCGAGAGATGTGATCCCTCAGTCTTGTCCTGGGTCTGCCACAGGGTCTCCACCCAGTGGGACTCAGCCAGAGCAGCTCTCGGGGAAGTCACCCGGGAAGCATCCTTAGATATCCATACAGCCTTAATCGAGGAGCACCGACTCAACTCTGAGGCTGAATCCCAAATCAATAAGCTTCTCCCCCATCCAGGACTCTGAACAAATCCAAATCGTATTATGTAATATCATGTACTGTTTCTGCTTTGTACTTGTAATATTTCAATTGCACTATTTGCGCATTTTTACTTCCTCCACATAACACTTTATATTTACCGACATTAAATTTCATCTGCCACAAATCTGTCTAATCCTGCACGCTGTCCATGTTCCTCTGTAACGATTCAATGAATTAGAGATTACCTGCCAATGCTCCTAGCTTGGTATGATCAGTAAAGCTTGCTATTTATATTCCTATCCAAATCATTTAAATATATTAAAAGAAGCAGCAGCCCCAGCACTGAGCCCTGCTGGACACCACTCTAACATCACCAAATTCAGATAAAGTTCCTCACACCATCACCCTCTGTACCTCGTATTGAAATCTATGAGGGCCGAATATTTTTTCAAAAAAAAAAATTGCTAACAAAGCAATGGTTTCACACATAAATCAGCTTAAAATGTCTGTTGCTGCGTGCTGTGGCTGCTGTCATCTCTGGCAGCTGCTCAGGGGCCAGAAGGAACGCCTGGCTATCTTGGTGTGGTGGTGGCAGTCGCAGTGCAATGCAATCTGATTCATACCTCTTGTCATCGTAACTGCCGGTATCCTCCTAGGCGAACGTTGCCGTAGGCACATAAGCTACGTGAACATGTTCAGCACTACAATCAGCTGACGCTGGTACCTCACTTTCGTTTTTCGATATCCATCTCCAGACTACCTGCATCAAAATCAGAGTCCGATTCAGTGATAACACACAAAATGTCACCTGCAGAGTATTTCGCTTTGGTCTCTCGCCAGACGTCGATGCCATTTTAAAGGCTGTTTGCTCTTCGCTACTCATTCACGCGAAGGGAATCAAAGTCAAATCAAGGAAGTGAACTTTCCTTCTAGCAAAGAGAGTGAAACAGCCGATTACCGTCCTCTACTCCTGAATTTTGAGAAAAGTCGACTTTTGCCCTGAAAGAGTTAAACCAATTCTGTACCCATCCACACACCACACCCACTTTTTTTAGTTTGATGCCCATGTGGCACCTTCTCAAATGCTTTCGGAAAGTCCAGATAAATCATATCATATGCTCCACTTTGATTGTATCCTTGCCAAAAGGGACTCTGCTCTGTTGGGCCCTTGAGCAAAGCCCTTAACCTGCAATTTCTGAGCGCTTTGAGTAGTGAGAAAAGCATTATATAAATGCAAAGAATTATTATTATTATGTTGCTTCCTCATAGAATTCCAGCATGTTAGTAAAACATGACCTCCCTCTTCTGAACCCATGCTGACTGTTCAGTAAAGTTCCTGTTCTTACCAGGTGTTGCTCAATCTTTCCCATAATAATTTCTTCTATTAATGTACTTATGACGCATGTTAAGCTTACTGGCCTAGTTGTTTGGATCTGCCCAGCCACCCTTTTTATATAACAAGATAATATTTGTCATTTTCCAGTTCTTTGGAATTTCCCCAGCATGCAGTAACTTCCTAGAAATATGTGTCAAGGGTTTATATCTGCACTTGCTAACCTCCCTAAGAACTTGAGGGTGAATACCATCTGGCACTGGTGATTAGTTTGATTTCCGCCTGTTTAATCTGAGCAGTAACTCTCCCCCTACAATTCCAAATCGTACTGTATTGAGGATTACTTGTGGTCTGTTCTGTGTATTGGCCCTTTTTTTGACACCCACAGCACACCCAACCTACCTGTTCAAGTTCAAGCACTTTATTGTCATTGTGTAACACAACAGAATTACTTTTTGTGAGAGCCCCAAGAGTGCATTTAAAGAAAAGTCAAATAATTCCAAATATGTCGTATACAGTGTTAAGTGATCAAGTAACCAGAGCAAATTATTATTGCTTAAAGTACAGCAGTATAAATTGTTATTACACCTGTTAATGAATAGTACATTATATATTCAACTAGCCATGTGCTCGTGTTAAAGTTGTCTGTGAAGGGCTCCCTGTTTAAACGCGGCTGCCAGTCGTGAACTGGGCCCTTCGTCGCACAGCATTATGATTTTTTATAAGGGAAACAAAATTACAAAAGAAAACCCTTGGACATTGATTCGATAGGAACGGCCATCTCGGAATCACTGTCCGAATAGTAATTATGTGGTGGTGTAGTAGCATTTCTGCTTCTGTCCGTTCACAGTCTGTCTCGTTTTCATGACGCTATCGTCTCCTCTCATGATGTCTTCTCAACCTTTCTCCAATCTCGCAGGTTGCTTTGTGGCAATCCAAAGAGTAAGGCAATATACACGGAGCAATAGTTATAAAAGGAGGACACATAGGTTTTCAGGCTCTTTAAAGCATAAATAGTATGGAGCCGACCCGGACACAGACAGGCGGACATGTTGGTTATCACCACCACACGTTTATTTTCTGCAATATTTACAAATATAAGTGTCACTCAGACACAGTCACGTGCACCACAAACCCCAATACACAGTCCTGGCCACACAATGCCTTTTCTTCGGGCCGCCTCCACACTCCTCTTGTGCCTCGTCCTTCTTCCACCCGACTCCAGCCCTGAATGAAGGGAGACGGCCCCTTTTATCCATACCCCGGATGAGCTCCAGGTGTTTCCGACACTCCCCCGTTGGCCACGCAGCTCTCCGGGTGCCCTTTTAAATCTTCCCCCCAGCACTTCCGGGTGTGGCGGAAGTGCTGAGGTAACAGGTCCCCAAGGCGGCCCCCAAGTGTTCCAGGGTGGGCGCAGACCCACATCCGGTCCCTCACGGCGTCCCTGCCGGGTCGTTGCCCCTGGCATCCCTGACAATAGGGATCACTTCACTGACATGTGAGCAAGCCACGGTACCACTTTGAGACGCACAGCACTAGCCGGCTACAACGTAATAATGATAATTTCCGGAACGTGCTGTTACGTTATCATTCATTTTACCCACTGTATTTCTTTCATTCATATGTTACGTAGGCATGTACCTTTTATCTTCGGCAATCTCAATCTCTAACCAGGCCTCAGGACCTAACCAGCGTCACACTGTCCACCATCCCTTTCATTATTCCGGCACATTATTGACATCAGTGAGTAACAACAACGTACTAAACTGGAAGGTGATCTACGCATGCGTGGAATACGCGGACAAACAAAGATCAAGATCTAAATGAAGATCTCTTTAGTTAATTTAAAGCACAACAATTTGTTTAGTTTGAATGTCTGTGTTTTGAGGTGTGACTGGAGTACTACAGTCTTCAGTAGTATAAGCCTGGAGGAGATTCTTAATGCAATGCCTATGCTTTAGCTGTCTCTCTACTGCCATCTAGTGCTTCTTCTTCTAATTCATTCAGGGACAAACAAAGATCAAGATCCAAATGAAGATTATATATAGAGATATTGTAATACATTAGTATATTGCACATTACCAATATAGCTTATTGCACATGTTCAATTAAAAATGATCTCAGACTGAGGAAATTCAGAGTTCAGAAAGTTTATGGCAGATGGGGAAAAAGCAATTTTTTAGTCTGTTTGTGCGTACACGGATTGACCTAAAGAGTCTTCCTGATGGGAGGAGCTCAAACAAAGAATTTCCAGAATGAGTTTTGTCCTTGAGAATGTTTTTGGCCCTTCTCACACAGCGTGTCTTATACAAGAGTTCGAGTGATGGCAGTTCAGTCCCAATAATGGCCTCTGCCGTTTTTACGACCCGCTGCAGGGCTTCTTTACCTGGAAAGGGGTCTCTCTTTGAACTGCCTTTCCTAAGGTTTCTTCCATTTTTTTCCATTGCAATGGATTTTTTGGGAGGTTTTCAAGCCTTCTTAGAGAGTCAAGACCTGGGGGGCTGTCAAGAGGCAGGGCCCGCCCGTTAAAGCCCATTGTTGCACTTCTTGTGTGATTTTGGGCCATACAAAAATACATTTGATTGTATTGTATTATGGAGTGTAAGCCTGAGCCACCCTTCGAAGAAACCTCATTTCTGCCGCTTGTACTTGTGATCTCATTCTCTCAGTCATTACCCACAGTTCATGACCATAAGTGAGAATAGGGATGTAGCTCGACACGTAAACTGAGAGTTTTCTCTTTAAACCAAGCACCCACTTCACCACCCTGGACCGATCCGGCGCACGTGCAACGGCTGCCATCAACTCCAATCTGCTTGTCGATCCCACACTTCCTTTTTCCGTGACTCGTTAACATAACCTTGAGATACTTGAACTCCTCCAATAAGGGAAGTCATTGTCCCCAAACCCGGGCCTCACCTATAAAACTTTTGAGTGGATTTGCACATAGAGATATTTTATAGTCAGATTTATCGAACCTGGACTGTGCACATTTACCATTTACAAATCGCAATCCCCTTGTGAATGTGCGCATGTGAATGCCACGCGATGCCTTGATGCGTTGGGTGGTTCTGCTCTACCAACTAATGGAGTTCTGTAACATCACAACTGCAGACATATGAGGCTGCAAAAGTGGAAAAATCAAATAATTATCTTCTAAGACTTGGCAGCTTGTCTGGGGTTTGTTCCTGCCTTGTGTCCCTTGCTAGCTGAGGTAGGCACCAGTACCCGCTGTAACCGTTGGAAAATGACATGACCTTTTGAAGACTTGCATGAGCTATTAAAAATGTAGTATTTGGTTTACACCCGGACTCGGAACCTAATAGTGTGTTTCAAGTAACATCTTTTGGTACAAAAAGAATAATCAAGGGCAATTTCAGGACAATTTTTAAAGTAGAAAGACAGGTGTAACACCATTGTCTTGGGAAATGTCCTGGGTGAAGACTAGTAACACAGCTGGCATTGTATACTGCTTAAAAAAATGAAAGGAACACATTTGAATCCGAGTATCGCATCAAGTCAGTGACACTTGTGGGTTATTGATCTGGTCAGTTAAGTAGCAGAGGGGCTTGTTCATCAGTGCACTAGAGGGGCAACAATGAGACGACCCCCAAAACAGGAATGAATAGTTTAACAGGTAGAGGCCACTCACATTTCTCCCTCCTCATCTGTTTTGTCACTCATTTTGCATTTGGCTATGGTCAGTGTCACTACTGGTACCATGAGGCCATACCTTACAGAGGTGGCACAGGTAGTCCAACTTCTCCAGGATGGCACATCAATATGTGGGTCTCCCAGCACAGTCTCAAGGGCAATGGAATGAAATACCAGGAGACAGGCAGTTACTCTAGGAGAGCTGGACAGGGCCACTTGTAGAAGGTCCTTAACCCATCAGCACGACCCACCGGCATCTGCTCCTTTGGGCAAAGAGGAACAGGATGAGCACTGGCAGAGCCTACAAAATGACCTCCAACAGGCAGGCAACTGGTATGAATGTCTCTGACCAAACAATCAGAAACAGACTTCATGAGGGTGACCTGAGGGCCCGACGTCCTCTAGTGGGCCCTGTGCTCACTGCCCGGCATCGTGGAGCTCGATTAACATTTGCCATAAAATACAAGAATTGGCAGGTCCACCATTGGCGCCCTGTGCTTTTAACAGATGACAGCAGGTTCACCCTGAGCACATGTGACAAAAATGAAAGGGTCTGGAGAAGCCGTGGAGAACATTATGCTGCCTGTAACATCGTTCAGTATGACGGGTTTGGTGGTGGGTCAGTGATGGTATATCCCTGGAGGGACGCACAGACCTCTAAAGGCTAGACAATGGCACCTTGACTGCCATTAGGTATTGGGACGAAATCCTTGGACCCTATGCTGGTGCAGTGGCTCCTGGGTTTCTCCTGGTGCACGACAATGCCTGGCCTAATGTGGCGTTAGGAATGAAGGAATGGATACCATTGACTGGCACCCCCCACGTTCACTCACCTGACCTCAATCCAATAGAACACCTCTAGGTGGGACATTATGTTTCAGTCCATCCGACACCTCAGACTGTCCAAAAGCTCATTGATGCCCTGGTTCAGATCTGGGAGGAGATCCCCAGGACACCATCTGTCGTTTCATTAGGACATTGGCAGGCATTGTGGTGGGGTGGGGGCATACAATACAATACAATACAATACAGTTTATTTCTGTATAGCCCAAAATCACACAGGAAGTGCCACAATGGGCTTTAACAGGCCCTGCCTCTTGACAGCCCCCCAGCCTTGACTCTCTAAGAAGACAAGGAAAAACTCCCAAAAAAAACCTTGTAGGGAAAAATGGAAGAAATCTCGGGAAAGGTTTCTCAGTTCAAAGAGAGACCCCTTTCCAGGTAGGTTGGGCGTGCAGTGGGTGTCAAAAGAAGGGGTTCAATACAATACAATACACAGAACAGAACAAATCCTTAATAAAGCATAATAATAAAAATTTTTGAAGTACAGAGCAGAATTTAACAGTAGATGATATCATATAATAAGATTTTGATATTTTTAGAGTGCTGGAGACCTCATCCATCAAGCTGCCTCCCCATTTGGCATACAAACTACTGAGTATGATTTGGAGTTTCTGCAATTAAATTTCGGCCAAATGGAGTCGCCTGCCTGCCTGCCGCATCATTTTCTCCCTTTGATTTTTGGGGTGTCTTTAAATTCAGCCGTCTGTAGGTTGATCATTTCCATTTCCATTCTTTCGTTCCTAACACATTACCCAATCCATATCAGTAAAGACAGTCAGCAGGATTTTTTCCCCCATTGAGATCTGATGTGTTTTCAAAGTGTTCCTTTGAGCAGTTTATCCCCTTGAATGTGCTTGAAGTGGTCCTTCCTGTCCCTAAAGATTTCTGCCAACATTTCCCTAAATTTGCAGAAGCCCCACAAAAACAAACACCTGCAGCAGTTCACTCTGACAACTTCTTCCTTTTCTGCAGTAAAAA
The DNA here is from genome assembly GCA_026402145.1 of Polypterus bichir lapradei. Lineage (NCBI taxonomy): Eukaryota > Metazoa > Chordata > Cladistia > Polypteriformes > Polypteridae > Polypterus > Polypterus bichir. The sequence goes on along the minus strand of JANRMT010027041.1, from coordinate 7,770,647 downwards.
CAAAAGCCTCCACATACTTCAGTAGCCAGTGCTACTCACCCTAGACGTGTAAAATAAAAAGCCATCTATAAGGAGACCGTTACTAGTACACTGTATTGCACTGTATTAAGACCACAATAGATTCAATTCACCACCAGCATTCATTGCTTTTCTATTTTGTAATTCAATGGCGGTCCTCAAAAAAAAAACTGCAACCTGGGTGTGAAAAACCCTTTGTTGGCAATAACAAAAAGTCATCCAATTTATAAGTGTAGAGTTTCTTTGTGTCTATTATACAAGGATGTATTTAATTTCTGGGTCACTACCATACACGGATATTGAGGAACCAATCATACTCACTGGCAAGTTAAATGATGATATTAGATCATCAGCAAAATCGAAACGAGAACAGGCCGTTCAGCACAGTCCTACCCACTTAAATCTTCTAAAATAACATCAGGTTTGCCTTATCTGCTATATTGCTCTCTAGCTGCCTTTTAGCTTCCCTAATATCCTTCTTAACGCCTGCCCTTATGCTCTCATATGCTTTACAATCCGCTTTGTAGTTATTAGTAGTATATGGCAGCAATAAGGTAATGATTATAGAAATGCTATAACCGGTGAATTAAACTTGTGAAACATGTAGCTACTCTGAATGTAACGTGATGTTCCCCAATTTATGCAACTTTCCAAATGTTTGTGGGAAATTTACCTTTACCAAGTTTCTAACTCTGTCCCCGTGTTCTTGATGAATTCATTTTCAATTCACAGTCTTGATCCACTGGACTCATTCATTTCATAATTTTAAACATGTCAATCATGTCGCCTTTTAATCTATTTTTCTTAAACTGTAAAGGCTCAGCTTGTTTTACTCTTTCCTCATAACTTATCCCCTGTAGGCCTGCAGTCAGCCAAGTTGGTCTTCTCTGGACGTTTCCTGCATTTCTATGTCTTATTCATAGCCCAGAGACCAAAACTGCACCCAGTACTCCAGATGAGGCCTCACCAGTGTGTTATAAAGACTGTGACTTGTACTCCACACAACAAGGCGCTATATAACTGGGCCTATGCCCAGAGGGGACTGGGCGGTCTCTTGGTCTGGAATCCCTGCAGATTTTTTTTTTTTTTTCTCCAGCTGTCTGGAGTTTTTTTTTTTTTGTTTTTTCTGTCCACCCTGGCCATCGGAGCTTACTTATTCTATGTTAATGAATGTTGACTTATTTTTATTTTTTATTGTGTCTTCTATTTTTCTATTTCTTCATTTTGTAAAGCACCATCCATCCATCCATCCTCTTCCGCTTATCCGAGGACGGGTCGTGGGGGCAGCAGCTTAAGCAGAGAGGCCCAGACTTCCCTCTCCCCGTGAGTCTGTAAAGCACTTTGAGCTACATTTTTTTTGTATGAAAATGTGCTATATAAATAAATGTTGTTGTTGTTGGACATTCTGTTAGCCTTCTTAATGGCTTCTGAACGATGTCTGGCTGTTGATAGTGTTGAGTCCACTACGACTCCTAAATCCTTCTTATATAGTGGATTTTCAATTTTCAGATCTCCCATTGTGTATTCAAACCTCACATTTTTACTTCTCACATGTGACATTTTACATTTACTGACTTTAAATTTCATCTGCCAAAAATCTGCCCAATCTTGCACGCTGTCCATGTTCCTCTGTAACGATTCAATGAATCAGAGATTATCTGCCAATCCTCCTAGCTTGGTATCATCTATAAAGCTTCCTATTTATAAAGCTTCTTATTTATAAAGCTTTATAAAGCTTCTTTATTTATTTAGAAGCTTATTTAAGCTTCTATTTAAGCTTCATATTTAGGACAGGGGGTCTTCGGGTTACAACGTCGCGACATACGACGTTTCGAGTTTACAACGCTCATAAAAACTTAAAGAAAATTGAGACACGAGTGTTTCTGATTACGCTGTTAGCATCGTATTTACAGACTTACGGTTGCGGGTGGCGAAAGTACGCGGCATATGAGTGAGGGAGTTTGCGAACTACAGTAGTTTTGTTGCATGCTGTGAAAGTGAAAGTACGCGGCATATGAGTGATGGAGTTTGCGAACTACAGTAGTTTTGTTGCATGCTGTGAAAGTGAAAGTACGCGGCATATGAGTGATGGAGTTTGCGAACTACAGTAGTTTTGTTGCATGCTGTGAAAGTGAAAGTACGCGGTGTATGAGTGAGGGAGTCGACCTTACAACGCTCACTCCCATAAAAACTTACAAAAATTGAGACTAGTGTTTCGGCTTATGCCATTAGCGTCGTACTTACAGACTACGTGGGCAAACTAGTTTGGTTATGCGCAGTGGAAGGATACGCAGTAACACAGCAAGGGAGCTGGCGAACTCATTTGGTTGCACGCGGAGGAAGTGTTCTATTTGTGTTGCTTTGTTTGGCAACGTTTTGGCCCTTATCATGGCTCCTAAACGAAAGTCAGAGTCTTCAGATGGTAGTGTTTCGAAGAAGAGGAAAGCCATCACGATGGAAGTGAAATTAGACATTGTAAAGAGATCAGAAAGAGTAAAGGTAAGGAATTTATTTTTACACTCATTTTTTGTTATTTTTTTCTGTTACTACAGTACAGTACAGTACAGTATATTTATGTCCTTTTCCTTTTTCTGTGGCTTAGTTGTGTTTTTATGTTCTAGATTATAATTTTGCAAATGTGTTAGGATAGGTAAGTGACTTGGGCTAGGGTGTGTTTTGACTTACACCAAAATTCGGGTTACATCACTGTTGTAGGAACAGAACTGTGTCGTAACCTGAGGACCCCGTGCATTCATATCCAAATAATTTAAATATATTAAAAGAAGCAGCAGCCCCAGCACTGAGCCCTGCTGGACACCACTCTAACATCACCAAATTCAGATAAAGTTCCTCACACCATCACCCTCTGTGCCTCGTGTTTAACTCTTTGAGGGCTGAATATTTCTTCCAAAAAAAAAAAAAAAAGCTAACAAAGCAATGGTTTCACACATAGATCAGCTTAAAATGTCTGTTGCTGTGTGCTGAGGTTGCTGTCATCTCTGGCAGCAGCTGCTTGGGGGCCGTGGTGGTCCAGCTGCCTGGCTATCTTGGTGTGGTGGTGGTGGCAGTCGCAGTGCAATGCAATCTGATTCATATCTCTTCTCATCGTAAGTGCCGGTTATCCTCCTAGGCGAATGTTGCTGTATGCACATAAGCTACGTGAGCATGTTCAGCACTACGATCAGCTGACGCTGGTACCTCACTTTCATTTTTTGATCTCCATCTCCGGACTACCTGCATCAAAGTCAGAGTCCAATTCAGCGATAACCCACCGCGGAGTATTTCGCTTTGGTCTCTCGCCAGACGTCGATGCCATTTTAGAGGTTGTTTGCTCTTCGCTACTCATTCACACGAAGGAAATCAAAGTCAAATCAAGGAAGTGAACTTTCCTTCTAGCAAAGAGAGTGAAACAGCCGATTACCGTCCGCTACCCCCGAATTTTGACAAAAGTCGACATTCACCCTGGAAGAGTTAAACCAATTCTGCACCCATCCACACATCACACCCTGAAAGAGTTAAACCAATTCTGCACCCATCCACACATCACACCCTGAAAGAGTTAAACCAATTCTGCACCCATCCACACATCATACCCTGAACTCCCACTTCTTTTAGTTTGATGCCCATGTGGCACCTTCTCAAATGCTTTCTGAAAGTCCAGATAAACCATATCATATGCTCCACTTTGATTGTATCCTTTTGTTGCTTCCTCATAGAATTTTAGCATGTTAGTAAAACATGACCTCCCTCTCCTGAACCTTCAGCAAAATTCCTGTTCTTACCAGGTGTTGCTTTCCTTCATAATTTCTTCCATCAATGTACTTATGACGCATGTTAAGCTTACTGGCCTACAGTTGCTTAGATCTGCCCAGTCAGCCTCTTTATTTAACGAGATAATATTTACCATTTTCCAGTCCTTTGGAATTTCCCCAGATCGCAGTAACTTCCTAAAAATATGCGTCAAGGGTTTATATCTGTACTTGCTGACCTTCTTAAGAGCTCAAGGATAAACCATCTGGAACTGATGATCTGTTTGATCTCGGCCTGTTAAATCTAAGCAGTAGTTCTCCCCCTACATTTCCAAATCCCTCAGTAAACTCCTTAGTAGTCCCTGTTACGGCTAGGAGGTTATCTACTTCCTCAGAAGTGAAGATGAGAGTTTAGAGCATCTGCTATTTCACTGTCTGTATTTTTTAATTCCCCTTTACTATTCCTGACACTCTTCACCTCCTTCTTAACTTCTAAAATACTGAAAGAATCTCTTTGGGTGATCTCTTGCCTTATCTGCTATATTGCTCTCTAGCTGCGTTTTAGCTTCCGTAATATCCTTCTTAACGCCTGCCCTTATGCTCTCATATGCTTTACAGTCCACTTTGTAGTTATTAGTAGTGTATGGTAGCAATAAGGTAATGATTATAGAAATGCTATAACTGGTGAATTAAACTTGTGAAACATGTAGCTACTTTGAATGTAACGTGATGTTCCCCAATTTATGAATCTATCATTTTGTAGCTGTTCTGAAGATGGACAGTGTAACAAAGGTGCTATATGAGCTCCAACCTGACACAGACTGACACCGTGAAGCACACGTAAAATAAACTTTTTATTTTTCTTTGACTGTTGGCTACGTCTTCCCCATACCCACAGACACAACATAGTCCCATAAACACAAACAAGTCACCAAAAGCAAACAACAAAATACACTGGTCTTCACCACCACTCCTCCTGGCAAGCATTGTCCTCCTCCTCCCGACTCTGGCTCTCAGAGTTGTGGCACCCGGAAGTGCTGCAGGTGCTTGATAAACTGCATCTGGCTGCACTGGCGCCCAAATGGGCTCAGGAAGTATTGCAGCTCCCCCTGGCGGTGGCCACAGAGCCCAACAGGGCTGAGCACCGAAGTACCATGTCTGCGGCCCCGATGCAACCCAGGGGGGCTGCCACCAAGCGTTCCGAGGGAAGTAGTGTGCTGCCCATGGCTGTTCCCCCGGACCAAGTATCGAAGGGGCGTCCTGGCCATCCGCCACAACAGATATTCCATTGGCTCATTGGTCAGCCAATATCTCAGTGGAGAGGATATGCAGTGAATAATGGCAAAACAAAACCTCCAAATCTAGTTGTGTGAAAGCTTGTGGCATCACACCCAAGATGACTCCAGACTTGAATCACTGCCAAAGCTGCTTTGAGGAAGCACTGAGTAAAGGGTGACAATACGTGTGCGTAGTGGCCACGCTGTGTGCAAATAAAGGTGGAGGCTGACAAAGACAGCAAGATCAACCAACATCACCACAAATCGCACTTGGTCACAGCATTCAGACGTGAGCTCTGCTCAACTGACCGATGGATCCCTCCCATTTAACTCACAGTGCAAATCACTCACTTCACAGCAAGAGAACACAGGTTCACAGCTCACCGCTAGCAGTTTACCACAGTACAAATCTTTCAACCGAGATGCTCGGTGGTACGAGTCCACAGCAATCAAATTGGCGATGAAGACTAGATTTGTACTCTGGATTGGTGGAGAGTAGTGGCATGAAAAAAAAAAAAAAAAAAAGGTGGGTATCTGACACAGAGAGAGAGATCAAATGACAACACCATGACAGGTGGAGTGGTGGCTCTGAGGCTAGGGATCTGCACTGGCAATCGGAAGGTTGCCGGTTCGAATTCCGTAAATGCCAAAAGGGACTCTGCTCTGTTGGGCCCTTGAGCAAGGCCTTTAACCTGCAATTGCTGAGCGCTTTGAGAAGTGAGAAAAGCGCTATATAAATGCAAAGAATTATTATCATCATCATCACCGGGAAGCGCAGCACTCACAGTGTTCACAGATGGGCTCTGCGCGGTTGACCGATGGCGCTCTCCATTTAGCTCACGCTGCAGGGCGCTGGCTTCTGAGCCAGAGAATGCACTTTCTCAGCTCACCACTAAGCAAAGCAAATCTTCAAACTGGGATGCTTTGTGGTACGAGTCCACAGCAATTCAATTGGCGACGAAGACGGGATTTGTACTTGGGACATGGAAAAAAGGTGGGAGTTGACAGAGAAAGATCAGCTGATGTCTCCAGCAAGCCCAATGCTCTCAGTGTTCAGAGAGAGGCTGACCGATGGAGTTCTCCATTTAGCTGAGGCCGCAAAGCACCAGCAGTTCACCACAGTACATATCTTCAAACCAAACTGAAACGCTTGCAAGTCCACTCTGCGTCAATGTGATATTTCAGTGATTTATTTTTAATACATTTCTGAAAATTTCTAAAATCTTGTTTTTTCGCTTTGCCATTCTGGGGTAATGAGTGTTGCTTGTTTTTAGCACAGGGCTGCAACATAAACTGTGCCAAATAGTAAAGGGCTCTGAATACACTGTATGTCAAATTTATGGTGGCCTCGCAACTTCCTGCTTCAGTTCAAGTTGGAACACGGCGATTGTTTGGGTGAAAAGGCGGAAGAGTGGAGCATCAAAAGGGCTTAAGTTAGGAGGCAGCATTTGTTTTGTGGCTACCTCTTTCCTTCTAACGTTATAAAGAAAACAAAGCAGAGAAAGCTCAAAAATGATTGAATATTTGATGTTACAGAGTAGGTGGTGAGACAACCAGCTGTAGCAATTCACTATCCAGGAGGAGCGCCCTGCACTGCTGCCTTTTAATCCAGCTTGCCAAGTAGGATGGAATTTTTTAGTTATTTATTGCTTCTCGTGAATGGAACAGCACTGACTTCCTTCCTATTATAAGCACTTAACGGATATAAAGTGCTGACCAAGACTTCATTTATCTAAACACAAACTATTGTTTATAGAAGGACACTGATGGTTATGGGAGAGCTTAGTTTTTCTAGCGTGGGAACAAAACTACGTATACTTATGCAGAATGTGTATACATTACATTCCATTTTGGATATGCATCTTGATCTGTATCTATGCTGTTGTGTTGCATTTTCTTTTAATGAAAATGGAAACACGCAACAGACAATGTCACAGACAATTCAAATATGGGAAAGAATAATTGATAAAAGGCTGAGAAGCAAGATGACGAGAGGAGAACGGTGATTTGGATTTATGCCAGGAAACAGTAGAACAGATGCGATTTGTTCCTCGAGACAGATTACAGAAACGTACACATAGAAACAGAAAGGACTGAACATGGTATTTATAGATTTAGAGTAGGCAGATGACAAGAAATGTGGAGATGTATGTGAGAGACGAGAGCACAGGAGAGCCTGTATTAGCACTGGTGCCTTACAAGGCTGGGTGGGGGATTGATGAAGTGGATGGCAGGTAGGTGGGAGGATAGATATGCAAGGCACTATATGATAGACAGAGAGAAAGATCTTTATTTTTCCCCAGGGAGAAATGTGGCTTTTTATAGACAGATTAATAAATAAATAAATAAATAAATAAATATATATTATATATATATATATATATATATATATATAGATAGATAGATAGATATAGAGAGAGAGAGAGAGAGAGATAGATCACTCTTACCATCACAGAGTTGTAGAAGGCGAGAAGGATATTGCTACCCACATTAATGGAGGGCAGTCTCCTAAAGAAGAATAGCCTGCCTTGCCCTTTCTTATAAAGTTCCACTATGTTACAAGACCAGTTCATTCAGTCAATGACGTGGACCCCCTGTACATCCCCTCCTTGAATAGTGACCGGACGTAGAGGCTCTTTGGTGTGGTACTCAATAAGCAGTTCTTTGGTTTTACTGATGTTAAGATGTAGACAATTCTCTTTGCAGGAAGAAATCGATTTTTCCACCTAACTCCTCTCCTCTGTCTCATCCTCCTTATCAATACACCCCATAAGTGCAGAATCATCTAAGAATTTTCTGCAAGTGACACAACCTGCTGTTATATTTATGGTCGGAGGTGTACAGAGTGAAGAGGCAGGCCTGTTCCTTGTGCTGCTCCAGTGTTGCTCACACAGTCCTCGAGTCTCACACATGGTGGTCTGCCCGACAGATAGTCCATTATCTAGGACACCATAAGCTCTTCCACCTGCATATCTCTGAGCTGACCCTTTAACAGGGGTGGCTTGATGGTACTGAAGGTACTGGAGAAATCAAAAAAACAATCCTCACAGTACTGCCTGATTTGTCCAGGTGAGAATAAGCCTTGTGGAGCAGACAGATAATTGCATCCTCTACTCCAATCTCTGATAGGCAAACTGTAGTGGGTGCAAGTGGTCTTCCATTAGAGGGCACATTGAGTCCAGAATCAGTCTTTCAAAGGTCTTCATGATGTGAGATGTCAGTGCCACTGTTCTGTAGTCTTTAGGTGAAGAGGCGCCTGCCTTCTTTGAAACCTTCCTACTCTTTTCCCTGCACACCAATGACTGGTTCTCTGACCACAAAAATCATTGTTAAGTTTGCTGAGGACACCATCATTAGTGGATTTATTACTAGGGATGCTCCACTGAGGTTTTTGAAGGAACAAATCACCAATTTCATGTTATCTGATCGGCCAAACTCTGACTCCAGAAAAAACTTTTTGCACTAACCTCCTGAATAGCCTTATGTCCTACTAGCCGACGCCCGCCGTAACATACGGTGGTGTAAGAATAGGAATTGAAAAGGGTGAGAAAGGGATTCAGAAATCAAGAAGAAAGAAATACTTCTTCAAAGACGCAGTTGTGAATAGGTGTTTTGCTGGAGACGAGAGATAATAAGTCGAATGATCTAACCCTAGAAAAAGCCACGTACAACTGACCGTGGCTGAAGAATTGTTGTTGTAGATTAACGCAAATCTTTGCAAAAGTAATGCAAGGCGGGATGTTGGGGTCGTGTTTGAAGTGAATGACAATGGCAGCATGGAGAATCTCGGAAAGAGCTTGAATTTCAGCTTCACCACCATAAACTCCAGATGTTGGCATGTATTTATAGTACTCATGACTTGTTGCGATAACTCAACTCGCGTTGGAAAGAACAACAGGAAGAACGTCTCCAAATCTGTCCCAATGTGATGCAACAAAATCTACTGTCCTGTCATAGTGAGAGTGCATTGCCTTCATCAACCGTTTTTGTCACAAAAAAACCCACTGATAGGAACAGGCAGTTGCCGGATCCCAGAATAGAGATGACGCTGTACAAAAACCCGTCGACAGAGAAGATACTGTCATTCATTTTATGACAAAGGCTTAGGAAACAACCGTCGCAGTATAACAAAAATAGCAAGGAGCGAAACCAATGCCAGTCGTCGAGAGAGTACCTTCCTGTAGCAGGCTACGGAAAAGACTCCCAGGCGCACACAAGGCCAAAGTGAAAGGTCACGCGGTCAGGCTAGATATAGGGCGGTGACGTGACACCAATGGGGTCATGAGAGAGGAGCGGGGAACGCGGTAGTCCGAAGGAGAAATAGGAAATGAGAAAAGCGGCGTGGGGGTGCATGGGAGGCCGCAGGCAGTGTGGGGAAGGGTTTGGAAGAGGACGGAATAGGAATCGAGAAATGCCGTGTGGACTGCGTGTGGGGGGGACCGGTTTTGAAGAGGAAGCAGGACGAACCAAAAGAGAAATATATATAAGAGATATTAAGGTGTGTTTTTATAATTAAACTATAGACCACAGGTGTTAACTATTCATTTTTATTAACAAAATTAAATTATGTAGGCATATTGCTCAGTGACCATAAAATGATTGCTTGATAGACAGATAGACAGATATGCCAAATGTATTGGGACCCCCCTCTAAATCATTGAATTCAGGTGTTCCAATCACTTACATGGCCACAGGTGTATAACATTGAGCCCCTCGGCCTGCAGACGGCTTCTACAAACAATTGTGACAGAATGGGTCGGTCTTAGGAGCTCAGGGGATTCAAGCCTGGTACCGTGAGAGGATGCCACCTGTGCAGTAAGTCCATTCGTGACATTTCCTCGCAACTAAATATTCCACGGTCAGCTGTTAGTGGTATTATAACAAAGTGGAAGCAATTGGGGACAACAGCAAGTCAGCCATGAAGTGGTAGGCCAAAGAACAGAGCGGGCACAGCGCTTGCCGAGATGGGCAGAAGTTACCAACTTTCTGCAGAGTTGATAGCTACAGACCTCCAAAACCTCAAGAACAGTGCTGCGTAGAGAGAGAGCTTCATGGAATGGGTCTCCATGGCCGAGCAGTTGCAGCCAAGACTGACATCACCAAGTGCAATGTAAAGCGTCTGAAGTAGTGATGTAAATCCCACCGCCCGCCACTGGACTTTAGAGCAGTGGAGACATGTCGTTCATTAATTTTCCATCACTTATCCAAAGCCAGATGACAGGGGAAACAGTCTTAGCAGTGATGCCCATACATCCCTTTCCACAGCCACATTTGCAAACTCATACTGTGGGATCCCAAGGCATTCCCTGGTCATCTGGGACATATAATCCTGCCAGGGAGCCCTGGATCATCTCGGGGGTCTCCACCCAGCTGGCCGTGTCTGTAAAACCTCCATAGTCCAGGAGGCATCCATATCAGATGCCAGTGTTGACTTCAGTGATTATTTTTCTTTCTTCTGCGCCACCGTGGCAGATTTTCAAGAGACAATGAAGATCATGCTTTTCAGCACAAACAGACTAGCTCCTAAAGAGCTTGTTTGCCTTAATTAGACTGTTCAACGGTGGCATAACATTGAATTGTTGTGGCGTCAGTGGGAAAACATAAGGGGAAAAAAAAAAACTTTTTTCAGGAGGAATGCTGTACCCAAAACTGGATTTTTGCTCCGTGACAACACACCTGCATCCACTGCAATGTGCATCAAACAAACAGTGTAGTTGTTACTTCGCATCCCCCATATTCACTCCCTGTGCCTTCTTTTTGTTCCCGGAATGAAAAATCAAGAAGATTTGCTACTGTGGAAAAAAGCCAGGGATTTTAAAAAAGCAAGGAACTCTAGACTTGCTAACAAAAGATGAGTAAAGGAAACATTTTCAGGCATGGAAGAAGAGCCTGGACAAGTGTATGGTATCTCAATTAAGAGTATTTTGAAGGTGTCCAAAATGGGATTTCTTAAAGTTTATTAAAGTTTGGTTTTTTTTTTTTAACCAATTCCGGGAATTTCTGGGTGAAACCCCCCTTCCATCCACCCCATGCATGACAAATTCAAATAAATGTGCATCTGTACACAGAAGTTAAATCACTGTGCTGCTTGATCATCGCCACAAGCTATAACACCACTGCAGGCTGTCATACAATAAGGGCCGGACTGCTAATTCTGCATTTTTCCTTTTATTTGTTTGATTTTCATACTGCTATTTCTGTATTTTTCCTTTGTTTGTTCTTCATTACTGCTAATTCTGCATTTTTCCTTTTATTTGTTTGATTTTCATACTGCTATTTCTGTATTTTTCCTTTTATTAGTTTGCTATTCATTACTGCTGATTCTGTATTCTTCCTTTTATTTGTTTGCTATTCATTAATGCTAATTCTGTATTTTTCCTTTATTTGTTTGATATTCATATTGCTAATTCTGTATTTTTCCTTTTACTTGTTTGAAATTCATATTGCTAATTCTGTATTTTTTCCTTTTATTTGTTTGATTTTCATCTTAAAATTCCGCTCCACTCAGAAGAGTCAGGCCAGCTAGTGTTAATGATGTTGTATTCCCTGTAAAACATCCTGCTACTCTGCACACTGTTAATGGTGATGTGTACAGTAAATGCTGTTTGCCACATGATTCAGTACAAAAGAAAAAAAAAATCCAGTAATAATTTGCTGCGGTAAAACCCACACGTTTCTGTTTCTTTCGGCTTTATCAGGGCGAGGCTGGTGTTTTTGTGTACCTTTTCTATATGAACTTTGTCCTTTTAAAGCAGCTCCTTAAGGCCGAGCTCCCTCCACACACATTCATTTGGAAGCTGGAAGTTTTAATTAAAAGGGAGAGTAAGGCACAGAGGGATAGCATTATTTGTAAAGACCCCCACACTCCTATTTATTATGTCAGAAAAAATAGAGGAAGAACACGCAATAGAAAAATTAACTTGCTGCCTGCAGGCAAAACTAACTTCCTTCTAAAACATGAGTAATGATTAGCTAATGCCACGAAAAAAAAACAAAAAACTGAAAAGGCAGCATAATAAAACCCAAGCCTAGGTGCCTCCGCACACCAGACAGGACATGTCACTCAAAACTACTTCTCTCCCTTGTCCTAGATCACACATCTTTGGGGAAAAAAAAAAACATGTCGACAGCACTGGAAAAATGTGCATGGGTTAGCAGCTGGTGTCAGAAATTCATGAAGAACGAGACCGGTAACTAACCCGCAGAGCTTCGATGACAAGATCTCGTGCCTCCAGCTCTCCCTCGAGGACACTAAACAGCATCAGCAGCTGCGGCTTCGTCAGGTCTTCCACATTTACATTCATCCTGGATTGCTGGAGATACAAAAACAAAAAGGACAGTTAATGAGAGGCTGAACCGACAGAGGAGGAATTCCTCAACGAATGTAAAGAAAAGGGACAGCTTACCTAATAAATAAATAAATATTGCACGTACACACATAAACATATGCTATACTGTATATCAGGGGTCTCAAACTCCAGTCCTGGAGAGCTACTGTGGCTGCAGGTTTCATTCTTCATTCAAACCCTGCTGCTAATTAACTCTTTAACTTTATTTTAATTGATACAAAACTTAAGACTCAGGCCCCTTAATTATTTCTTTTTTCCTTAATTAGCAACCAAACAATATTAAGACACAAAATGAACCAACAACCTGCATCCATCCTGCAATAACTGAAAATAAAGAAAGGTGAAGGCCTCAGTAATGTTGATCTGCTCAGGTCCACAAAACATTTTGACCGTGCTCTTAAAAAAAAAAAAAAAAAAAAAGAAAAACAAAAACCACAGTTTTGTATATTTTGCATGGAAGAATAAGCACCATGGAATTAAATAACGGGGTTAGTCAGCAGCGAGAATTGGCTTCAAATTAAGAAACTGAATGAAGGTTGGAGTTTGAGGCCCCAACTTACTTGGTCATCTGTTGGCTCACTTCACATCAAATTTATGTTTAGCTGCACGTTTAACACTAGAATTACCAGAGCCTACAAAAAAACTCGTAGATACGTCTCACTTTAAATCGCTTCTCACCTTTCCGTCAGCGTCTTTTGTCCTTTAAATGTGTTGATAAGCACCAAACAGCAAGCAGCCTGCTATCACATCCCCACCCGACACAGTTTTCTCAGCTCAAGTCTGTTTACCTGCGTGTCAGTTGCTTAGAGCTGTTTAGAGTGAGAAGTCAAGCAAAATGACACCTTTTATAAATACTATATCGTTATTTGGAACACTTGCATTTCATGTGTGTTTCGTGTCTACGACGATCTATGCAAACACATCGTTAAAACAGATACGTTTTCATGTTTTAGTAATAATTGACAAAATGTAGACATGAAGTGCATAATATGTGAAGCCTGAATTCCAAATATCAAGGAAACACTTTCACAAAAGGTACAAATATAACTTAACAAGTGTGCTTTTATTCAAAAATATAACTGCAGAAAAAAAAAAAAGCTGCATTAGCGTGCGACATTGAGACGCATTTACTACGACTGCCTCGATGGCGCAACGGTATCAACTGCTGACTGGGAATCAAAAGGTCACAAGTTTGATCCCGCACGACTCCGTTTTGATAAGTGAACTGCTCTTATTCTTACTATTTTAGAATAAAAACGTACATTTGATTCTAGTCTGTAACGGCCGGTGTAATTTATGATACTTGTAAAGGTTAGCTTTGTTTTTTTTATTCAGTTTCATTCTCTGCTGTTTTCACATAAAGACGCGCTACAGCTCTGCAGTGTACTTGCGACTGCATTCTCGTACCAATGCTTGCAAGCTGAAGTGCTGCGTGCACTTTTCATGATATGTGTTTTTTTTTCCTATGAAGTCAGTAGACGGATTGGGAGAGCATGGGGGGGTCATGAGGTCGCTGGAAAGGGGTGTGTGGCACTTCCGATATCTATGCAAAAGGACAAAGGTCCAAGTCTGGTGTTTCCTCTCTCGCTATATGGTTGCGAAACATGGACGCTATCCAGTGACCTGAGACGAAGACTGGACTCCTTTGGTACTGTGTCTCTCTTCAGAAAATCCTTGGGTACTGTTGGTTTGACTTTGTGTTGCTCATGGAGTCCCGAATGAGGCACATGACCTGCATTGTGAGGGAGCGTCAGTTACGGCACTACGGCCATGTGGCGCGTTTCCCCCAAGGGTGATCCGGCTCGTAAGATCCTAATTGTTGGGGACCTGAGTGGCTGGACCAGGCCAAGAGGCCGCCCACGTAACACCTGGCTGTGGCAGATAGAGGGTCATTTCCGGAGGGTGGGACTGGACTGCGTGTCTGCCTGGGGGGTTGCCAACCAGGATCCCGAGTTGTTTCGTTATGTAGTGGGTACAGCAATGCGTTGTATCAGTGCATGCTCCCCAACTTGACTTGACTTTATTTTTTTCAGCAGTGTGTATATATACACATACACACAGATGTAGACAATTTACCTGATGCCCTTCCAGCTCATTGAAAAAGTGTTGTATGCTTCTTTAAAAGTGATGAAATGCAAAGTAAGTTGTCCCCCGTAGACTCTTATGTCTTCGATATGTCATAGAGTAAAGCAAAGCAAGCATGAAAAAAGATCAAGTATTGCTTATTCTATAAAGATATTATAAAATGGCCGGCCTAGAAACACTTGTTAGACCCCTAGAAAAGACCCTGAATAATTGGATTTAATTGATATTTCAAATTAGTTGTTTTCTTGAATTCACATCACATGTCTCCAATCATGCAGTCAGTCATGCAGCCAATTTAAATGAAGATAAGTCGTCACTCTGTGGTGTCATCGTGTGTCCCGCACTGAACGTGGACCAAAGAAAGCCAGAGGAGAGAGTTGTGCGAGGAGATCAGAAAGAAAATCACAGACAATTATATTAAAGGCAAAGGCTAGAAGAGCATCTCCAAGCAGCTTGATGTTCCTTTGACAAAAGCCGACTGTCGCCAAGCTCCCTGGATGCAGCCGCAAGTGGAAAATCAACCCTAAGATGGGCAGAAGGATAGTGAGATTGGTAGACAAAAAGACAGCTTCCAAAGAGATATGAGCTGAACTGCAAGGTCAAGGTTCATCAGTGTCTGATTGCACCAGAGCACAGGAAATCCATGGAGGACTTTTGTCTTGGGGTGCAGGGACAACAACCTGCAACTCAAAATATCAGCAAGACAAAAGAACTGGTGGTGGACTTCTGATGTGCAAAGGAGTTTGAGACCCTGTCACCATTCAGGGGGAGGACGTGGAAGTGGTGCAGAGCTACAAGTACCTGGAGGTTCACATAAACAGCAAACCAGACTGGTCTGACAACACAGTAGGGCTAAACAAGAACGGCCACAGCAGACTGGACTTGCTAGGGAGACTCAGGTCTTTGGATGTGTGCAACAACCGGCTGGAAATATCCTACCAGTCAGCAGTAGCCAGTGTAGTGTTCTTCGCTGCAGTCTCCTGAGAAAGCAACCTGAGCTCAAAAAAAAACCCTAGACACATTAGAATCTGCTGTACAAAAGAGGATGATGCAAAATTGGAGTTATTTATTTATAAAGCACTTTAGAAACAACACCAAGGCTGACCAAAGTGCTGTACAATAAAAAAACCCAACATATCAGACACACAAAACCAAAGGGTAAATGAAACAGAAACACATAAGAGCTGAAGAGATTTATAATAAAAAGTATACAGATAGCCAACATATCATACTGGGTTAAAAGCCAGAGAGTAAAAGTGTGTTTTTAAATAAGATTTAAAGACAGCAAGTGAAGGAGCCGGCCTAACGTGCAACGGCAAATCATTCCGGAGTTTTGGAGTTCGCATCGTGTCTTAGGAACACATAAAAACATCTGGTCTGCTGACCTGAGAGAGCGAGACAGACGGTACGTGAGGGTGCAGCAGTTCTGACAAATACAATACAATACAATACAGTTTATTTTTGTATAGCCCAAAATCACACAGGAAGTGCCACAATGGGCTTTAACAGGCCCTGCCTCTTGACAGCCCCCCAGCCTTGACTCTCTAAGAAGACAAGGAAAAACTCCCAAAAAAACCTTGTAGGGAAAAATGGAAGAAACCTCTGGAAAGGTAGTTCAAAGAGAGACCCCTTTCCAGGTAGGTTGGGCGTGCAGTGGGTGTCAAAAGAAGGGGTTCAATACAATACAATACACAGAACAGAACAAATCCTTAATAAAGCATAATAATAAAAAATTTAGAAGTACAGAGCAGAATTTAACAGTAAATGATATCATATAATAAGATTTTGATATTATAAATAAAATGGGGCACAACCATTAAAGGATTTAAAAACAAATACAAGGATTTTAAAATGGATTCGAAAACGAACTGGAAGCCAGTGAAGGGAAGCCAAAATTGGGGTAATGTGCTCATGCTTTCTTGTGCCAGTTAAAAATCGAGCAGCAGCATTTTGCACCAGCTGTAGGCGAGCAATGGAGGCCTGGTGAATTCAAAAAGAAGTGCATTGCAGTAATCTAGACGAGAGGTTATAATAAAAGGGTTGCGTTTAGACAAAACAGGCTTGATTTTTGACAGCCGCCTCAACTGGAAAAAGCGAGATTTTACCACTACATTCACATGGCTATCAAGTTTTAAAATGGAATCCATTTTCACACCTAAATTTGTGATCATGGACTTCTCAAATTGAGCCACAGTGGAAAGGTCGATGCAGGGGGTCCCGCTGGTGCCATTGGGTCTAAATAGCATGACTTCTGTCTTGTTCTCATTCAAATTTAGGAAAATGTAATGCCATCCAACTCCTTATGTCAATAAGGCAATCAAGCAGGGGATGGACAGCACATGGACCAGGGAGCTTCATAGGGAAATTAACCTGGCAGTCGTCTGCATAAAGATGAAAGGAAATACCGTGTTTCCAGAAAATAGCACTGAGTGGCAGCAGGTACAAGGAGAACAGAAGAGGTCCCAGGATGGGGCCCTGTGGTACCCCCCAGGGGAGGGCAACAGAGGTGGAAGTAAAATCATCAATGCTGACACAAAAACTTCTATCTGAGAGATATGACCTAAACCATTGGAGAGCTGAACCCGTGATGCCCACCCACTGCTCTAGCCTGGAGATAAAGATTGCATGGTGTAGATCACCGTTTCCCAAACTCGGTCCTGGGGACCCCCTGTGGCTGCAGGTTTTTGTTCCAACCAGCTTCTGTTTTTAATTGAACTCCTAGGCTAATTAAGTGAACTGATATTTCCCAAGTTATGTGTTTAGGGAACAATATAGAAATTAGAAAGTTAAGTTTGCTAAAAATAAAAATATTAAAATATACCAAGCAGTTATATAGGAATAATGTATTTTTTTTTTTCTTTTTAACAGTATTTTCATTCTACTTTTCAAGGTGTTCTAATTGTTTAATTAATCCATTATTTACTAATTAGTGGGTCTGACTCTAAAGTAGTTGCAGCCTAGTTGTTTTCCTGGGTGTCTGATCCACTCATTTTAAATTGTCATTATTAAGATACAACGAAGGGGGAAAAACTGCACAGAGAAAGTATAATGAAACCAACAAAAGAGAGTTAAGCATTTAAATCTATAACAAAAGCAGAAACATTTATAAATGTCTTATAAATGTAAAAATCACGCTGCTATGCTTTTCTAAATGTCAAATAAAAGAAAAAAAAAATACCATCTAATTAAATGAGCTCAGTGTTATCAGGTGTTGTCACTGATTAGGGATCTGGTTGGAACAAAAACCTGCAGCTACAGGGGGTCCCCAGGACCGAGTTTGGGAAACACTGGACTAGAGTGTCAAAGGCAGCTGTTAAATCCAGAAGCATACGAGGTGTGGCAGAAAAGTAATGAGACTGATTTTTTTATTTACCAAAGTTTTTATTTTTTTCAAACATCAATGTTATCCCCTTCAAAGTAGTTCCCTTGGGCAGCTACACACCGATGGAGACGTTGTTCCCACTGTTGGTAGCAGCGCTGGAAGTCTTCAACCGGTATGGTCTTCAGCATGTCCGTTACACTCTTTTGGATGTTTTCTACAGTCCCGAAATGACGTCATTTTTCAGTTTAGGAAAAAGGAAAAAGTCACACGGACTGAGGTCAGGTGAATAAGGGGGCTGGGGAACCACAGGAATGCGTTTTTTCGATTGTCCTTCTGCTCAATTGTGAGGTTTTTCTGCACCATTTTGGCACAGACCTTTCGCATGTGCAAATGTTCAGTCAAAATTTGATGAACGGTAAATCTGTTCAAATTTAATTGTTCACTCAACATTCTTAATGTTAAACGACGGTCTGATCTCACAAGAGTGTTCACACATTCGATGTTTTCATTGGTTTTCGAAGTTGAAGGCCTCCCTGAAAAACTTGAGCTCGGGATAAAGAATGTTCCCCATAGGCCTGTTTTAACTTTTCAAACGTCACACTTGCCGATTCTCCAAGCTTAACACAAAATTTAATGGCACAACGTTGCTCCAAATTCCGCTGTTCCATTTTGCGTGACGCACAACCAAAAACACAACTTCGCTAATAGCAGTCACAAAAATCACGTAGTTAATGGAAGGAGTTGAAACTCGCACTGAGCTTTGGGAGGGTACTGATACACGTGCTCTATCAAGGACAACAGCGCAGCGTTGCCAGATCGCTTGCAGTGTTGCCAGTCTCATTACTTTTCTGCCACACCTTGTAAGTAGTAGAATATCATTAAAAACCCTTAACAGAGAGGACTCAGTGCTGTGGTGAGTTTTAAACCCAGACATGGATGTCAACAAGAAAATCACCCCCAGTAGGCACTCTTTTGGAGCACTTTTAGCCACAGGCTCATCCCCACCACGGTGATGCTAAGTAGCGCCTCTGGGGGTCTTTTCTGCCTACTGCTATCAGGTAACTCAGTGTTTCGACCAGATGGACTTGTTCCGTTTATTTTTGATTGACTGGCTGTATTATTTGTTCTGTGAGTCTGTATCTGTACCTTTGCTTTTATGTTTCTGATGCCCTATGCATTTGAATTTCTCCATGGGATTAAGGAGTACAAGTGGGTTGTACCGTGTTAGCCATTATAAATGTAGAGAAAAGCCAAGCAAAATGACCCCTTTTATTGGCTAACTAAAAAGATTACAATAGGCAAGCTTTCGAGGCAACTCAGGCCCCTTCTTCAGGTGAGATGTAATCAATGGCTTTTCTCTATATCCATGGGATTAATAAAGGTTATCTAACATAATCTAACAGAACATGTAAAGGATGTCACCACCCAAATTAAAGGAACGTGGACTCCTAATAAACAAAAAACAGTTTGCTCTGTCTTTTCTTCTTTAGTTTCTCAGAGCCCTCCAGCCTATCACTAATGTAGACCCCCCCACATCCCCAGGTACTTGAAGCAGTGCACCATCTCCATAATCTCTAAGGCTCTTTGGCGTGGCAACAGTTAACAACTAGGTCTTTGGTTTGGTGATGTCACGTTGCACACAATTCTTTCTACATCAAGAAACAAAAGTTCTCCACCCGATTCTTGTACTCCATTTCATCCTGCTTGTCAGTCAATATAATACCCATTAGTGCAGAATCATCAGATACATTTTTGGAAGTGGGAAGACTGAATTATTATTTAAAAAGAATGCAATAACAAGGCCATTTCCAACAGAGAAATCTTTAAAGCTTAACATGCGGATAACTGCACACCTGCAAAACAAAGCTAATCTAAGGATCGGCATTCTTAAGTATCAAAGAGCTACTGTCTGTCTGACGGAGTGCGCTCCAGAGGGACAGAAGGACCCTCTCATCTAAATGGGAATTTAGCAATGCTGGGATATTATGACTTCCTCTTCTGAAAGTAGAAAATGTTAACAAGCTAATGTACTTTTCTTTGCCAAGAACACACAACATAAAGCTAACAGAATCGTCATGCTTCATGCAGGTAGTGGCATGCCTACCGAGTGAAAGACCACTGCTTTTATACATCTATAGCTAAAATGACTGTACAACTCTGATCGATGTGGTTTAAACATTTGTCATTTAGGAGTTTTTTTTGTGGTTTTTGTTTTTTTTTTTTTTTTAAATAAAGGCGATATATTTACTCATATATATATATATATATATATATATATATATATATATACACATACACACACAACAATTCTATGTGACGTTTTAATGTCACGTTGTTTGTCTCGCTTTAAATCGGGCTTATTTTAAGGCAATATATGTTTGGTATCATTCTTTTCAGAATTTATCGAGCTTTAATGTGATGTTGTTAGATTTTCAGATTCTTATTCCGTTTTTAAATTATAAACTAAAAAAGTCGCGAGACGAGACTTTGAGATTCAACCACACCTGGGGCCAGAACTGGGGCCGGAAATAAAGGCCAAAGGCTTGGCAGCTGCTGTACAGGCTTTTAAACGTTCGAAGCGCCACGCGAGATGCAGATCACGTGGCAAAGCAGCAGCTGATCGAGCAAAGGGGAGGGCAAAAAAAAAAAAAAAAAAACTATTTGTTTCCCATTGTATCACCGTTTAAGATGAGGTTTCAGAGGAGCGACCGCATCTCCTTGGGGTGTGTTCAGCCCCCCTCTTCAAATCGCAAGCGGTAGACTGGCCGCAACTGGGGCTTGACCCCTGTTATGGTGTATAAAATCTGTACATTTTGGTTTCCATTATATTTTGTTCGAGACAAGACAACAGATGAACTAAGACAAATCAAAGCAGGTTTTCTTCCGTTACACCTTACTTTTATAACAGTTGTTCACAGCTTAGTGCGAATTTGGTATTACAGCCTGGGAAAGGATGCTGAGCTGATACCTCAGGCTATTGATTACTTTACGGATGGACATCTGGGACAACAATTGGGTTTACGGCCAGGGAAAGGAAAACTGAGGCAATATCAAAGAACTGTATTACCTGGGGAATTAATTCATCAACCATTTTGACAGCCAGCCAATCAGGTGCATGTGTTGTGAAACCAAGGCATGACATTTTCATAATAAACATGCCTTGGTTTGAGACAGAAGAAGAAGCAAAGAGAAAAAGGAGAAGAAGAGGAGGAATGGACGAAGATGGCACTGGTCGTCAGAAAGGCATCATGAACATCGATTGCTAAATCAAACGCCTCCCTGGGACATTCATCCTTGTCATCTCTACCTTTTTTTCGTAAGCTTTTCCCAAAGACTATATATATATTCAGACTTTCCTATTTTTCTATTATTCTTTGTTCCAGTGGTATTGTCATTATTCTTGTAATAAATACCATGCTGCTTTTAACTTTCTATGCTTTGTCTTAATGTCTAGAGTGACTGAAGTAATAAGTTAGATTTCTTTGAGCACCTGGTAACAGCCGGATTTTTGCCATTATTTCTGTGCTGCGGGGTTTATAAGGCTGAGAGTGAGGGTGCCACTCAATAGTTAGGGACAGTACGATAAAGAAGGTGTTCTTGGCTGATAAATGGCCTATAGTCAAGAGTGCTGAGTCTTTGTATGTTTAAATGTATTCTTGTAGACCAAAAGTAATATTTAGGTCTGAGATATCATGAAAACATCGTATGTTGTTCGTGCCGATAATAAGAAAGTCTCTTGAAGTGCTGAGTGACAGGCTGTTGTGTGATTTAAAGTGCTGAGCATGTGTGTGTCATTCATAGGGCACTGTTGTGGTTAGGGACTCTGTGTGTGTGTTCATCTTAAAGTGCAACAGTAGACAAACCCGATAACGAACTTGATGAGAACATTTACCCTTGAGAAAACAGGTAAAGGGTAAGTAGAGGGAAATACTACAATAATACACCCCCCTAGTATGCTATATATATGAAAAGTTTTGATGTTCATGGGAATGACTTCTGAATGTTAATCAAGTGGGCGACACGGTGACGCAGTGATAGCACTGCTGCCTCGCAGTCAGGAGACCCTCCAGGGTCCTCCCTGCGTGGAGTTTGCATGTTCTCCCCGTGTCTGCATGGGTTTCCTCCCACAGTCTAAAGACATGCAGGTTTCTAAATTGTCCCTAGTGTGTGTGTGTGTGCCCTGTGGTGGGCTGACGTTCTGCCAGGGTTTGTTCCTGCCTTGCACTATGTGCTGGCAGGGATTGGCTCCAGCAGATCCCCGTGACCCTGTGTTAGGATGTAGTGGGTTGGACAATGACTGACTGTTAATCAAGTGCTTTTTCCTAAGATCTTGGGGTGGACTTATAGACCCTGGTCTCATATTATTTTGTTAAAAATAAATTGCAATTTTGTTTTTTTTGTTTGTACTGGCAAATCTTACTTGCAACCAGTAAACCAGATTTGTTGGCCTGTTTTATGGTATAGGGTCTCGGAGAAAGTATTCATTCTAAAGGGAGACCGATGATTTTCTGAAAAGTAGTCATCTAGTTCAAGTACAGTCATTCTACCGCATGAAGTAAATCGTAACATTTCTTATGGACACCCTGAATTGAGGCGGACTATGCCAGTTCAGACTTATTTTTACTCATTTTAACTAACTGACCCTTTAATTATGGACACCTATGAACTATTTATATTGGTTACTGTATGTTATTTTAAGTATGGCTGCTGTAGTTACTCATTTGAAAAACTTCTGCAGGACTACACATTTAACTCCTTTCAGTTTATTCTTTTTTAAAATCGCCCTTTGCTGTGCACAGGCTACACTAACTTGACAAATTTATAAAGCTGTTTAAGGCATGAGGCCTTTGCAAGAATTTGCTGTCATGTGTTTGACTGCAAATGCCAGATCACTTACAAAGAGCTAATAACTCACTGCAGACACACGCAAAACTGTTTACTGATTTCTGGGGAAGGCCTTCATTAAAACAGGCTGTTCAGGTAAGACTAAACAGGAGCAGGTGTGGTTTGCTGAACAGTAGCTTTTGAATTGTTTTCATACCATGCCTAAACATCTGTGTGTAGGTTTTCTGGAAAACATAACACCACCCAAACCTGACGTTGGCTATTCACTAGCTGTACCATCTTTCAGAGGTAGACAGGGTTGTTGATTACAGCTTTTCTCAGTGTGCGCTTTTTATGCACTTATGACCTTGTAAGATACCTTGAATGAAAAGAACTGATCACTGAACTTATTATGGGACGTCATCTCCTCCTCCGGTGCTTAGGGAGTAGGCAGCACATACAGTGGGTATGGAAAATATTCAGACCCCCTTCAATTTTTCACTCTTTGTTATATTGCAGCCATTTGCTAAAATCATTTAAATTCATTTTTTTCCTCATTATTGTACACACAGCACCCCATATTGACAGACAAAAAAAAGAATTTTTGAAATTGTTGCAGATTTATTAAAAAAGAAAAACTGAAATATCACATGGTCCTAAGTATTCAGACCCTTTGCTGTGACACTCATATATTTCTATTTGTGTGGAGTTTACATGTTCATCCTTGAGATCACCTTCATTTGAGTCCAGCTGTGTTTGATTATACTGATTGGACTTGATCAGGAAAGCCACACACCTGACTATATAAGACCTTACAGCTCACAATGCATGTCAGAGCAAATGAGAATCATGAGGTCAAAGGAACTGCCTGAAGAGCTCAGAGACAGAATTGTGGCAAGGCACAGATCTGGCCAAGGTTACAAAAAACTTTCTGCTGCACTTAAGGTTCCCAAGAGCACAGAGGCCTCCATAATCCTTAAATGGAAGACGTTTGGGACGACCAGAACCCTTCCTAGAGCTGGCAGTCTGGCCAAGCTGAGCTACCGGGGGAGAAGAGCCTTGGTGAGAGAGGTAAAGAAGAACCCAAAGATCACTTTGGCTGAGCTCCAGAGATGCAGTCAGGAGATGGGAGAAAGTTGTAGAAAGTCAACCATCACTGCAGCCCTCCACCAGTCAGGGCTTTATGGCAGAGTGGCCTGTCGGAAGCCTCTCTTCAGTGCAAGACACATGACAGCCCGCAAGGAGTTTGCTAAAAGACACCTGAAGATTCTCTGGTCTGATGAGACCAAGATAGAACTTTTTGGCCTTAATTCTAAGCGGTATGTGTTGAGACAACCAGGTAATGCTCATCACTTGTCCAATACAGTCCCCACAGTGAAGCATGGCGGTGGTAGCATCATGCTGTGGGGGTGTTTTTGAGCTGCAGGGACAGGACGACTGGTTGCAATCGAGGGAAAGATGAATGCGGCCAAGTACAGGGATATTCTGGACAAAAACCTTCTCCAGAGTGCTAAGGACCTCAGACTGGGCCGAAGGTTTACCTTCCAACAAGACCATGACCCTAAGCACACAGCTAAAATAACGAAGGAGTGGCTTCACAACAACTCTGTGACTGTTCTTGAATGGCCCAGCCAGAGCCCTGACTTAAACCCAATTGAGCATCTCTGGAGAGACCTAAAAATGGCTGTCCACCAACATTTACCATACAACCTGACAGAACTGGAGAGGATCTGCAAGGAGGAATGGCAGAGGATCCCCAAATCCAGGTGTGAAAAACTTGTTGCATCTTTCCCAAGAAGACTCATGGCTGTATTAGCTCAAAAGGGTGCTTCTACTAAATACTGAGCAAAGGGTCTGAATACTTAGGACCATGTGATATTTCAGTTTTTCTTTTTTTAATAAATCTGCATCAATTTCAAAAATTCTTTTTTTTGTCTGTCAATATGGGGTGCTGTGTGTACATTAATGAGGGAAAAAATTAATTTAAATGATTTTAGCAAATGGCTTCAATATAACAAAGAGTGAAAAATTGAAGGGGGTCTGAATACTTTCCGTACCCACTGTATATAAACCCTTGACATGTTTCTCAAAAGTCACTGCACACTGGGGACATTTCTAAGAACTAGAAACCAGCAAACATCAGTCCATTATACTGGGTGGTTCAATTAAGCAGATCCAGATCGTCTGGATGACTTTGGTTTATGCGGGGATGATTCCAGTTCAGCGCGAAGACGATTCTTCATGTCGTCAGTTCGCACACTTCTCGATGGTCCAGGATTTTTTGGGTGATTTTCTATGTAATAAACTTAAGTTATAGCATAATGAAAATTGCATAATTAGATCTGGACCACCCTATATAAAAAAGGTGAACGAGCTGATCCAAGTAACTACAACCAGTAAGCTTAACGTCCATCACAGGAAAATTACTGGAAAGAGTTACTAAGGAGAAGATTGGGCAGCACATGTCAAGAACAGGAGCATTAGGGAACAGTCAGCATGGTTTCAGACAAGGGAGGTCACGTTAAACTAATATGCTGGAATACGGAGAGGAAGCAACAAACAAATACGATCAGAGCGGAACAAAGAATATTTAGAAATTTTCAGAAGCATGTGATGAAGTCCCACATAAGAGACCGGGCATCAAACTAAAAGAAGCTGAAGTTCATGGTGTTGTGTGTAGACTGGAACCGAACTGGCTAAAACACAGAAAAGCAGAGGGTGATGGTGAGAGGAACCCTATCTGAACTGGGAGATGTTAAGAGTGGTGTCCAGCAAGGGTAAGGGCCAGGCAAGCTTCCAATTTAAATATATATATATATATATAAATGATAGGAATGTAATTAACAAGCTGGTGTAGCGGACAGCCGGGACGCCCCTTCGCTATATATTCAGGGGGAGCAACCATGGACTTTTCAATACCTCCCCTTGGACGTTAGATGGCCACCCACCTTGGTTGGAGCGGTGCCTCAGTTTCCCTCAGGGCTCCATGGGAACTGGAGTTGGGTACATCCCTGTTGGGTCCTGCAGGCGCTGCCAGGGTGTGCTGCAGCTGGGACTCCTGAGCCCGTATGGGCAGCATATTCACCACACCCGGTAGTGCAGCCGGAACTCGGCAATCAACCAATAGAGCCCTTCCGGGTGCCTTATGAAAGGAGCCAGCAGCCGCCACTCAATGGCCAGAGTCGAGAGGAGAAGGACGAAGCTTTAAGGAGTGGTGGTGGAAAAGAAGAGTGTGTTGTGTTTATGTGTTTTATTTTGGTATTCAGGCCCCTCATGGACCCCGTGATCATCAGAGGTGACTGTGCAGAGGGTGCAGACCTATAAATACCTGAGAGTGCAGCTGGATGATACATTGGACTGGACTGCCAATACTGATGATCTGTGCAAGAGAGGACAGAGCCAACTATACTTCCTTAGAAGGCTGGCATCCTTCAACATCTGCAATAAGATGCTCGCCTATCAGACGGTTGAAGCGAGCGCCCTCTTCTACGCAGTGGTGTGCTGGGGAGGCAGCATAAAGAAGAGGGACACCTCACGCCTGGACAAACTGGTGAGGAAGGCAGGCTCTATTGTAGGAATGAAGCTGGACAGTTTGACATCCGTGGCAGAGCGACGGGCGCTGAGCAGGCTCCTGTCAATCATAGAGAATCCACCGCATCCACTGAACAGGATCATCTCCAGACAGAGGAGCAGCTTCAGCGACAGACTGCTGTCACCGTCCTGCTCCACTGACAGACTGAGGAGATCATTCCTCCCTCACACTATGCGACTCTTCAGTTCCACTCTGGGGGATAAATGTTAATATTATACAAAGTTATTGTCTGTCTGTTATACCTGCACGGTTATCACTTTTTAATTGTAAGTCAAGGGTCCACTGTATATGTGTTTTTTTGTTCAATAATAACACGTATAAGTTTTTTTTATAATGTGTGTGTGCAGATCAATACTCAACAACTGTCTTGGCTTTGGTAAGTTTTTATGCTTTATGCCACATGCCCCATAGGGTTCAATATAAAATTGCAGGAGTGCCTATGTATTTTTTTTCCTTAAAGTTGTAGAAGTTTATAACACTAATTTGCATAGCAAATGCATATATACCATGTTGGTGAAGAAGTAGGTTTGACTTGAAAAATACCAAAAATGATCTTTTAAAGAAATGTAACCAGATACCAAAGCTATAAACATCTTATATAAGAGCTTTTCTTTTCTTTGCAAACTATTTTGCATTTGAATTTAACTAAAACTTTTAAAGAAGGAGATAATTGGACTGTGGAATTATTTTGAAGACGTGTCACACTATTGCCTGAATCGTTTCATGAGGTAAGCTGAAGATGGAGAATTTTGGAAACTTTGGACAAGTGCAGCTACTCCGAGACGCTTCCTAAATATGGTGACTGTTTTCATTTGACATTAATCCTTTGAGCCTCGCAGGTCAAATTTTGGGCCAGCCGCAAAGCGGTAAATATGCAAAAGGCTGGTACCACGTATTTCCTGAATAACAGCCTATGTATATCTGTTACGCTACACTACTGTTATGCTGCTCTACTCTCTAAATCTTGGAGTCCGCTGCCAAAGAGACATGTTACCAAAAGGCCGCTACAGCTCTCTGCTGTCATAACCCAGAAGGCCTGAATGCCGGCCCTCACCATATTAGACTACGCTTTAGCTGCAGGTCAGTTTTGTTTTTTCTCGTTGGTTTCTATATAAATACAAAGAATAATTATTATTAGGAAGTCCAGCTATATGGTTGCGAGACATGGACGCTATCCAGTGACCTGAGACGAAGACTGGACTCCTTTGGCACTGCGTCTCTCCGGAAAATCCTTGGGTACCGTTGGTTTGACTTTGTGTTGCTCATCAACAACAACAACATTTATTTATATAGCACATATTCATACAAACAGTAGCTCAAAGTGCTTTACATAATAAAGAATAGAAAAATAAAAAACACAATATGAAAACAAAATAAATCAGCATTAATTAACATCGAATAAGAGTAAGGTCCAATGGCCAGGGGGGACAGAAAAAACAAAATAAAAACTCCAGACGGCTGGAGAAAAAAAAATAAAATCTGTAGGGATTCCAGACCATGAGACCGCCCAGTCCCCTCTGGGCAATGGAGTCCCGAATGAGGCACATGACCTGCATTGTGAGGGAGCGTCAGTTACAGCACTACAGCCATTTGGCGGCTTTTATCCGAGGGTGATCCAGCTCATAAGATCCTCATTGTTGGGGACCCGAGTGGCTGGACCAGGCCAAGGGGTCGCCCACGTAACACCTGGCTGTGGCAGATAGAGGGTCATATCCGGAGGGCGGGACTGGACCACGTGTCTGCCTGGGGGGTTGCCAACCGGGATCCCGAGCACTTTCGTCGTGTGGTGGGTACGGCAACGCACTGTACCGGTGCATACTCCCCAGCTTGACTTGACTTAAGAAGAAAAGGGAAAGGAGTTCAGTTGTACGTTAGCACGGCAGCAACTCAAAACAACCGATGTGTAGTTTGCACAGAGAAGTACAAGCAAGCAAAGAGAGATTTTGCCCCCTCTGCTCCACGGCAGGTTTTTTTCTTCCCGAAACTCACCTTAGGACACCTGCATTACCGTGCGATAGGTCAAACTCCCCACCTGCTACTATCCCCGAGCGGGTTGTGCAGCAGCAGGAAGAGTTTGGATGCTTGACGCCAGAAGAGAGAGCCACGCGGGGAAGTGGAGACGCAGGGCGGTTGATCAGAGTCGATGAAAAAAAAAAAAAAAATCACGTGAAGTGTTCCTGTGCATTGTTTCTGGTGCATCACTCAACGGTGCAGTTTTGGCATTAGCCCATCACACACGTGCGAGTAGGAGACAACTAAAGGGCCTGAATAATGGCAATTCTACATCTGACCAGGGGGCGGCGGGGTGCACTAACTGTCTTTCTCGATCCCTTACTGACTATTCTCAGGAAATCCCGCAGGGTTCCGGTGCCTCAGATGACATCACTTCTGGTTCCAGTGCCTCCAATGACGTCACTTCCAGTTCCGGCTCTCAATTACGTCATTTCCTACACTGGCCATTAAAGCTGTCATCTTGTCTCCATACCGGCACTTCAGTTGTGGACTCCGATCTGTAAAGATCTGTGCAATATATGAACCTTCTGCAGCCGGGATATACAAACCGGATTCCAAAAAAGTTGGGACACTATACAAATCGTGAATAAAAACTGAATGCAATGATGTGGAGGTGCCAACTTCTAATATTTTATTCAGAATAGAACGTAGATGACAGATCAAACGTTTAATCCGAGTAAATGTATCATTTTAAGGGAAAAATATGTTGATTCAGAATTTCATGGTGTCAACAAATCCCAAAAAAGTTTGTAATATACGGGTGGCTGCCCCAAACCTTTCGCTCATATCTTTTGACGATTATTGTGACACCCCTTATAATGGACAGTAGAAAAAGATGAAAACTGTAAGACCGTAAGCGATCCAGCCTCTTCTGTAATATTAATCTGTTGTTATAACACTGCAGATTATCATCATATAATAAAACTGAACTTTTATGAATGAAACTTTTTGGTTTTAAGAATTGTTGAAAATTGCCAGGTAGGCTGGGGTTATAGTGCTGAAATGCTCAGGTGGCTACAAAGGGTTAATGTCACTTGCTTGAACAACTTGTCCCCTTCCCTGCTTCTCATCGGAGTTTATTCATGACAGGAATGTCAGGCATGTTATCTGCTTCAAAAACGCCCGACGGTTGACTTGAACCTTTGAGGGGGCTTTCTTTCCTAATTCTGTTAAGTCTTTTTTCTTTCTTTTCCGTAAACTTCCAGACCAATGCAGCACACAGTGGTCTTCTTTTCCCCTTCAGTGAATCTTTTGTATTTTTGCTGTCCTAATTAGAGTCCTGAACTATGAGTCATGGCTCCAGTGAGCGGCACTGGGTCCTACTATGGGGCCCTGCCAGGGACGGACATTTAAAGGCTTTGTCATTTTGTGATGATGTAGTGTTCCTCATTTCATTTGTTTTTTCTTTTTTATATTAAACTTTTTTTTTCCAGCGTATATCTCTGTTACTTTGAATTTAGATTATAAAACTGCAGCTTGTTGATATGTTAATGGTAGAAGTGAAGATGCCTCCCGTATAGCTAAGCTGGGGTCTGCTGCTGCTGTTGATCCTCCGGCTACTGTTAGCCACCATGTCTGACACTATGAGGAGCTCCAAATGAGACGCCTCAACCTGTCGGGGGGGGGGGGGGTTTAGGGGGGTACAGACACCACAACTACCATATAAATGTGCACTCTGGAGGCTCTCAGTGGAAGGGTGCTGTCGCTTTATTCCATGCGTGATTGCTTTCCAGGAAGCTGGATTACTTCATTTCTCCACGGCTCTCACAGGAGTGACTCATCGGAGCCAGCGCACCCACATACCCGGCTCCAGTTGTTTCTGTCAGTGGGATCCATGCAGAAGAAAGGAGGACAGCTGGGCTTTTAAAAGAAAAAAAGCTTTTCCCAGGCGCCACTTTCAGCTGTGGAATGTACAGGGCAGACTGGTGCAGCTATCCTGGCATGAAAGCCTGAAAGTAGGATGTGGTGGAAGATGCTTGTTTTATTTAAATTTTTTTTTTTTTTTTTTTTAAAAACAGTAAATTATTTTTGTTACTAAAAAAAAAAAAAAAAACAAAAAGGCTGCAGTTTACCCGTTTTAGTTTCTGTATTAATAGCTCTGCAAGAATGAAGGGAGAGGTGGCGGCTTGCATTTCCCATAACTGCAGCAAGTTGCATAACTAGAAGGCCAGGTTAACACCGAGACCAAAGACAAAAAGGGGTCTTGTACATGGAAACTGCCCGCTGGCCACTGCTTACTGAGCTGGCTGCCCATTCACCACCCAATCCAACCTCTAATACCCCCCCCCCCTCGCTCCCCCCACTTCCTGTCCAGCTGCAGATATAAGCAGTTTGTGTCCCGCAGCATCGAGAGAGCAAAAGAGAAGAAGGACTTCCCGCTTCAGCATGTGTAGACAGGAAGGGCCTCGCTGTTGTCTGCTCTTAACCCTTTATTATTCTTTAAACTGTTAAGCTGTTTGGGTTTTCACCGAGTTCTTTTGTTCTTTGTTTATTAAAAGAGAGCTTTGTGTTCAGCTGGGTGTGTTCGCCGAGACTTGGACGTTGTTTCATTTCTGGCAGGTATCACTATTAGCCCCTATGCCTTGTTTTGTGTCAAATATTAAAACATCCACTGTTCACTAACTCCACCGCATATCCTGCTTTTTAATTATCCTTTAAATGAATGAATCTTCCATTATTATACAGCAGTGAACATCAAGACATCAATCTGTTGCAACTAGTGCAGAATACAGTATGAAGAATCTTAACTCTGAAAAGAAAATCCGAGCACATCACACCAGTGCTGATGTCACTACACTGGTCAGAATTGACTTTTAAATACTGCTGATGGTTTACAAAGCCTTCAATACAGACGGTGTATCGCCACGACTGCTGAAGGCCTGTGCATTGGAACTGGGGAGTCCTCTACAGCGCATCTTCAACCGGAGCATGGAACAGGGGAGAGTCCCAAGGCTTTGGAAAACATCTTGTATCACCCCAGTCCCAAAAGGTATCACGTCCTAGAGAGCTGAATGACTTCCAGCCTGTTGCTCTGACGTCACATCTGATGAAGACCATGGAGCGGCTGCTGCTTCACCACCTGAGGCCACAGGTCCGCCACGCCCTCGACCCTCTGCAGTTCGCATACCAGGAGAAGGTGAGAGTGGTGGATGTCATCATCTATATGCTACACCGATCCCTCTCCCACTTGGACAGAGGCAGTGGTGCTGTAAGAATTATGTTTTTGGACTTCTCTAGCGCCTTCAACACCATCCAACCTCTGCTCCTTAGAGACAAGCTGACTGAGATGGGAGTAGACTCACACCTGGTGGCATGGATCGTGGACTATCTTACAGACAGACCTCAATATGTGCGTCTTGGGAACTGCAGGTCTGACATTGTGTTCAGCAACACAGGGGCGCCGCAGGGGACTGTACTTTCTCCGGTCCTGTTCAATCTATATACATCAGACTTCCAATATGACTCAGAGTCCTGTCACGTGCAAAAGTTTGCTGCATCAGGAGTGGGCAGGAGGAGGAGTACAGGAAGCTAATCAAAGACTTTGTTAAATGGTGTGACTCAAACCACTTACATCTTAACACCAGCAAAACCAAGGAGCTGGTGGTGGATTTTAGGAGGCCCAGGCCCCTCATTGACCCTGTGATCATCAGAGGTGACTGTGTGCAGAGGGTGCAGACCTATAAATACCTGGGAGTGCAGCTGGATGACAAATTGAACTGGACTTCCAATACTGATGATCTATGTAAGAAAGGTCAGAGCCAATTATACTTTCTGAGAAGGTTGGCATCCTTCAACATCTGCAATAAGATGCTGCAGATGTTCTACCAGACGGTTGTGGCAAGTGCCCTCTTCTACGCGGTGGTGTGCTGGGGAGGCAGCATAAAGAAGAAAGACGCCTAACGCCTGGACAAACTTGTTAAGAAGGCAGGCTCTATTGTAGGAATAAAGCTGGACAGTTTAACATCTGTGGCAGAGCGATGGGCATTAAGCAAACTCTTGTCAATCATGAAGAATCCACTGCATCCACTGAACAATGTCATCTCCAGGCAGAGGAGCAGCTTCAGCGACAGACTTTTGTCACTGTCTTGCTCCACTGACAGACTGAGGAGACCCCACACTATGCGACTCTTCAATTCCACCCGGGGAGTAAATGCTGACATTACTCAAAGTTATTGTCTGCTTTTTTTATTTTTATTTTTTTTTTCATTTTTATTACTATTTAATTTAATATTGTTTTTTGTATCAGTATACTGCTGCTGGATTATGTGAATTTCCCCTTGGGATTAATAAAGTATCTATCTATCTATCTAATCTGCTCCATCCTCTATTTCAGAATGTCTCTCACCTCACACTCCAAATCGTAACTTGATATCTTCAAATGAGGGTCTGCTTATAATTCCAAGAAAGGAGTTCACACTTTTATTTTTAGTCGACTAGATTACTGTAACGCACTCCTCTCAGGACTGCCCAAAAAAGACACCAATCGATTGCAACGAGTATAGAATGCAGCTGCTAGAATATTAACTAGAAAAAGAAAATTCAAGAACATCACACCAGTCCTGATGTCACTACATTGGTTACCTGTGTCATTTAGAATTGACTTTAAAATACTGTTGATGGTTTACGAAGCCTTCAGTAATCTGCTCCATCTTATATCTCAGAATGTCTGTCGCCTTACAATCCAAATCGTAACTTTAGATCTTCAAATGAGGGTCTGCTTAGAATTCCAAGAGCTAAACTTAAAAGAAGTTGTGAGGTGGTCTTCTGCTGTTATGCACATCAAATCTGGGACAGCTGACCAAGAGAAACTCGCCAGAGCTCTTTAAAACACTGCTGAAAACTCATTATTTTAACATGGCTTTCTCATAGCTTCACTTTAGTTTAATTCTGATACTCTGTATATGCACTGAATTATCATTATCATTCATGGTGGCTCTGAAATCCGTACTAACCCCTACCTTCTCTGCTGTTCTTTTTCTGTGGTGGTGATCTGTGTCACCACCACCTGATCAAAGCACTGTGATGTCCCTACATTGATGGATTAAAGGCAGAAGTCCACATGACCGACATCATCAAGTTCTACAATGTGAAGCCTGAAAACCAGGAGGACTGACTGAGGTCATTCATGTTAGGTAGAATGCCTATAGGGGGTTGGGTGGTCTTGTGGCCTCTGAACGCCTGCAGATGATGATTTTTTTTTTTTTTCTCCAGCCATCTGGAGTATTTTTTGTTTTTTCTGTCCTCCCTGGCCATTGGACCTTACTTTTATTCTATGTTAATTAGTATTCAAGTCAAGTCGAGGAGCATGCACTGGTACAGTATGTTGCCGCACCCACTACACGTCGAAACAGCTCAGGATCCCGGTTGGCAACCCCCCAGGCAGACAAGCGGTCCAGTCCAACCCTTCGGAAATGACCTTCTATCTGCCACAGCCAGGTGTTATGTCGGTGACCCTTTGGCCTGGTCCAGCTACTCGGGCCCCCAACAGTGAGGATCCTACGGGCTGGATCAACCTCGGTAATCGCACCACATGGCCACAGTGCCATAACTGATGCTCCCTCACAATGCAGGTCATGTGCCTCATTCAGGACTCCATGAGCACCACAAAGTCAAACCAATGGTACCCAAGGATTTTCAGGAGAGACACAGTACCAAAAGAGTCCAGTCTTCATCTCAGGTCACTGGATAGCGTCCATGTCTGGCAACCATACAGCAAGACAGGAAGCACCAGGACTCTAAAGACTTGGACCTTCGTCCTTTTACAGAGATATCGGGAGCGCCACACACTCCTTTCCAGTGACCTCATGACCCCCCATGCTCACCCAATCCATCTACTGACTTCATAGGAAGAGTCACCAAAGTCACAAGAATGACACTGCCAAGGTAAGTTAACCTCTCGACGAGGTCGACACTCTGTCCACAAACAGACACACTGCTGATGGCCGTGCCCAAGAGGTCATTAAAGGCCTGGATGTTAGTTTTTAATCACACTCGCCAGCCCAGACACTCAGACTCCTTGTTCAGTCACTCGAGCGTCCTGATCAGAGCCTCCATTGACTCCGCGAAGATCACAGCATCGTCAGCAAAGATCCGTGAATCTTTCTTCACCAACAGATGCCCCACAGCCGCTGAACCCCATGACCCTGCCCAACACCCAGTCCATACAAGCATTGAACGGAGTAGGAGCAGAACACACCACTGATGAACCCCAGAATCAACTGGGAAGAACGCAGAGGTCCTGCCTCCACTCTGCACAGCACTCACAGTACCAGTGTACAGGCCAGCCATGATATCCAGCAACCTCGAGGGGATCCCGCGAACCCTCAGGACGTCCCACAGGGCGGCGCGATCAACTGAGTCGAACGCTTTGCGAAAATCAACAAAGGCTGCAAAGAAACTCTGTAGATATTCACTTTTGCTCTCCATGAGAACTCTCAGTACCAGGATGCGGTCGATGGTAGACTTCTTAGGCATAAAACCAGACTGTTCCGGTCGCTGGTAGGTGAGTAAGTGATCACGGATCCTATTGAGGACGACCCTAGCACCGAAAGCAGTGCTATCCCCCCGTAGTTGCTGCAATGCAGGCGATCACCCTTCCCTTTCCAGATAGGGACGACAAATCCCATTTTCCAGTCAGTTGAGATGATGCCAGTCTCCCAAATGGAAGCAAAGATTGCTTGCAATGCCAGGACAACAGCCTTACCACCAGCCTGGAGAAGTTCACCCCAGATACCACAAATCCCTACAGCCATTACACCCCCCCCCGCTGATTCAACACCTGTGCCATCTCAGTGAGACTGGGGGGGTTCACAGCTATTTTGTAGGCTCAGCCTCAAGGACCGTGGACCAGAGATATCCAACATCATAGCCAAAGGATCAGCTTTGAACAACTGCTCAAAATAGCCAGCCCAGCGGGTCACAACTGCAGTGTCATCTGTAAGGACCGTTCAATCAGCCGCCCAGATTAATATTGGGCATTGTTAGTATTGCCTAATTTTACTTTTATATTTTGTCTTTTTTTTTTTCTCTTCATCCGATAAAGCACTGAGGTAAATCATTTGTATGAAAAGGTGTTATATAAATAAATACTGTTATTGAATCACGGTAGATGTAATCTCACTTTTTTGACCCTGATCAACAGAAAAAAAGGTTCTTTTACCCAAAACCTGCCTTTCCCGACTGCTTGGCATTGAAAACTAATAAAAGTAAATTTTATTACTATACAAGACAAGGTCTTCAGGACAAAAAAAAAAAACACAACCCAAAGACTCTCCATACTATATTTGTGAATACGTTATGCACAATGGTGCTGTAAAGTGAACCGTTTTCTATAATTTTTTTAAAAATCTATAGCGCGTCCTGGTATTTTACAATGAACCCTATGGGTTGAGAGGGAAAATCAATAAGAAAAACTGCCTTCTGTATTTTCAACGCACGTTTGTAACAGCAAAGGGGATCTGGAAATACTAATTTAAATCGCACATCCCTGGTACTATTTTTTCGAGGTAAGAATATGTTTTCTATTCACCTGTGTGAGTTTTTACATAAATACAGAGGGAGATCAAACCAAAACCAACCAAGTGGCATGAACAGCTTATTG